>CM033470.1:88838450-89254190 GCA_019447015.1 Hymenochirus boettgeri | reverse complement strand
TGGTGTATACACTATATAGGTCTGTGTGTGATTATTGGTGTATACACTATATAGGTCTGTGTGAATATTGGTGTATACACTATATAGGTCTGTGTGTGAATATTGGTGTATACACCATATTTCACCCACTCCAGACTATATAGTGTACACAACAATATTCACAATATATAACGTATACACCAATATTCACCCACACAGACCTATATAGTGTAACACCAATATTTACACCACAGACCTATATAGTGTATACACCAATATTCACACAGACCTATATAGTGTACACCATCACTAATCACACAAGACCTATATAGTGTATACACCAATATTCACACCATATATAGCGGATACACCAATTCACACACAGACTATATAGTGTATACAACCAATATTCACATACAGACCTATAGAGGTATACACCAATGTTCACACAGACATATATGTGTTACACCAATATTCACACACAGACCTATATAGTGTATACACCAATATTCACACAGACCTATATAGTGTATACACCAATAATCACACACAGACCTATATAGTGTATACACCAATATTCACACATATATAGTGTATACACCAATATTCACATACAGACCTATATAGTGTATACACCAATATTCGCGCACAAGACCTATATAGTGTATACACCAATAATCACACAGACCTATATAGTGTATACACCAATATTCACACACAGACCTATAAAGTGTATACACCAATATTCACACACAGACCTATATAGTGCATACACCAATATTCACACAGACATAAAGTGTATACACCAATATTCACACAGACATATATAGTGTATACACCAATATTCACACAACATTATAGTGTATAAACCAATATTCACCACAACCTATATAGTCTATACATCAATATTCACACACAGAACTATATAGGTGATACACCATATTTACCACAGACTATATAGGTGATACACCAATTTACACACAGACCTATATAGTGCATACAACCAATATTCACACACAGACTATATAGTGTATACACCAATATTCACACACAGACCTATATAGTGTATACACCATATTCACACACACGACTATATAGTGTTACACCAATATTTACACACAGACTATATAGTGTACACCAATATTAACACACAGACCTATATAGTGTATACACCAATAATCACACACACAGACTATATAGTGTATACACCAATATTCACACAGACCATATAGTGTATACACCAATATTCACACACAGACCATATACTGTATACACCAATATTCACACCACGACCACTATATAGTGCATACACCCAATATTCACACACAGAACTATATAGTGTATACACATCAATATTCACATACAGACCTATATAGTGTATACACCAATGTTCAACGACACCCATATGGTGTATACACCAAATTTCACACACAGACCTATATAGTGTATACACCAATATTCACACAGACTATATAGTGTATACACCAATAATCACACACAGACCTATATAGTGTATACACCAATATTCAACCAGACCATAGTGTATACACCAATAATCACACACAGACCTATATAGTGTATACACCAATATTCACACACAGAACTATATGTGTCACCATATTCACACACTGAAACTATATAGTGTATACACCAATATCACACACAGCCTATATAGTGGATTACACCAATATTCACACAGACATATATAGTGTATACACAATATTCACACACAGATCTATAGTGATACACCAATATTCACAGAACATATTAGTGTATACACCAATATTCACACAGACATATATAGTGTGAACACAAGTATTACACACCACAGACATATATAGTGTGTATACACCAAATATCTACACAGACATATATAGTGTATACCACCAATATTCACACAGACAATATAGTGTATCACCAATATTCCAACACAACCTATATAGTGTATACACCAATATCACCAGAAATATATAGTGTATACACCAATATTCACACAGAACTATATAGTGATACACCAATATTCACACAGACCTATAAAGTGTATACACAATATTCACACCAGACATATATAGTGTATACACCAATATTCAACACAGAACCTATATAGTTATACACCAATATTCACACACAGACCTATATAGTTGCATACACCAATATTCACACAACAGAACTATATAGTGTATACACCAATATTCACACACAGACCTATATAGTGATACACAATATTCACACACAAACTATATAGTGTATACACCAATATTCACACACAGAATATATAGTGTATCACCAAATTCACACACAGACCGATATAGTGACATACACCAATATTCACACACAGAACGATATAGTGTATACACCAATATTCACACACAGACCTATATAGTGCATACACCAATATTCACACACAGACCTATATAGTGTATACACCAATATTCACACACAGAACTATATAGTGTATACACCAATATTCACACAAAGAACTATATAGTGTATACACCAATATTCACACACAGACTATATAGTGTATACACCAATATTCACACAGACCTATATAGTGTATTCACCAATATTCACACACAAACCTATATAGTGTATACACCAATATTCACACACAGAACTATATAGTGTATACACAATATTCACATACAGACCTATATAGTGTATACACCAATGTTCACACAGACATATATGGTGTATACACCAATATTCACACACAGACCTATATAGTGTATACACCAATATTCACACGAACCTATATAGTGTATACCAATAATCACACACAGCATATATAGTGTATACACCAATATTCACACAGACCTATATAGTGTATACACCATAATCACACACAGACTATATAGTGTATCACCAATATTCACACAAGAACTATATAGTGTATACACAATATTCACACAAAGAACTATATAGTGTATACACCAATATTCACCACAGACTTATATAGTGTTACACCAATATTCACAGAAACATATATAGTGTATTACACCAATATTCACACAAGACATATATAGGTGTATACACAATATTCACACCAGACATATATAGTGTATACACAATATTCACACAAAGAATATATAGGTATCAACCAATATTCACACACAGAACTATATAGTGTATACACCAATATTCACAGCACATATATAGTGTATACACCAATATCACACGACATATATAGTGATACACCAATATTCCACACAGACATATATAGTGTAACACCAAATTCACACAGACATATAAAGTGTATACACCAATATTCACCAACGACTATATAGTGTATACACCAATATTCCACACAAGACCTATATAGTGCATACGCCAATATTCACACACAGAACTATAAAGTGTATACACCAATATTCACATACAAACCTATATAGTGTATACACCAATATTCACACACAGAACTATATAGTGTATACATCAATATTCACATACAGACCTATATAGTGTATACACCAATGTTCACACAGACATATGTGTATACACAATATTCACACACAGACCTATAGTGTTACACCAAATTCACACAGACCTATAGTGTATACACCCCAAAATCACACACAGACCTATATAGTGTATACACCAATATTCACACAGACCTATATAGTGTATACACCAATAATCACACACAGACCTATAAAGTGTATACACCAATATTCACACACAGAACTATATAGTGTATACACCAATATTCACACACAGACCTATATAGTGCATACACCAATATTCACACACAGAACTATATAGTGTATACATCAATATTCACCATACGACCTATATAGTGTATACACCAATTTCACACAGACACATATGGTGTATACACCAATATTCACACACAGACCTATATAGTGTATACACCAATATTCACACACAGACCTATATAGTGTATACACCAATAATCACACACAGACCTATATAATGTATACACCAATATTCACACAGACCTATATAGTGTATACACAATAATCACACACAGACCTATATAGTGTATACACCAATATTCACACACAGAACTATATAGTGTATACACCAATATTCACACACTGAACTATATAGTGTATACACCAATATTCACACACAGACATATATAGTGTATACACCAATATTCACAGACAATATGTGTATACACCAATATTCACACACAGACCTATATAGTGTATACACCAATATTCAAACACAGACCTATATACTGTATACACCAATATTCACACACAGACCTATATAGTGCATACACCAATATTCACACACAGAACTATATAGTGTATACATCAATATTCACATACGACCTATATAGTGTATACACCAATGTTTCACAACATGACACAATGGTGTATACACCAATATTCACACCACGACCTATATAGTGTATACACCCAAATTCACACAGACCTATATAGTGTATTACACCAATAATCATACACAGACCATATATAGTGATACACCAATATTCACACAGACCATATAGTGTATACACCATAATCACCCACACAGACTAATAGTGTATACACCAATATTCACACAGAACTCATATAGTGTATACAACAATATTCACAAGACCACTGAACCTATATAGTGTGATTACACCATATTACACACAGACCTATATAGTGTAACCAATATTCACAGACATATATAGTGTATACACCAATATTCACACACGAACCTATATATGTATACACAATATTCCCAGACATATATAGTGTATACACCAATATTCACACAGACATATAGTTGTATACACCAATATTCACACACAGACATATAAGTGTATACACCAATATTCACACAGACATATATAGGTATACACCAATATTCACACAGACATATATAGTGTATACACCAATATTCACACAAAGACCTATATAGTGTATACACCAATATTCACACAGACCAGATATAGTGTATACCAATATTCACACACAGAACCTATATAGAGTATACACCAATTTCACACACAGACCTATAAACTGTTAAACCAATATACACAGACAATATAGTGTATACACCAATATTCACACACAGACCTATATAGTCTATACACCAATATTCACACACAGACCTATATAGTGCATACACCAATATTTACACACAGAACTATATAGTGTATACACCAATATTCACACACAGACCTATATAGTGCATACACCAATATTCACACACAGAACATATAGTGTATACACCAATATTCACACACAGAACTATATAGTGATACACCAAAATTCACACACAGACCGATATAGTGCATACACCAATATTCACACACAGAACGATATAGTGTATACACCAATCTTCACACACAGCCTATTAGTGTATACACCAATATTCACACACAGACCCTATATAGTGTATACACCAATATTAACACAGAACTATATAGTGTATACACCAATATTCACACAAAAACTATATATGTATCCCAAGTATCACACACAGACATATTAGTGTATACACCAATATTCACACCAGACCTATATAGTGTATTCACCAAATTCACACACAAACCTATTAGTGCATACACCAATATTCACACACAGAACTATATAGTGTATACATCAATATTCACATACAGACCTATATAGTGTATACACCAATGTTCACACAGACACATATGGTGTATACACCAATATTCACACACAGACCTATATAGTGTATACACCAATATTCACACAGACCTATATAGTGTATACACCAATAATCACACACAGCCTATATGTGTATACACCAATATTACACAGACTATATAGTGTAACACCAAATATCAACACCAGACCTATATATGAAACCAATATCACACACAGAACATATAGTGTATACACACAATATTCACACAAAGAACTATATAGTGTATACACAATATTACCACAGACTTAATAGTGTATACACCATATTCACAGAATATATAGTGTATACAACATATTCCACAGACATATATAGTGTATACACCAATATTCACACAGACATATATAGTGTATACCCATTCACACAGAAACTTATATGATACACCAATACACACCGACCTATATAGTGTATACCCCATATCAACAGACATATATAGTGTATACACCAATATTCCACAGACATATATAGTGTATACACCATTACACACAGACATATAGTGTATACACCAATATTCACACAGACATATAGTGTATACACCAATATTCACACAGACATATAGTGTATACACCAATATTCACACAGACATATATAGTGTATACACCAATATTCACACACGAACTATATAGTGTATACACCAATATTCACACACAGACCTATATAGTGCATACGCCAATTCCACACACAGAACTATAAAGTGTATACACCAATATTCACATACAACCTATATAGTGTATACACCAATATTACACACAGAACTATATAGTGTTAACATAATATTCAATACAGACCTATATGGTGAAACACCAAATGCTCACACAGACATATATGGTGTATACACCAATATTCACACACAGACCTATATAGTGTATACACCAATATTCACACAGACCTTATAGTGTATACACCAATAATCACACACAGACATATAGTGTATACACCAATATTCACACAGACCTATATAGTGTATACACCAATAATCACACAGACCTAATAGTGTACACCAATATTCACACACAGAACTATATAGTGTATACACCAATATTCACCACAAAGAACTATATAGTTAACACCAATATTCACACACAGACCTATATAGTGTATACACCATATTCACAGACATTATAGTGTATACACCAATATTCACACAGAAACTAAATATAGTGTATACACCAATATCACACAGACATATATAGTGTATACACCAATATTCACACACAGACCTATATAGTGTATACACCATATCACAACAGACTTAAGTGTTACACATACACACAGACATATATAGTGTATACACCAATATTCACACACAGAACTATATAGTGAATACACCAATATTTACACACAGACCTATAAAGTGTATACACCAATATTCACACAGACATATATAGTGTATACACCAATATTCACACACAGACCTATACTGTATACACCAATATTCACACACAGACCTATATAGTGCATACACCAATATTCACACAGAACTATATAGTGTATACATTCAATATTCACCACACAGACCTATAGTGTATCACCCAATATTTATACACAGACCTATATATGCATACCCCCCAATATTCACACAGACCCGGGTCTGTGTGAATATTGGTGTATGCACTATATAGGTCTGTGTATAAATATTGGTGTATACACTATAGGTCTGTGTGTGAATATTGATGTATACACTATATAGTTCTGTGTGTGAATATTGGTGTATGCACTATATAGGTCTGTGTGTGAATATTGGTGTATACAGTATATAGTCTGTGTGTGAATATTGGTGTATACACTATATATGTCTTGTGAATATTGGTGTATACACTTTATAGGTCTGTGTGAAATATTGGTGTATTCACTATATAGTTCTGTGTGATATTGGTGTATACACTTATATGTCTGTGTGTATGTGTATACACTTATAGTTCTGTTTGTGATATTGGTGTATACACTATATAGGGTCTGTGTGTGAATAATTGGTGTAATACACTATATATGTCTGTGTGATATTGGTGTATACACTATATATGTCTGTGTGAATATTGGTGTATACACTATATATGTCTGTGAATATTGGTGTATACACTATATAGGTCTGTGTGTGAATATTGGTGTTAACTATATAGTTCTTTGTGTGAATATTGGTGTATACACTATATAGTTCTGTGTGTGAATATTGGTGTATACACTATATAGGTCTGTGTGATTATTGGTGTATACACTATATAGGTCTGTGTGAATATTGGTGTATACACTATATAGGTCTGTGTGTGATTATTGGTGTATACACTATATAGGTCTGTGTGAATATTGGTGTATACACTATATAGGTCTGTGTGTGAATATTGGTGTATACACCATATATGTCTGTGTGAACATTGGTGTATACACCATATAGGTCTGTATGTGAATATTATGTTAACACTATATAGTTCTGTGTGTAATATTGGTGTATCACTATATAGGTTGTATGTGAATATTGGTGTATACACTTTATAGTTCTTGTGTGGAATTGGCGTATGCACTATATAGGTCTGTGTGTGAATATTGGTGTATACACTATAATAGTTCGTGTGTGAATATTGGTGTATACACTATATATGTCTGTGTGAATATTGGTGTATACACTATATGGTCTTGTGTGTGAATATTGGTGTATACCACTATATGTCTGTGTGAATATTGGTGTATACACTATATGTCTGTGTGAAATGGTGTATACACTATATATGTCTGTGTGAATATTGGTGTATACACTATATATGTCTGTTGATATGGGGTATACACTATATAGGTCGTGTGTATATGGTGTATCATATAGTTTCTTTGTGTGAATGGGTATACACTATATATGTCTGTGTGAATATTGGTGTAACACTATATATGTCCTGTGGGAATATGTTGTATACCACTATATATTCTGTGAATATTGGTGTATACACTATTAAGTCTGTGTGTGAATATTGTGTATACACTATATAGTTCTTTGTGTGAATATTGTGTGTATACACTATATGTTCTGTGTGTGATATTGGTTATACACTATATAGGTCTGTGTGTGATTATTTGGTGTTACACTATATAGGTCTGTGTAATATTGTGTATACACATATAGGCCTGTGTGGGATTATTGGTGTATACACTATATAGGTCTGTGTGAATATGGTGTATACACAATAGGTCTGTTGGAATATTGGTGTATACACCATATGTCGTGTGAACATTGGTGTATACACTATATAGGTCTGTATGTGAATATTGATGTATACACTATATAGTTCTGTGTGTGAATATTGGTGTATACACTATATAGGTTTGTGTGTGAATATTGGTGAATACACTATATAGGTCTGTGTGTGAATATTGGTGTATACACTAATATGTCTGTGTGTGATTTGGTATACATTATAGTTTTGTGTGAATATTGGTGTATACACTATATAGTTCTGTGTGTGAATATTGGTGTATACACTATATAGGTCTGTGTGTGAATATTGGTGTATGCACTATATAGGTCTGTGTGTGAAGATTGGTGTATACACTATATCGTTCTGTGTGTGAATATTGGTGTATGCACTATATCGGTCTGTGTGTGAATTTTGGTGTATACACTATATAGTTCTGTGTGTGAATATTGGTGTATACACTATATAGTTCTGTGTGTGAATATTGGTGTATGCACTATATAGGTCTGTGTGTGAATATTGGTGTATACACTATATAGTTCTGTGTGTGAATATTGGTGTATGCACTATATAGGTCTGTGTGTGAATATTGGTGTATAGACTATATAGGTCTGTGTTGAATATTGGTGTATACACTATATGTCTGTGTATATTGGTTTACACTTTAAGGTCTGTGTGTGAAATTGGTGTATCACTACTATATAGGTTCTGTGTGTGAATATTGGTATACCTATATCTGTTGTGTGAATATTGGTGTATACACTACTATAGGTCTGTGTGGAAATTGGTGTATACACTATATAGTCTGTGTGATATATTGGTGTATACCTATATAGTCTGTGTGAATATTGGTGTATACACTTATATGTCTGTGTGGTGAATATTGGTGTATACAACTATATGTCTGTGTGAATATTGGTGTATACACTATATATGTCTGGAATATTGTGTATACACTATATAGGTTCGTGTGTGAATATTGGTGTATACACTATATATGTCTGTGAATATTGTGTTACACTATATAGGTCTGTGTGTAATATGGTGTAATCACACTATATAGTTCAGTGTTTGTGAATATTGTTGTATACACTATAGGTTCTGTGTTGAATATTGGTGTATACACTATTAGTCTGTTGTGGGTGATTATGGTGTAATACACTATAGGTCTGTGTGAATATTGGTGTATCACTATATATTGGTCTGTGTTGATTATTGGTGTAATACACTATATAGGTCTGTGTGAATTTGGGGGGTGTATACACTATATAGGTCTGTGGTGTGAATATTGGTGTATACACCATATGTGTCTGTGTGAACATTGGTGTATACACTATATAGGTCTGTATGTGAATATTGATGTATACACTATATAGTTCTGTGTGTGAATATTGGTGTATCACTATATAGGTTCTGTGTGTGAATATTGGTGTATACAGTATATAGGTCTGTGTTTGAATATTGGTGTATACACTATATAGGTCTGTGTTGAATATTGGTGTATACATATTGTCTGTGAATATTGGTGTATACACTATATAGTCTGTGTGTGAATTGGTGTATACACTATATAGTTCAGTGTGTGAATATGGTGTATACACTATAGTTCTGTGTGTGAATATTGGTGTATACACTATATAGGTCTGTGTGTGATTATTGGTGTATACACTATATAGGTCTGTGTGAATATTGGTGTATACATTATATAGGTCTGTGTGTGATTATTGGTGTATACACTATATAGGTCTGTGTGTGAATATTGGTGTATACACTATATAGGTCTGTGTGTGAATATTGGTGTATACACCATAGTGTCTGTGTGAAATTGGTGTTACACTATATAGGTCTGTATGTGAATATTGATGTTACACTATATAGTTCTGTGTGTAATATTGGTGTATGCACTATATAGGTCCTGTGTGTGATTTGGTGTATACACTATATAGTTTCTGTGTTGTGAATATTGGTGTATACACTTTTATAAGGTCTGTGTGTGATTATTGGGTATACACTATATAGGTCTGTGTGAATATGGTGTATACACTATATAGGTCTGTGTGTGATAGGGGTGTATACACATAGGTCTGTGTGATATTGGTGTAACACTTATAGGTCTGTGTGGAATATTGTGTATACACTTATGTCTGTGTGAACATTGGTGTATACACTATATAGGTCTGTATGTGAAATTGATGTATACACTATATAGTTCTGTGTGTGAATATTGGTGTATACACTATATGTTTTGTTGAATATTGGTGTATACACTTTATAGTTCTGTGTGTGAATATTGGTAGCACTATATAGGTCTTGTGTGAATATTGGTGTATACACTATATAGTTCGTGTGTGTGAATATTGGTGTATACACTTATATGTCCTGTGTGAATTTGGTGTATACACTATATATGTCTGTGTGGAATATTGGTGTATCACTATATATGTCGTGTGATATTGGTGTATACACTATATATGTGCTGTGAATATTGGTGTATACACTATATAGTCTGTGTGTGAATATTGGTTGATACACTATTATTCTTTGTGTGAATATTGTGTATACACTATATATGTCTGGTGTGAATATTGTGTGATACACCTATATATGTCTTGTGTGAATATTGGTGTATACACTATATATGTTCTGTTGAATATTGGTGTGAACACTATATAAGTCTGTGGTGAAATTGGTGTATACACTATATGTTCTTTGTGTGAATATTGTGTATACACATATAGTTCTTGTGTGAATATTGGTGATACACTATATAGGTCTGTGTGTGATTATGGTGTATACACTATATAGGTCTGTGTGAATATTGGTGTATACACTATATAGCCTGTGTGTGATATTGGTGTATACACTATATAGGTTCGTGTGAATATTGGTGTATACACTATATAGGTCTGTGTGTGAATATTGGTGTATACACCATATATGTCTGTGTGACATTGGTGTATACACTATATAGGTCTGTTGTGAATATTGTGTATACACTATATAGTTCTGTGTGTGAATATTGGTGTATACACTATATAGGTTTGTGTGTGAATATTGGTGTATACACTATATAGGTCTGTGTGAATATTGGTGTATACACTATATAGTCTGTGTGTGAATATTGGTGTATACACTTTATTTCTTGTGTGAATATTGGTGTATACACTATATAGTTCTGTGTGTGAATATTGGTGTATACAGTATATAGGTCGTGTGTAAATATTGGTGTATACATTATATAGGTCTGTGTGTGAATATTGGTGTATACACTATATCGTTCTGTGTGTGAATATTGGTGTATGTCACTATATCGGTCTGTGTTGTGAATTTTGGTGATACACTATATATTCTGTGTGTGAATATTGTGTATACACTATATAGTTTGTGTGTGAATATTGTGTATGCACTATTAGGTCTGTGTGTGAATATGGTGTATACACTATATAGTTCTGTTGTGTGAATATTGGGTATGCAACTATATAGGTCTGTGTGTGAATATTGGTGTATAGACTATATAGGTTCTGTGTTGGAATATTGGTGTATACACTATATATGTCTGGTGTGAATATTGTGTATACACTTTATAGGTCTGTGTTGAATATTGGTGTATCACTATATAGTTCTGTGGTGAATATTGGTGTATACACTATATATTTCTGTGATATTGGTGTATACACTATATAGGTTGTGTGGAATATTGGTGATACACATATTGTCTGTGTGAATATTGGTGGTATACACTATATATGTCTGTGTGAGATATTTGGTGATATCACTATATATGTCTGTGGTGTGTAATACATTGTTGACACTATATATGTCTGTGTGAATATTGGTGTATACACTATATATGTCTGTGAATATTGGTGTATACACTATATAGGTCTGTGTGTGAATATTGGTGTATACACTATATATGTCTGTGAATATTGGTGTATCCACTATATAGGTGTGTGTGATATTGGTGTATACATATATAGTTTCGTGTGTGAATAGGTGACACATATAGTTCTGTGTGTGAATATTGGTGTATACACCTATATAGGTCTGTGTGTGATTATTGGTGTATACACTATAGGTCTGTTGAATATTGGTGTTACACTAATAGGTCTGTGTGTGATTATTGGGTGTATACACTATATAGTCTGTGTGAATATTGGTGTATACACTATATAGGTCTGTGTGTGAATATTGGTGTATACACCATATGTGTCTGTGTGAACATTGGTGTATACACTATATAGGTCTGTATGTGAATATTGATGTATACACTATATAGTTCTGTGTGTGAATATTGGTGTATGCACTATATAGGTCTGTGTGTGAATATTGGTGTATACAGTATATGGTCTGTGTGTGAATATTGGTGTAACACTATATGGTCTGTGTGAATATTGGTGTATACACTATATAGTTCTGTGTGTGATTATTGGTGTATACACTATATAGGTCTGTGTGTTAATATTGGTGTATCACTATATAAGTCTGTGTGTAAATATTGGTGTATACACTATATAGGTCTGTGTGTGAATATTGGTGTATACACTATATAGGTCTGTGTGTGAATATTGGTGTATACACTATATAGTCTGTGTGTGAATATTGGTGTATACACTATATAGGTCTGTGTGTAAATTGGTGTATCCTAATTAGTCTGTGTAAATATGGTGTATCACCTATATAGTCTGTGTGTGAATATTGATGTATAGACTATATAGGTCTGTGTGTGAATATTGGTTGTATACACTATATATGTCTGTGTGAATATTGGTGTATACACTATATATGTCTGTGTGAATATTGGTGTATACAATTTATGTCTGTGTGAATATTGGTGTATGCACTATATAGGTCTGTGTGTGAATATTGGTGTATACACTTTATAGGTCTGTGTGTGAATATTGTGTTACACTATATAGGTTTGTGTGATTATTGGTGTATACACTATATAGGTCTTGTGTCGGAATATTGGTGTATACACTATATAGGTCTGTGTGGATTATTGGTGTATACACTATATAGGTCTGTGTGAATATTGGTGTATACACTATATAGGTCTGTGTGTGATTATTGGTGTATACACTATATAGGTCTGTGTGAATATTGGTGTATACACTATATATGTCTGTGTGAATATTGGTGTATACACTATATATGTCTGTGTGAACATTGGTGTATACACTATATAGGTCTGTATGTGAATATTGGTGTATACACTATATAGGTCTGTATGTGAATATTGGTGTATACGCTATATATGTGTGAATATTGGTGTATACACTATATAGGTCTGTGTGTGATTAGTGATGGTATACACTATATAGGTCTGTGTGAATATTGGTGTATACACTATATAGGTCTGTGTTTAAATATTGGTGTTACACTATATAGGTCTGTGTGGTGAATATTGGTGTATACGTTATATATGTGTGAATATTGTTGTGTACACTATATAGTCTGGAGTGGGTGAAAACATGGCTGCCCGGCGCATGCCCCTCCAAAGTTCAAAAAAACTGGTCACCAGGAGCCTGGCAGAGTCCATATAGGACTGCCCCTTCTCCCTCCGGGAGAATTTTGCATCCCATGCGAACTGACCCCCCTCCCTCTCCCTCCCTCTCCCAACCATTTTGCTTCCTTCCTACCTCTAGTTGTAAATTCCCTTGGTATATATAGCTCTCCCTCCCCCAGCCCCAACTGCTATAATAGATTTTCCAGAGATCCCCAAACTCTAGTTACCCTTACCTCTTCCCCCCGGACGTTCTGTGCAGCCAGCAGCCGCATCTGTGATTGGCTGCTCTTTAGAGCCATCATGGCCCCCTATTATAGCGGTTGGGGCTGGGGGACAGGAGACCATGTTATATATCAAAAAAAGAGTTAAAGGGGTGGACATGCCTTTAAAATATTTCCACACCATACAATCAAGAAAATGATTATTAAAACAAATAAGTATCAAGTAGGCCATTTATGTCAAAATAAAGAAACCAAGCCTGACTAGGGGGGTGGGGGTGTTGTGGCCCCTTTAGGCACCATTTCGCTCCGCCTGTACAATGCTGTTTTGATGCCTTACCCGGGCAGTTGTGATAACACCACTTAGCCACCAATGCAATCACACTACAAAGATCTTGAAAAAAATGACAGACAGATTTACACTGGCCGAGGGAAATTTTCAAGTCTGAGCAATCCCGAAGTCGATGGGGAAGTTCAGTGGCATTGGGAACACTCACAAACTGGGTTACACTGATATAATGGGCGATTCATATCAGATCTAATGGAATCGTCCCCTTTCTATGTAAAAAGTTTTGTAACCACTTTATACATTTGTTAGATATTGGCAGCTAAACATTCTATACAGACAAAAGGCAAATAATAGTTTACCTATCTATAGTGCCTGATGGTTTGTCACCTTTCCAACCCAAGTTCCTGCATTGAGAACCCACCCCTGGTCCGTTCTATTTATAAATGCAAGAAAGAATAGGGCAAAAACACGTTGCAGAATGCGGGAAGGTGAGTCCCTAATATATGGGCACCGTGTCACTGTTTAAATTGTATCGCTGAGTTCCACGCCCATAGGTGCTACTGCTGTTTAAGGTGGATTTCCTTTTCAGACAATCAGACTTTGTTTTTACCACCTTATTCAACACCATACATTTTCCAGTTTCCAAATGGAGTTTCTCACCACTAGGCAGTGGGTCACACAGTAATGTGTAATCATTTCATTTTTATTCCCCCCAATCTATTTTTGCTTGACAGAAAATTACTGTGAGGGCAGTTAAATGTTAACCAGACACTGCAATTTACAGGCGTTGTCAAATAATGTCCGCAATCAAAATGACAAATCTTCCATGACCTCAACTTTGCCTTCTCACATTGTACACAAAAAAAGCCATTAATAAGGATCACATTTCATATCCAAATAACTGCACTGACTAAGATAAACGGTAGGGTAAAAAAAAAATAGAATGTGGTACACAGGTAGGACATGTTAACTTGCCAGAGATCAGATAAGGGGCTAATACACATATTTATATAGTAAATTCTATTAGATTACTCACTAGCCCCTTGTTTTATATGGCATTAAAATTGTCACAAAAATATTTAGAAAGGGAAGACAAAGAAAACAGCTGCCTTTAAAGGAGAAACTAAACCCCACATTTACATCCCAGGATCTCTAAAAACACCAATAAACGGTAACATCCCACTACAGGTCAAAAGTCAAATAAAGTAAACGTAACATCTGAAAAAGGGATGAGAATAACTGTGTGTGTATGTGCAGTAACTGGCCACCACCCTGACCTCAGTACACATGCTCCTTGCCTATTCTGTCCCTGTAAAAGTATGGGGTAGAGGCTGCTAATGGTCATGACCAAACTGTAACACGTTCCTGCAGTATCTAGGAAGAGCATGTGTATAGAACATAAAGTCAGTGACCATGCTGTGTTGATAGTGGGATGTTGGGAAAATAAAAACACAAACCCTATGTTAGAAAGCTTAATTTTTCAAAACAACCATATCAAAAGAGAGGTGAGACACATATTACGCTTTTCCTGATTAAGGTGTTCTTCCTTCTGAAAGAGTGATATTCTGAGGCTTTAATTGTCCTTTAAATCTTGCTATGGGGCCGATGATATCTAGCTAACACACCTGTTTGAGGGGGGAAAACCTGCAGATCTGGCGACACACAGACACTGCTTAATGTATCTTCAACACTTCCCCTCCTAAAGAGGTTAATTTCAGTCAGCTCGTCATTATCGAGGAGATAATAGGCATCAAATGTGTTATATGAGTCACGAGAGCCTGGCTGCTCACCACATCTCTCCTTCATGACCCTTCTTATCGTACCCGCATGGGACCAATCAAATGCTTGGTGGGAATCTCAAGTGTCCAGGATACGGACAAAACCTTTCATGCCTTGACCTCGTTAATTAAAACATATGTAAAAGAAAAAAAAATATGGTTGGGTCATAAAAAAGTTCCTTGTAAAAGCCAGAGATTGAAATATTGAGTAAAGCTTGGTAAACACCTTACAGAAGAAACGTCCTACAGGATGTGGCCCTTTATCGGTAAGTGTGTACATCCAAACAACCGTTTACGATGCCGACCCAACCTTTACTCAGTCGCAGTACTAATTGTACTAAAGTATTGATAATCACCAATAGGTGTTATGGCAAGTCACGGGCAATCTCCCGGCACTTTAAATAGTGACAACGTTTGTGACTGTGTGTAGCCACACCATAAGATCTTAAAGATATGTTATATTTGGAAGACTTGGTACTCTGTGTACCATGCTTTTAGTACGAAGCCGAACTAGAAGAATAAGATGCATAGACATGATACCTTTTCCTATTTCTTCTAAATGATATTATGAGTGACAAATGTGACTATATAAATTGTAGAAAAACACTTATCAGAGATCTGCTGTGCAGTGGATATTTTGATACCAAGGCTGTAGGATGCCAAGTCACAGCACCGCATTAACAGTAAGGTGCTTAGAACAGCATATCTTGAAGGAAAAATAATTAATAGAGGGAAAAAATTGATGTAGAAACACTACAAAATGGATGTACCAGGTTATTACAAACAGAACTCAAATTGGAATAGAGCCAGTGCAATATATTTTACATACGCAAGCATGCTATTACACCAACAAGATGCATTTAGCCAACTATATCTGGACATCGTGATTTCTACTTTGAAAAAGATATACAGATGCACACACTCTTCCATAATTAAACCTACAACTGTTGATTAAAAAGGATCCTTCACTTTGCCTTTCTAAGTTAATCCCACTCCAAAAGAATTCAGTCAGTTTAAAGGACAACTAAAGCCACAGAACAACACTGAACCAGAAGGCTGAACACTTTGATCTAAACCAGTAACTGTGTCTTGCCTCTCATTTTGATATGAGCGCTGGGAAATTTAACTAATTACATAGAGGAAAATAAGTAAATTGGGCTTTGCTTCACAGCTCTATGTATCACACAGTTTGGTCATCGACCATTATGTTCTGCACATGATCATTAATAATCTCTAGCCAATCCTTTACAGAAAAGATTAAGCAAGGAAGCATGTGACTGAGGTAGGTGGTGTGGTCTGACACTGCACATACACCACAGATACTTTATCATTCCTAAACAGGCTTACATTACTTTAATACAATTTACTGAAGTGGGATTTATAGCTTAGGTGGTGTTTAGGGGGGCTGTTTGGAGATTTAAAAAATTGGGTTTAGTTCTCCGTTAAGGAACACAACTTAAAAAAAAACAAATTTTGGCATCCGTTTCTATTATTCACAGGGGGTGAGAATGCTTATTCCTTCATCCCTGTGAATAATAGTTTGTCGGGGGACCTGAAAACTTACCTTACCGCGCTCGTCTCGCAAGCCACTCCCTGCACAGAACTGTGTTCTGTCCCGATCGCGGCCCTATCTTTTGTATTGGCGCACATGCCAAGATAGGGCGCGCTGTGGGATTAGAGCGGCTATCAGTGAAGGAAGCATGGTACTTGTAAGAAGAGTGCCGGGAAGGTAAGTTCCAGGTCCCGTACTATTATTCACAGGGAGTGGGAATAAGCGGTTCTCACCTCTCTGGGAAAAATAGAAAACGGATGCCAAATTCTTGTTTTTTAAGTTAGTGTCCTAGATGTGGCCCCCCCACATAAAAAATTAGTTTGTGCAGTTCAACCTAACCGGGCAAACGCAGCAGGTTTTTTAAAGGTCATGTCCACCCTCTTAGAAAATGTTACCTTACATAGTTTAGCCCAACAAACCCCATTTTCATTTTAATTAAACCTGGAGCATCTTTAAAAAGGGGTTTGTGAACTACATGAGGTAAAATGTTTATTAGGAGGGTGGACATGACTGCAGGGATGGGCCCCCTTGGCTCTAGGCTACATAGCAACTGCTGTGGTTGCTATAGTGATCCCTACGCCCCCTGCCTTCAACCCACACCAATAGCAACTGAATCCATGGGCCGTATTATAAAGGCATGGTAATCGCTTTTTTTAGCAATACACATGCCTTTATGATCAGCTCTAAACGATCGTTAATTTACCAACGTTATTGTAAATTTCCGATCATAAATATACCAATGTGTAAATCTTGATAACGAAATCGTAGATTTACGGTCCCCATAGAATACCCAAGAATACTACCTATGGTAGAAAACATTGTTTACTACCGCTCATTATTCTACGACCGAACGTTCGTTTATTAACAAATGTTCGGTCGTAAATGTACGATCGCAGTCGTAAATGTGTGATCGAGCGGTCGTAAATGTACAACCGTGATCATACATTAAATAACCCACGGATCACTAAAAAGGCAATGCCGCAGGTTTATAAATATGGCCTCCTGTTTACTATATGTCTATGGTAAACCAGGCAAACCAATCCATGGTCGAATAAGTTTATACAATATGGCCTCATATATCACTGTTGGGTTTCCCCAGTCAATAGACTCTGCTAAGTATAAACTACTGTCATGATGAGTTACTATTGGACAAATGGAAAAGGAATACACAAAATACTTTTTCATTCTACCACATAACCTATGGGGAGATTAAAGAGCGTGTTTATAATTATTTATGTTGTTCTCATCTTACACAATCCCATGCTGCATTGCGTGCAATGAACTACTTGTAACCACTGGGTGAAGGGTGGGTCCAATAAACTGAGAAGTTTTAGCTTGAAGATTCAATTTGATTCAAAATGTCCTCCAAATTTCAATTATCAGGAGTTTGGTGGACAGGGTTTAAAGCTACTTTAACATCACTGCAAATGTGAGTAGAGTATGTGCGGATTACCTCTTTGTTCTTCGGCTGCTGCTAACAGTTTTTAACGTGGTCTTTAATTGATAATTGATTGGAAAATTGTCCAGACAGCTATTGCAATTTAGCTGACACTTTTGTAGCTTCACATGGAGTCAAGGGTACACTAAACATAAGGCTGCCACAAATTAGTGTCTTTAAATATTCCTTGAAACAAAGGTCCATGTATATTTTGAGCTGCACGTGTTTTCCTTTTCCTAGCCTTAACTAGTTGTATTGGTTCTATGGTCTATCTCCATTTCGGCTATTGGTCATGTTCTTAAAATAATTAAATTCTAAATACAAAAAGGGATGTAAATATGCACGAATGCAAGACCCACCTAATCATGCACGCCATGCATTCAACCACCGCCCACAGGTGAGTCCCTGCATACTCCATCCCCTAATTGCTTCACACGGGGTGGGGGTGTGTGTGGGGGTATTTTGGGGGGAGTTGTGCACCACAGGGTTGTCGATCCTTTAAAGAATGGGGGTTTGCGGTGTATAAATAGCAGCGCAGTGTCATATTTTTGTTCTTTTTGTTTTTTTTTCAAAGATGTAAATACTTTCCAGAAAAATTTAATATATTTACCACTAAAATCCATATTACTTCTGTCAGTTGTTTCTACAAAGACTTTATTTCTCCAGGTGAAATCTAATTTCCTCTAACATCGGTGAATGTAAAGCACCGAAAAGTAATAGATTTTATTTTAGATTTTATCACAGCAAATTAATTTTGTAGCCTGTTATCGACTTGCTCTTTATATCACACGTATTTAAATTACAAGGGGCCTTAAGTACATATTGGCTTTTTTGCAAGTGTTTGTTTAATACAAATGAATTGGGTTAAGGAGATTTGGACAGTTTATTCCTATTATAAAGCAATGGTCAACAGAAAGAGGTATGTACAGTGTTGGCTATTCTAGGACATTAGCCATATGGTTGTCAATAACATGTATATAGAGCGAGTATAGTCAAATGTGTTGGAATCTAAACATTGAAATCCGTATTTACTGGAATCTGAGCGTGCACATAACCAAAATATCCAAAGTATTTTTCCCTGCGCACTCCTTTAGTTGTAACCTGACTAAGGTGCTTGAAGTCTCCAAAAGCTAAACCACAAACAGTATAGGGATAATCCAGTATATGAAAAGGTGGGGAGGACGCACTCTTAGTGGATATAAACTGCTTTTATTGTGACAAGCTGCGCACAACGTTTCAGGTGCACCGGAGGAAGGGGGGAACTAAAACGTTGTGCACAGTTGTCACAATAAAAGCAGTTTATATCCACTAAGGTGGTCTACCCACCTTTTCATATACATAACCAAAATATTCCTATCTTGTCTTGACTAAGCCTTGAGTACATCTAGTTTTGCTGTCAAACTGTATGTTGCATTTAGCATTACATAAAAAAATGCTAAACGTTATCTGCTTAGCTTACCAAGTGGTAGTGACACAGTGTAGGCTTTGCATTAAATCATACTTTTTATCAGGTTATTTAAAAAGACTAGAAATTTAATGGCATTGAAAACCCAACAGATATTCTTTATTAGTGAAGGGTACAGTAATAATTTGCGCCATATTTTCCTAAAGGCTGTTTTAGAAATACTATTTAAATATATGTAATTACATTTGTTACAAGGCGGCAACAATTTGAAATGGCCTAAAGGGCCCATGGCATACACCCATTAACTAGTTTGGCATAAGAGTTTTTACATTTGTAAAAATGGTGCAAATTTTGCCCAATGAATCAGATCTTGTTAAAATTTTAAAAGCTAACATTATTGGTTAGAGCAAAATTAGCACCATTTTTAACGATAAGAACTTATTGAAAACCCTAGAGTTTAAGATTATTGTTAGGAGTCAACTCTAAAAAGAACAAGAAACATATATTGACACTCATGATAGTCCACGAGTATATATGGATTTAGTGGGTTGTATACTCATACCTTGAGTAAGATACATTCCCAGCCCTCAAGGCAGATAACATGTGCATCTGCCTTATAACTTGCTGTATGGATACCTTCATAAAAGGCACATAAAGGACTGGTGCTATTAACGAGTACAAATGAAAGTGCAAATAGTGGGGCATTAGGGGAAGAGATTAAAGGGAATGTCCACCCTTAAAAGTTTTTTTATTATTTTTTTAATTTATTTAATGATAAGTTCTATTCCTTCCTGGAAAAGGTATCGCGCTCCTCCCTGCTCAGTTTGCTTTTATTAGTTGAGCATGTGCAGAGGAGGCAACAGGGGATACAGCAGTGAATCATTGGTTGTGATGTCAGCAATCACAGCTTTTATTGACTGCATGGAGAAAAGAAAAGTTTATCTGTATGATTGAGGACAATAATAATCCTTAAAGGCTATGTCCACCCTAAAATAAAAAATTTAAATGTGATCCCCCCTGGGCTCCCAGCCCCAACCGCATAAATTTTTTTTTTAGAAAGCCCCCCAAACTCTACTTACCTTCCCTTCTTTCCTGCGCCGCGCTCCCGGCCCTCTGCTTGTGAGGAAATGCAAGCAGAGGGGCGGGACGGCAGCCGCGTCTGTGATTGGCTGAGCGGCAGCCAATCACGGGACGCGGCTGCCGGCAGCTCACTTCCGTGTAGGAAAAGCGGAGAGAGGTAAGTAAAACATTGGGGAGCTTTTTAAAAATACAAAGTATGCGGTTGGGGCTGGGGACATAGGGCAAGGGATAGCAGAAGGGGTTTAACGCTAGGGGGAGGGATAGCAGAACGGGGGAGGGAGAGGAGGGAGAGGAGGGGGGGAGGGGGGGGAGAAGGGCTGCAGCACGCATGGCAGGAATCTCCGGGAGGCCAGTAGCAGGCAGTGTCCTATATGGACCTGCTAGCTCCTGGTGGTCAGTTTTTGGAACTTGGGGGGGACTACAGGAGAACCAGATGGAGTTGGGATGTGAGGTAAGGATTAAACTACACTACATGGTGGGGCAGTAAGTTGGGGGGATTATAGTTTTGGGGTGGGACATGCCCTTTAAATATCTGGTTAGGTAATAAATGCAATATATCAGGGCAGGTAACTGACAATTGACCAGTTTTTGTTTTAAGGGTGAAAATCCCTTACCAGCAACACCTTCACACATAGGCACCTCTAGAAATATTCCTAATGGTAAATCCATCCCGCCTACAATAAAGGCAGTTTACTGACTTGGAATCTAGGGTAGATTAAAAAAAAACCCAATCACGACCTACAATCTAGAATGACTATAATGTTTCAATATTCTCAATATCTTAAGTTACTCACTGAAAACTGTGCAATAGTTTGATATGTTATATATATTTGTAGCAAGCCTTCCTTTCAGCTTCCCTGTTTAAAATGGGTATCATCAGTCATTTAGATTGTTCTCATTCTTACAGTGTTTTATTGTATGTTAAAGGGAAATTAGAGAACTGTGGATTAGTAGTTCTTGAATGCAAACAATTTATCCTTCAGAGCAAAAGCTATGAATATGCCTCCACATTGCCTGTAAATATTTAATCTCTATGCAAATGAAGGCGCATAGGAATATACATGACTGGATAATACGTTTGGGTTGCAATGAAAGGAAATGGTTTCTTCTTATGCTTCTTTCATAACCAAGATCCTATCAAAAAAGCCCATGGCAGTCATTGTAATTAGATTCTTTTAGATCAAAAATCTTCATTTTTTAAAAAGAATTTGCAATCACATTTTCAATGTCTTGTGGAACCAATTTAGAAAAAAAAATGCCACATCTTATCCATTTCAAAGTGATGACAATAGTCTATATGTGTTGGCAAAGACAACTGATCTAGCACGGAAGCTCAATGGGGAAAATTAACTTCTGTAATATAATATTTTTTCAAACTGCCAAAGGTCTAACATCTGCTACCCCACGATTCTCCCAGTCTGTGATCGCAACATACAGTGGGTCAGACCCTTCCAAACAGGGCTACAGTTATTCAGTAATAGGAGATACCATTAACCGACTTTTAAGTCATTTATGGTATCGCTTGATGTACAATAATCTACTGATGTTATTCACACATTAGTACATGCAACCAGCTCACGTTGGCTGGGGGAGGACAATTAGGCAAAATCCCACATCATAAGAGACTAACAATGATGGAAGTGCCACTTATATGCACATCATATTTAATCCTATCTGTGCAATGTTCAGCTCTAGTGATAATAAGTTCATGAAGCCCCCAAATGACTGGCGTATCAATGAGTGGCACTCAATAGTCTGGAAGGAGTTACCTTCTGTTCCCAGTTTCTCAATCCTAATACTATTTTTATCCAGTGTCAGACTGGGGTCTAGGGGGCCCACCTGGAAATATAAGATGTGGGCCCATCAAAGAGCATTACGGAACCCACTCTTACTAATTAATTTCTCCTGTTAGCTTATTACATATCCATCCACTCCTCCCGATTCTTATGTTTAGGTTTATTATGTTACATTGCTTAATTTAACAAATTCTTTAATTTCATGGGTGTGAATTCAATATTCCTTTTACAGAGGAGAGTCAGGGCCATTTGCCTGTTGCATAAGTGATTTAGGCAAACTGCTAGGGCACTGAGAGGATGGAGGGCGCCCATTCAAAGTATTTTTCTTTTATTGACAATGTTTATTGAAACTTATCAGCCATTGAGCAATAATCTGTTACCAATTAGTTCCCTTAGCTTTCCTATGGGCAAATAGTGACACTATGAGTGCACAGCATTGATAGGATATCCTTAATACTGCTATGTGACTGAAAACATAGCTGAATAGAGGGCGATTCCCTATCTTGTTTATTGCTTTAGGTGTTGTAATCTATGCAAAGGCTAAAGCTGGGTACACACATTCCGATAAAGGGCCAATCCCATCGGTACCATGTGTACAGGCAAAACAATAATTTCCGATGCTGATGAACCGTCCATGTTGCTGACAGGATTGACCTAAAGTATAGAGACTAGCCCACAATCATAGGGAGTATGGCAGTCAAGAACGTTCTCCTTTACTTTTATAGACAGAACAATCATGATGTTTGTACTCCATCTGTCAAAGAACATTCTGTCTGTTATCTTTGACAGATTGATACTGTGTGTACCACACTTCATGCAAGAGGTGGTTTGGCAGGAAGTTTGAGTTGGTAAGCAGCACCAGTGGAAATTGCTTAACGTGTATGTATACTGAAAAAAGCCTTGGCGTCATCTTAATCTATAAATAATATGTGTAAGTAACACTTACTCTAAGGTGTGTGGTGTTGCTACATGCCAGGCTCTGACACATGACCTACTATTTTCCCCCCTACCAACTGTCAATAGAATACAGTATACAGCACACCAACTGTCAAACCATTCCAGCTACAGCAAAACTGCTTACAGAAATGCTGAAATGTAAGATCTTTCAGGTTGGATATCTAAAGAAATAGGGGGCAGATCAACAAAAAAAAAATTATTAGTGATTACTGGGATATAATGATTGTTTCCACTAATGGCCAATCAACAAATTTGCCAGTGTACATACACATAAGGTTCCAAAATGGCTAGAACTGGCCCTGAAGTTAGTTTTCTTCTGTGCAGAGGTCATTTCCTATGATGGAAGGTACAGTATGTGCAATCTACTGATAAATGGTGTATAGGTGTATAGATATTGGTTACGATCTAAAGGAAAGAAAGAAGATAAAAAGTGGTGTCCTACATGAGGAAAGGGAAACTGCTGCTGGAGAGTTAGCAAAATAAGATTACTCTTTGGCATCATGTGGAAGGATTGTCTATTTTTCATGTGGTAAGAGTAGATATCAAGAATTTGTAAATTAAATAATTAAAGGGGGTTTCCAATAAACCAACACAACAGTACTGCTTTAAAATGATGAGCAGTATTGTTCCTCATGGCCATCTTGTTATTTATGGTGAGCTCGCAATATGCTATATGGTGCTTGTGTTTCATGATGTTTCAGCGTGGTTCATTTATAAATATACCCTATATTCTAAGTAATATTGACCTTTCGATATGTGAACGGAAGTTAATAAAACAGAAAAAAAACCTAGTTGCATCTTTATGCACATACACGTATTGTACGTTCACCAACATTGTTTTCCAGAATAAATTCAAGCCAATAGCAGTAGAGAGACACTCTGGCTACAATTACTGGATTAATGGTCTGGGGTTCAGTCATAGAACATTATTTGTCTTAAGATTCCTGGTGGATCAATTCCCTGGGGCAAAAGAAACATTGTGGGGATGATTTGTGTGTGTATGGGCTGGTTATGACATTTTTCAAATAGCCTATTGTTTATGTTGTGTTTATTTTTTCATTTTCTTAGAATACTTAAAGTGTATGACCCCCAAAACTAAATTTGAATATGGTCCAATGCCCACCAAAACCTCAACCTCACAAGGTCTTTAACTTTTCAAATATGCTCCTAAATATACTTTCAGCCCTTGATCCCTCGGCTGCCTTCTGCCTGTCTTCTGTGCCTTTTCGTTGCAAGGAAAGCAGCAGAAGGTTCCGGACCAAGAGTTGGCACGTGTGATTGGCAAGATATTGCATCCCAGCCAATAACAGTTCTAAGTAACTTATTATCTCAAATATGTACTTCCATGTATTTTAATCCACTTTGGGAGCATTGCTCCACTGTACAATGTTATAATAAAAAATCTGTACAAGGGGGACAAAATATAAATAAACAAATAACATATAATAAACATACACAAGTTGTGCATTAATAAGTATAGAAGTGCTTGAACCATGCAACATGAAAAAATAGGTCCCTGCCTGTTGAGCTTATAATCTAGTTAATATTTAATGATCCTCTGAGATATTTGCCATACAAAGCACAAAAAATCCTTGAGATGCTCTGAAACCTGCTTTCTACACTGGCTATCATGATAATAGCTAAAGGAACTGGTAGAATTCTATTAGACAGGGGATTTGATGACAATGTAATAAAACCATTTACAGCACTAACAGGCCCATATTTCTTCTGTATAGCCATACCAATGAAAAAGTAGTTAGAGAGTATTCTGGATTCTTCTAAACGATAAGAGCACTGGTTGCAGTGAATTATAATCCTACCTCGGGCTCATAAAACCCATTCATGGACTTTGTAATATTTATTGAAACCTTCAGATCAATACTAATTCTAGGTACAAGCTATCCATTCCTTACTGTAAAAGTGACCACAATGAAACCTAGAGCTCAATTGTAATTATTAATGAACATATACAAGAATTATACAGTATATAGTTATATGTCAAACGACTGCAATAGGCAAATTAACCTTGTCGTCCTACTGAAAGGAACATTGTGGCAGTGATACAATGAATATTTTGCATTATGGCTCATTAATGCTATATACGTATCTCTGTGTTTATAGTTAAACTTTGGCTCAAACTCTGGACCTGCTGCATTAAAGGACAACTCCACCCTCATAAAAACATCTTTTAGATAGAAAAAGCCTCTTTTAAATGTGTTGATATATCATGTTTGTCCTATGAATTCATTACTGTATGCCTGCTATGCTTCTGGATGCTTATGGAAACTGAGCAATTTAGAAACCTGTACGGAGCCTGGGCATGCTCAGAAGAGGCAGACAGGGGATTAACATTCAGTCATTGGCGTGATGTCAACTGTCAAATCCATAACTGACAGTTGCTAACTGGAAGAATCAGAAGCAGAAACAGGGGAGGAAACAGGACATTGTGCAGGATTTCAGGTTAGACGTAAATATTTCAGATTTCAAACTATACCATTTAGGGTTTGGATGGTGATCACCTGTAGTTTTCATTTAGGATGGATTGCCCTTTAAGCATCTCCTTAAGGGGACACTAAAAATGGCAAAAGAACATTATAGTAGATTACAGATGGGTCTATAATTCACAGGGAGGTAGGATTAAGTTAAGGGGGAGTTCCTTGCTATGGAACTTTCATTGCACCTCAGTGACCTTGTTATGCTCTGGAAGCTAGATTTATATATCACCTGCAGATATAGACTGATTGATAGTTTTTATCTTGTATTTCAGTCCCTGGCCCAAACTATCTGTGTTATTTTTTCATCTAAATGGATGATAGGGGCGGAAGGCATTTTGGTAAATTACGGCTGATGCATGAATGGTGCAGCCTCCTATGCATCACATGATCAGTCGTAGTGAACTAGGCGGGGGTGATTTTTGCCATGACTAACAATATATCAGCCCCACCTTTCTGGCCAACAGTGGAGAAAAATCTGTCTGTCTGTACCTAGCCTAAGGGGTGCATTGTACCTTATACGGTATTTTTTCACTTTTTATTTTCTCGTTCTGTTTCCACTGGCAATATCGGAGATTGGGTTTCCTATATGTAAGAACGCACAGTGGTTGGTACATTTGTATCATTTGGTTTTAGGTTTTATACCTTATCTGTTTGCCATAAACAAGATTATTTATTTTGACCAATTTGACCAATTCAATGTCAGTTTCAATTTTTTTCAATTGACCACTTAAGACGATTAAAAAGAATGTGATTAGGACAGATGTGAAATTTCCCTCTACCCATCTTCCAGTGAACATCTTCCAACATTGCAAGCTGAAATCTTCTGAAGATCCACGGTTGAAAGATTTTGATTGGTTCTCTCAGTTAAAATTCCATTGGTGGGAATGATTTGGATGCATGGAATTAAAATCTGAATGATAAAAGAAAATATGTGACCCTTCTGCTGCCCCCAACCCAGACAATTAAAACCTTTGCTCATTAACCATTGTTGCAATATACACTGCATTTTAGTTACGGTACCGTTAAACATATAGGGGTGTAGATGCAATAAATTTCAGTATCGCAAACTGACCTGCACTTGTTCCTGCGATTTAGTAACCACTTTGCGACTGTTATTGCATTATGGGTAGTGAGCGGTAAGTTGCAACTTTTTGCACGGCTTTTAAAGACACAAATGAAAAGGCTTTAATTTTGGTGCAAAAAACGTGCCATTACATCTCTAAATGTATTGCATCGCTTGCAATGAGCTATTTCAAAAGTCTTTTTGGACTTTGCAAGCAATGCAAATGAGTAAAAAACCCTACAATACATCGGTTAGCATGAGTTTTGCACTTATTTTTCTGCTTAGCACAGGATATTGCATCTCCCTGATAATATCTATTGGTAACACACAGGCCCTAGGATTTAGATTATAATGTAATATTTAAAACATAACTTTTAAGAGTCTTTATTATCAATACAAAAGCTGATATTGACAGTTTCCAGTATTTATTGCCTATTCCCCAGTAACAATAAAGTCTAATGTAGCAGTTCCATTGCCTGATTTAGTCTTGGGCTAAAGGTTGTTAAATGCAGCAGTGTGAATGATAAATGTAATATAGCGACGTAGCGCCCTCTGGCGGACAGCTGGGACAACTGCAATGCATGCATAGAGACCATAGCTAGGATCATTCAAACAGCAGGTTAGCAAGACAAGAGCATATCTTCTAATTACAGCAAATAGTTGCAGATCCGTCCCATCACTGCTGTATTGCCAGCCTTGGAATACCTACAGTGCTGTGCTCCAGCCTGGACATACACATTACGCTATCAAGGTAAGGGGTATTTTACATTTTTCTATGAGTCATAGAGATTTATCAGAGAGGAGGACAGGCAGTTATAACACATGGAGAGTTAAAATCCTGTGAATGTGATGTAGCACTGGCTGCTTTTCAGATCACCTCTATAGGGCTAGTGTGTGTATTGTGTAGTAATGCATTGTAATGACATGTGCAGGGTTCCTGCTGTGGGCACAGCTGTGGTGTCTGCCAGTCACCAGTTATAAGATTGGATTTCTTGACGGGGGTGAACCTGTAAATAACTAATGACATAATGTTTCCTTTATGTTCAGACTTGTGTATGTTTGGGTTTATATACAGGATTTCCCATTGCAATTACAGCTTTCTGCTGAATATTAACTAAGCTGTGTGTAGAGCAACATTGATATCCAATAGTCTTATAAAATGCAATTAGGGTTAAACCTCCTATTGTAGAACACTTCCCCTGTTGCTCATGTCCGTCACCAGACTGCAGCAGTGTAAGGAGTGTCATTTCATTCACCTCCCACCAATCATAAAGCCTTCCACTGTGTATGGGGAAGGCTGGAGTAAAGTTTATGCTCCGCCATTGTACTAAATGATTAAGTCGTTTCATTAGTGAGCGATGCGTATATAAAGGTTTTACTGTTGGCAGGGGTTGTATAGGTGGGGAGACCTTTAGGGTTGGATAGGGTACTGGTTAAAGGCACTGCCTTTGGCATGGGAAACCAGGGTTGAATCCTGGCTAGGGGCTGTTATACAAATGTTCGATTATTATAATACCCTTATAATATAATATGGTTATATATTACTAGGTTTCTTATGACTAGGGTATTAAATTACTAGGTTATTATAATAACCCAAACATTTGTACGCCCACGCCAGGATTCAAACTCTGGTCTCCCATGTCAAAGGCAGTGCCTTAACCAGCACTATCCAGTACTTTTACAGGTATAGCTGCCCCTAGCCAGGATTCGAACCCTGGTTCCCATGTCAAAGGCAGTGCCTTTAACCAGTACACTATCCAGCACTTTTAACAGGTATAGCTGCCTAGCCAGGATTCGAACCTGGTCTCACATGTCAAAGGCAGTGCCTTTAACAGTACACTATCCAGCACTTTTACAGGTATAGCTGCCCCTAGCCAGGATTCGAACCCTGGTCTTCCATGTAAGGCAGTGCTTAACCAGTACACTATCCAGTACATTCGATAGTATCGAATTTACGATCGAAAGTCCGGAAACATCGAAAGTCAAGAAACGGGTCCGGGATAGTTTGAGAAGTCTGAGTCCATTCAAACTCATAAAGTTTGGCTCGAACTGGGCTCGAGTTCGAATCTAGTCCATCCCTAGTGCTGCATTATCTTCTCTCATTTTCAGTTAACTGGTATTTTGAAAGAACAAAGAAACTGTGCAGAGTGTTCTGGACATTGTGTGCTATGCAGATTCACACTTGGATCTCATGAATGCCTGTCTGATGGTCTAGGTACCAAGTGGTATGTTTCTGATTTAACTAATGGCTGATTATACTGATCTCTAGAACAGTGTAAAATGCTGTATTTTTGATTGGCGCATTATTGTGGTACAGAATCAGCAATTACAGCTGTAAAAATCACAGACACAACTGCACATGGGATACAGAATTTCCATATACTGGCAGAATAACTGTTTAAAAATAAAAATGATTATCATATATCTTAAATTATCATTTATTCTCTACTGCATTTCTGGCTAATACATTTAGCCCAACATTATTGTTAAAGGTCAGTGCTGAAGACTTGGTAGCCAATCAAACGGTGTGTGTTTTAAACATTTTGGTGCACATTTGTAGCGGTTTTTCACATTAGGTCACAGGGAGTTACTAAACTACAAGTTCTATACTTTGAAGCTTTGATTTCATATTGATAAGAAGGAATTATAAGAATAAAAAGCATTGACTTAATTAACCTCAATGTGGCCAATTTCACTTCTTTCTTTCCCATGGTTCCCCACATCTTAGAAATCCTGGTAGTTCAGCCAATGTCTCAATTCTTAAGTTTTAATTAAACATTTTCACCAGATTGTGTGGCTTTGCTGGGTTCTATGGGAGAAGATCCCCTCAGCCAGCAAAGGCAAAAAATCAATAAAGCAAGAGGATATATGTTAGTTTGCAAGACCAGCTATGAAACAGGCAAATAAGCAAACACAATATTCTCTATTCTGGCTATTAAGAGGAGTAAGGCTTTTTACACAGGCTAGATTTTCAGTAGGCTGATTGTAAGATTATCGGTCCAACAATCGTACTAGGAACATGTGGCTTAGAATTAACCGAGCGGCCTTTTTTGTTTATAGTGAGATGGCCCCCTTGTGGCTCCTTAAAGGGGAAGTTCAGTGCAAATAGATATGCTTTTCAGAAAAAAGAGCAGTGTTTTTATCCCAATGACATTAATCTGCTAATCAGCATTTTGTGTGTATAATTAAAGGACAATTAACTACCTTCCCTCGCTCCACATCTTTGTGCAGTAGCTTTTACTCGAGGAAGGCATGCTTGTTGCAGAGCGTGCCTTCCTATTGGCCTCGTCGCCGACGGGAGAGGGGGCGGAGCCTACCAGAGCAGCATTGCTGTAAGACGCTGCGTAGGTTACGCGAATCCAGGGGTGAGGACCTAGCGGTTCAGGTCCTCATCCTGAGTGAAAGCTACTGCACAAAGATGTGGACCGAAATACTGACTTCCTGTTGCAGGACCCCTAGTAGAGACCGTTTATGTCTTGCCCTGACCCAGCACCTGGGTTGTTAGTTGTCTCGTAAAGAAATAGCATGTTTGACCATCCAACAGCCAATCAGTGGAAATAACTGTTAGGAATATTCCAAGGATGTGGTGCATCCTGGGAAGAATAAGGACCGTTCAACAGAAGGGAACAGCAAAGGGATGAAATCAACTGATTTTTCAAAATGGGAGAGAATTGTAGAATAACTAAGAAGGCATAAAAAATATTGAATATTCCACTGAACTTCCCTTAAGTGTTTAACAATCCACCTGGATGATCTCTAAATGACAATGTGGAGCCATCAAACATGCATTTTTCTGCTTGTTCAATTGCTCCTGAGCTATCCTTTCAGATTATTTATAAGGGCTAGACTAGGCATTAATGCACGCTGGTGTTGGCCAATTGATCAGGCCAAACCAGATGCACTGTCTGTCATTGCACTGGGATCCACTTATGGAGAGCATGCTGTACCATTTTTTGTGTGATTCACATGCGATCAATTAGAGGGAACATTACGGGAACATTACTGAAATGTCCTCTCTCCAATTACCCATTTCCTTTAAATATGGTGGCTGGATATCATGATTTAGCTTCTGAAGAAGTGAGACCACCCACGAAACACATTAAGCTAACACCCCTGATGGGTTATTGTTTTGTTTAAATGGATTTCCATAAATATAAACTTTTTACCACATTGATTTGCCCTTCGACCTACCTATAATTTGGTTCATACTGGAATCTCAGCGGAAGCGGACACTTTCGGTGGGTTGTAGTGTGGCCTCAGTCTAAATCTGTGTGGAATGCGTGGTTCTTCACTATTTGTATTGAGTGCATGCAATCTGTGATCGCATGAGCGTAAAACAAGCAGTGTGGCCTTTCACATTTGAATGCACAAAGATGCGATTCATCTTAAAACGTGATTTTATAACTGTTCCTAGAACTCAATTATATAAAAAATGTTCAAAGGAATTACAGTGATTTCGGTACAGCCCACAATCCTCCCCTGTCTAAAGGGGCATGTAGGAAATACTTCATTTGGTCTAAATGCACATTAGCATGCAGGGGATTCAGTACTGCCAGGTATAAGGTGCAGAAGAGGCTTTTTCCCTGGCTCATGTAATATATTTACACTAAGTCGCGTTTTTGACTCTCATGTCTTTTTTTTCTGGCCTTGTACATGCCAGAAAGGAGCTCAGCTTCATGTATCTGAATGGGAACTGAACAGGCGCCTCCAGGGTATTCAGAGCCACATAAACATAACTAGAGGCTTTGTCATCACCAGGAAAAATAACATTTGAAAGATGCTTTATCCATTATGCATATAGGATTCTTTCCTCATCAGTATAAAACTAGGGATGTGTGAAATGCAATCGGAACTAGCAGTGAATTGATATTGACGGCACTGTGTATCTGATCAGACTAAATCACACTAAGGATCAACCTACTAAAGGATGGATGGAAAAACCGGAAAACTGGGAAAAAATGTGGCCCCTGGGTATTGCTGAAGCACAGTTTCAAATCTACCCCAATAGTGTTTGTCTGTTTGTAGGTCCTGAGGGTTGCAGTTCAGCTGCAACAACTACAATAAAAATGGACATCCTGATTTTGTACTGTAGGTATAACACGTAGAAACAATGTATTACATTGTGTAATAGAAATATAGGATGTTTTCTCTGGACAAACCTATTGCCATGTAAACACCTTTATGGCAAGATATGTGGAGAGAGAATTGTCTGTGTACGTTATGTACCCGTTTCATGGTGCAACAGCTACTGTGTAGTGTAGCGCAAAGGGGCCAGCAGTGTGAGTTGCTACAGGGCTGGATACAGTTCTTCTGACTTTGAATGGTGGTGATGAGAACAATTCCTGTATATACATGTATAAGTAAGGTGATGGACTGATTAAAGGGCATCTATACTGAAAACAGGTTATTTTAAATTGACCATAACTGCAAACTATAATTTTTCAATTATCAATGTACCATTATTTTGTTGGTATGTCCCCTATTTCTTGATATCCAATCTAAAACTTCTTACATTTCAGCTGTCAATCAAGTTCATTGCTATTCTTCTGTGAGTAGTTTTGACAGTTGGAATGCTGTGTGGCAGGCTTGACAGTTGGTTTTTAGGAAAAAAGTCAGGTGGATGAAGTGGGAGTGGTTAAAAGAGGGAGGAGATACTGCTCCTAACAAAAATGTGTGTGATTAAGGGCATGCAGCAACACACGCAAATAGAGTAAGTGCTACTTAATGTATTCAATTTAGATTAAGATCCTTTAATCACAGAATACTGCAGCATTGCTTTTCATGCTTGGGGCTCTACAAAACTATATTGCCCTATATTCTAAAGACAAATGTACTGATCGGTATGATCTGAATGATTACAATATGACCATCATCACCAGATGGTAAATGCTAGAAAAATTTAAATGACATAATACCGATTATATGTAAGAAACCTCACCCCCACAGACAAACCGCGCCTTTATGACTGTCATAAAAAGCACACTCCCCTATGCAGGGTCTATCCCTATGGTAACACGTTTAGAAAATAGCATGTTAATTAAAGGGGAACTGTGGTCCAAAAATGACTTTAGGTAAATTGATAGGAATTGCTCCCCTGAGAATGTTTGCAATTTATTTCCATTGTTTTATTTGCATAGTTTTGAAGATATTTACATTTTTGTGTGTGTGATATGGCAGCAGCATCAACAGGTCACCTGCACTTCCTGCTTCTGCTTGAAACTGTCAATCTGTCTGTGTTCTCTCCTCCCCTTTGCAGCCCCCCTGGTCCCTCCTACTCAAGGACCACATGGTCCCTCAGTTGCAGGTCCCCCATGTCCCATTATCTTACAGCCCCTGTGGCCCCGCCCACTTGTGGGTGCTGTGGCATCACCCACTCATGGGTGCAGTGGCCCCATCCACTTACGGGTGTCTAAGCCCCTCCCACTCATTGGTGCCGTGGGTCACTCAGACACCCCCCTACAGAAAACTGTGGAATCAGCCTTTTCAGGCAGAATGAGAACTCTGCTGAAAAGGCTGTTTTCACACAGTGAAAGAGAAGGGCTGTAGATTCCCTTACCTTCTCTGTCAGGGCTTCACACAGCAGAGAGGAGGAGGGACTTCCTGTCTCCCTCACACACTGAGGGAGTCTGAGGCTAAGCTGCTGGCAGCACTGTGCAGGAGAAGCCTTAGGAATGTCACATGTCAGCCTCCCCACCCAAACTTTCTGGTGAGTCATTTCTGTATATCTTGGGCTGTGGAGCACGTAGAGAGGTGGTTGATAGCTTGTTTTAAAGGTAGGAAACTGGTTTCATTTCTAACTTTGGAGACCATAGTTCCTCTTTAATATGGAGCCAGGTATAATCACAAGAAGCATGAGATACACGAGTATTAATCCTTTATGAGTAGCACATTGCAACTTATGTGTCCAGTATGTGTTGCAAAGTAGGAAGGTTTTATTTTGATCACCCCCTCTAGCACTGTTCATTAGTTTCAGCAAAGTCTACCCTTTAAGGGCAAGGCCACACTAGCGTGTTTTTCACACGTTTTACGTTTGCGATTGCGCCCGCGATTTTTGCTAAAATGAATTGTGGGAACACAGAAAATTCCAGCCATTTCTGATGGCATGCGATTGTGCGTCGTTTGCGTTTTGGTAACGCATGCGTTCACCATTTTGGTGCGTAACTAATGCATTTCCATAACGGAAAATGGCAAAACTGCATGCGCAAACGCAGTGCAAATGCACAAGAATCACACACATAATCTGTGCATTGCAGTGTGGCCTCAACCTAAGGGGTTCCTCTTGTGCTGTCACACGTCTCTCATCATCTATATGCTACATGAATATCACTTGTGTTTCTGCAGTCTTTTTATTTTTTTCAAGATCCAATTGTTTCCCCACATAGACAAAGGAACAAGGGCATTTTAATAGACAGATGCAATACTCCATATTACAATGTGCAAGCCAATGGGGTAAAGTTGCCATCCCTACTGGTGTGTTACGCTCTAGTCTGTTACAATACATGCAATCAAACAAAACCGGAGCTTTTTAGGACATAGGGGGTAGACCACACTAGTGGGCTTTTAAGCGCCATCCGATTGCGATCTGATCAGGATTAAAAAGCACACACTAATTGGCCCAATTGTGGTGGGCACACTATTTCACTGACATGCGCTGCACACGCGATCTGTTAAATGGGCGCAAGCGGTGTGCTTTTTCCACGCAATCTCGCGCGCTGCGACTGAGCAACATTGTGCGATTGCATCGGATGGCAATGCACCTAAAACGCGCATGCTTGTTTCCTGTGCGCTTGTGTGGCCCCATTCTAAAGAACTATTACGCAAATTTGAAACGCAGTGCACACAGGATTTGTCAATGTGTTTCTGTGGCTTTGCAGTGGGTCCTCAGCCTAAGCTTCATAACACCGTGCGTCAGGGGTGCCGACCCACGATGTGTAATTACGGCTGACAAATCGTGCCGTGTGTGGGTGCTTTGTTGGTCGAAGCAGACATTCAGTCAGGCTTTGTTGCCCGACTGTCCTTGGGTACCCTGGGTACTTTAAAGGGGAATTTGAAGGCAGTAAAATTGCTCTTTAATTCAGAACGCTGAAAACAATTATCCTCTATCATTCTTTAATTAGCTTAAAAGTGCCAGAGTTCTTGGTCCACATGCTTTAAGATGAAAGCAATGGTAACATACCAAGCTCACTGATCACCCCAGCAAAACACTAACTGCCCCTTCCTTTCCTGCTACAGCACTTGTTTAGGGGTCTGCATCTATGGGCCCTATTTGTAAACGCTGGTATCACAATTAAGGATACTGCGTGTACGATAATGTATGACAGCGGGCGTAAATGTATGGCGTGGTCGAACATTTACACCGAACGTTCGGTAATAACAGATCGTTAATTCTAATCTACATTCAACGTTATCGTTGATTTATTGGCGCTATCGGTAATTTATGATCGTTATCATTAATTTACATTAATAATTGCTAATTGCTCAACGGAAATTAACAATTGGTTTAAAAGATGTGTAGAGCCCAAGTAGGGCCCTATGTGAAGAAGAGTACTCTGGTACTTAAACCTAATGATATTAACATTAACGTTAATGATGTTCTAAATCACACAAGCAGGGATGTGCAAGGGGAAAAAAAAATGCAAACCCATGCTACCCCATGTACATTGCCGAGCCATTTCCACAGATTTTTGTAATTAGGCAGTGAGGGTTTTTCTACAAGTTTTTTTGCACAAAAATAGGGAATTTATTGCATCTCCTCCAATATACCTAAAGATGTTTAAAAATTAGGAAAATCTCTAAATCATAGGGCAAAAAAAACACTTGCAATTCTAAGGGCTAGGCCACATAGCGCGTTTTGCAGCATTTGCACTCAAGATTGTACCGCGAATTTTGCTAAAATGGAATCGGGGGAACGCGAAAATTCCCTTCGATGCGCAAGAAGTTGCCTGTCCGTTCACATTTTGGTAACGCATGCGGTTCACCATTTTTGGTACGTTAAAGCATGCGTTATATAGCATAAGAAAAATGATAATGGGGGAGCACACTAATCAGGTGAATCCAAAAATGTGTTTATTTAAAACAAACATACACAATGTTTCGGCGCACTGTCCCTTCCTCAGGTAGGGACAGTGCTGTTTAAAGCATGCGTTACCATAAAGGAAAACGGTAAAATCGCATGCGCAAAACACATGCGCAAACACAAAACGAATGAGAATCGCGCGCACAATTGCATATGATAATGTTCGCAATTGTGTGCGTGATTTGGTGCGTTGAAGTGTGGCTTGCCTCAATCAGGTAAGACCAGTGGTCTCAATGAAGCCTCCTAATCCAGATATGATTTTGACAGCAGTTCTCCATTAATATCATAGTACTTTACAGATTTTGTAGTCTGACAGTTTTAAAGTTTTGTGTCAAACTACACTTATATGCCTAATTGCGGGATCGCTTCAATTGGGGACATAGACAGGGTATAATAAGCCGTTTTGACATGAATTTTTTAAACTGCGAGTCGGTGTAGATTGGTTTGTTTAATGAAATGTGAATTGGGTAAACTTGAGCTGTGCGCTTATTTCTAGAATGCTGGAATTGATCGGACACATTCCTCCTTCCTAGAGGGATATTGATTAGCACATGTTTGCAGCACCAGAGATAAATTATTCTCGAATTACGTAAATGTAGGTGACATCCAGCGGAAAAGGAACCAGTGTCTATTCAACTAACATGATGGATTAACTGTAGGTGCTGGAATCCCTGATTTGATAAAGTTTATAACACTCTAGCCTATTTTATATTTGTTTACTTGAATATTTATTCACATATATTATATTTTATTGATCATATTATTACCTAATATGATGCAATTGCTATAGTAACAGTTTTTTAGGTTATGAAGTATTACCTTTATTAGCAGCGTAATAGGCGACTGATTGGTTGCTGCTTTACTAGGAATGTTCCAGTCGCTAGACCCTATTGGTTGATTAGAAAAATCTACAGTAGATACATTGAGTAATGATATCAAGTGCACAGTTTTCATAGCTGCATTTCCAACTCCAATTATGAAAAGGTCCACATGCAGTGAACTTTATTAAATATAGTTTGGGCTAGGCCACACTTGCGTGTTTGCGCATGAGTTTTGCGCTCGCGATTGCACATGCCTTTGGTAATAATGGAAATTGCGGGAATGCAAAAATTCCTGCGATTTCAGATGCGCGTGCATTTCCGTTTTGGTAACGCTGCGTTCACCATTTTTGGTGCATTAAAGCATGCGTTTCCATAAGATCGCATGTGCAAACGCACAAGATTGCGCACACAATTGCATGCGATAACTCACAGTTGCGTGCGAGATTCTGGCGCGTTGCAGTTTGGCCTCATCCTTACTGTATCTATAGTTACATATAGTTATAAGCTAGCTACACAAAACAGCATGTCCAGGCAGCGGCTAAGTGGGCTATAATATTTGAGTTTCAACCTGGCATTATTTTGCAAAACAGAGCAGCCATGTCAGCGATATGCGTAATCATGCAATGTTGTGTACGTTTTGTGTGTGCGTACTGTTCACTTCAATGCGTTTTTGTGCATTTTTCATTGCTAGAGATTGTGGGAACATCGCACACAACAGTGTACAAAGCGTTAGTACGCGATTTTCGACAATCCCATTAACTTGTATTGATATCCATTGTGCTCTGCATAAGTAAAAATGCATGCAGCTGTGCGGTATCGCAGCGCTATTCAATGCAAAGCACTTGTGGGAACAGGACACATTGAATTGTATAGAAAATTAAAGCCTCTGCGTTACAACGCTAAAAAATGCCCATAGTGTGAACGCGCCCTTACTGTTTCCTGTTTCCAATGGTGTAGTCATTCAGTAGATACTTAAAGGGCAACATAATGTCCAAATTCAAACTTTTAAAAACCTCATACTATTTAACTATACTTAATCTCATCCCCCAACATGTGTTTCTCTTTCCAATCGTCCACCTGTTTTGTAGATATTAGATTTATAGTTTTAAAGATTCAGAGGGAGAACTGTCAATCAAAGTGAATGGCATATATAGTATGCCCTCCTACTGCTGTGAATTACCATATCACAGTCCTCCCTATGAAGTAAATTACCATATCCCTCTAACACAGCTGCCACTATGTGTAAAGTACACACATGATTGTGGGTGCCGACCCGCGAAGCACGATGTGTATGAATGGGTGTTTCAGCCTATAATCCTGCTGTGTATGAGCCGGGCGGATCTCCGATAAAGTGCTCCTACACGGCACGGTTATCGCTGACCTGCGATCGCACATGTGTATGAACCTTAGAGTAAGCAGGACTCTCTTCTAGTCCCAATTATAATTATTAATAAAGTCATAAATCTTCCAGTTATTCCCTGGGAGAGTAAAACTCTCAGAAACTCGGTAATCAAAAGAAAAACTTTTTATACCATCTCTCCACACACACACACATGCAGGTATCCCACCCCTCCTGGGGTGGTCTTCCGCACACCTGCGAGGCTACCCCTTGAGAGCAGACTTGAGTCACCTCCCAAGTCACGCCCCCCTTCTGTGACCATGCCCAGGAATGCCCAGTAACGCCCCTAAACTCCCTAATCATGCCTCCCACCACCCCTAAAATGGTGGCCCCGCCTCCGTGTGATCCCCCGCGTGATGTCACACCCCGTTAACCACACCCCCTTCTCCACCCTGCCCGGAAGCCTGAAAAGGCGGGTGGGATGTCTGCACAAGTAAAATCCATAAATGAAAGTTATATGGTACAAACCTTGTATTATACAGAGCCTGACAGAAGATTCATATAATTAGCAGGGCTGCTTATTGTAAATTGATTGTATTTTATACTGTGATCATTCTGATCACAGTATATGCCTGGCTGCATATGTTTTACCTGATTAACCAGTAGTTCTCTATATGTTTCCATTATACAACTCCAACCATTCCCTGACTGCCCTTTGTTATTAGAGAGTGTCTTTAGAGGAAATGGTGGTAGATAAAATTCAACTACAACACAAATAATTTTGTTCAAAGCCAGTGGAATTTGATCAGGCTGAAAAAATACATGGCAACTAAATTCTGAGATAAATATATGAAACCTTTTTTTTTTTTTATACACTACTAGCAGAGTACCTGACGTTGCTCACTTTTTCTAGAGATCCAGCTCAAACCTGCATCCAAAAATCAAAAGACCTGCACCTGCAGCTTTCTAACATGATCCATTCAACGTTTACTGCAAATCTGGTAATCTTCGGGTCCTGATCAATGCAGGATTCTAGGGCAGATCTCATCCCCAATTAAATCACGACATTAAGGGGATTATGTTGTGCAATAAGGGATATTGCAAAATGGTGTTGTACCCTTTACTAAAGGGAAGTTGTATGATATTCTTTAAATTTAAAGGGAAGTTGATATGATACACTTTAAAGGGTATCACATCAACTTCCCCTTTAACACGTATCACATAAGCTTCCCCTTTAACGTGTATCACACAACTACCCCTTTCAAGGCTTATCACACTAACTTTCCCTTTAAGGTGTATCACACCAACTTCCCCTTAATGCATATCACATAACTTCCTTAAGGCGTATCACACCAACTTCCCCTTTAATGCACATCACATCAACAACCCCATTAACACGTTTCACAACAACTTTCCCTTTAACGTGTATCACAACAACTTCCCTGTTAAGGCGTATCACATCAACTACCCCTTTAAGGCTTATCACACCACCTTCCCCTTTAAGGCTCACACACACTTTCCCTTTAAAGTCATCCACCACCTTCCCCTTAAGGCTCATTACATGGTCTGCTGTCCTTCATGATTGACAGCCTCTCCTCCCCATCACAACAACAACAACAGAACAAAATGAAGCAACTGCCCTGAAAAATCTGTGATATTTTGAAGGTGTGTGATTAACTTGATTCATTTGATTCACTACCAGATGGCAGCACATGGTTAATTAACGTAAAAAATGTCAAAAAAAGGGGGTACAGAGGCTTTTTTTTTTTTTTTTTAAATCATTCAATTGTTATTGAAATTTTAATACATATTATATTATGCATAACTGTATTTGAGTTGTGGTTAACATAAGTTGGATGAATAACATAATATAATACAGTAGTTTAATTAACACAGATCATGTCATAGTTATACCATAGAATATAATCTCATTGTAATAGTATATAAATCAGAGTAAAAGCATTTAGAATATATTAAAATAAATAAAATCAAATTAATATAAGGTGAAATAAAATAAAGTAAAATAAGTTAAATTAACATAGAGTATGGATGGTTTAAGTCACTTTGGTATAGAAGTTTTTTTGATGCATTTTTAAGAGCTGTAAAGTGCCTATGTTTTCCCAAGGTCCTTATACATAAGTGTACCAAGTCTCATGAAAATTGACCCAGCTGTTTGGAAGTTGTTTTGGAACATACATACATTCACTTTTATATATATATAGAGCACCAGACTGTAAAATTAGATGTAGCAAAACAGAGAGCCTCCACACTGCAACTTCCAGGCACTAAAACTTGCACATTCAGAAAGCTCAGTTAAGCACCAAACCCTGACAGTTGCAATGCTTGCAGCACAAACTAGCAGCCCTGCTACTAAATCAGAACTAGGATTTGCTGAAGGCCTCTGACTGTTTTATTTTTTTGCTCGCAGCACCAGAATTTGCTTTACTTTTGTCAAATAGCCTGCAAAATTCTAATACATATGTAGTTGCACTACTAGTTCCACCATTCCTGACAAGCACTCTCAAACAGCATGGCATGTTAGGGGTTGTACATTGAAATCATGCAGCAGGCTGTCAGAATCACTGCAGTATAATACAATCTGGTTGTAATTATCACAGCCCTGTTACTTATATTAATTATAAATGTCCAATTATGAGATGATCTGATAACTAAATATACAGTGGTTGGCAAAAGTATTCGGCCCCCTTGAAGTTTTCCACATTTTGTCACAATTACTGCCACAAACATGAATCAATTTTATTGGAATTCCACGGAAAGACCAATACAAAGTGGTGTACACGTGAGAAGTGGAACGAAAATCATACATGATTCCAAACATTTTTAACAAATCAATAACTGCAATGGGGTGTGCGTAATATTCAGCCCCCTAAGTCTATACTTTGTAGAACCATGTTTGCTGCAATTACAGCTGCCAGTTTTAGGGTATGTCTCTACCAGCTTTGCACATCTGAGACTGAAATCCTTGCCCATTCTTCTTTGCAAAACAGCTCCAGCTCAGTCAGATTAGATGGACAGCGTTTGTGAACAGCAGTTTTGCTGACTCCAAGAGGTTTTCTTCCAAGATTGCCCTGTATTTGGCTCCATCCATCTTCCCTGTCCCTGCTGAAGAGAAGCACCCCCAGAGCGTGATGCTGCCCACCACCATATTTGACAGTGGGGATGGTGTGTTCTGAGTGATGTGCAGTGTTAGTTTTTCACCACACATAGCGTTTTGAATTTTGGCCAAAAAGTTCCATTTTGGAACTATTGACCAGAGCACCTTCTTCCACAGTTTGCTGTGCCCCCCACATGGCTTGTGGTAAACTGCAAACAGGATGGCCTTGTGTTGGTAGGTTCACAGTGTGCCATACTCTTCCATTTCTGAACGATCGCTTGAACAGTGCTCCGTGGGATGTTCAAGGCGTTGGAAATCTTTTTGTAGCCTAAGCCTGCTTCAATTTCAATAACATTATCCCTGACCTGTCTGGTGTGTTCTTTGGACTTCATGGTGTTGCTGTTCCCAAGATTCTCTTAGACAACCGCTGAGGCCATCACAGAGCAGCTGTATTTGTACTCACATTAGATTACAACAGGTGCACTCTATTTAGTCATTAGCACTCATCAGGCAATGATTATGGGAAACTGACTGCACTCAGACCAAAGGGGGCTGAATAATACGCACACCCCACTTTGTAGTTATTGATTTGTTAAAAATGTTTGGAATCATGTATGATTTTGTTCCACTTCTCATGTGTACACCACTTTGTATTGGTCTTTCACGTGGAATTCCAATAAAATTGATTCATGTTTGTGGCAGTAATGAGACAAAATGTGGAAAACTTCAAGGGGGCCAAATACTTTTGCCAACCACTGAATATCCACTAACAATTTATTGCTCTATTGCCTAGAGCAGAGATGTCCAACCTGCAGCCCCTCAGATTTTGGAAAACTACAACTCCCAGTATTCCTCAGTTTCTTGCCAATAGAGAAATGCAGGTTGGAAATCCTGAGCCAGAGCCTTGCATAGCCAGAAAAAACAACAACTTGGATACCTCATTATACAGAAAGTAAATGATAATCCACTCAAATGTCATCAACTCTTTGTTGGCCTCCTGTGGCAGGATGCACTAAGTAAAAAGGCCTTGCAAATGCTGCAACAAAAATCCTGTTTACTGCAGCCTTTCAGAACATTTACTTTAGGTAACAGGTATAAAAGGATGTCTAAACTGAAAAAAAGTTATCTTTAGATATCCAATCTGAACTATCTTCTGCTAGGTGCAGTTTGCTATAACTGGAATGGACACCGTGTTTATGCAAATCATGTGAATTGCATGATGGGAAATTTCCTCTTCCAATGCTGACTCTTGGTGTTAATGAGCATGCTTTAGACAGTCGGCCAGTCCTTACAGAAAGTCCGGCCAGATGGAACGAGGTGTTGGTTAAGATGGGTGGAGAAATACTGAGCCTCATCAAATCAATTACTGTATTGAAGGAATGCAGCGACACACAAACCTCAGAGTATTTGCTACTTACATGTATATAAGTATAGATTAAGATGAGGCAAAGTCATTTTTTCACTATAGATTCCCTTTGAACCCAATTTTGAAACTTTGTTTAGTTAAAATATATTTTTCCATGCGAAGTAGGAGAGACTTCCTCTACAGCTGGCGAGGAATTGCCAAGCACTATAGAGCTTCTGACAACTCTTCTCCTTCAGTAACATGAGCGCATGTGAGCCCATGTTATTGCTTAACAGTATGTCACAAAAGAGCTTATGTGCTGCCTTAACTGCTCCCTCCCCTCTTATTTTATGATAATGATGGTTATTATGATAACGATTGTTATTTTACGATAACGGCACCGTAGATGTACGATAGCGGTATCATAGAATTACAATCGATTTCGTAAAATAAAGGTCGATATCGTAGAACACCGATTGTTTATTATAACGATAAGAATTTTATAAATATGGCCCCATGAATTACAGAATTCATTCCAGTCTAGTGCAAGTACAGCTCAGTTTAGCACAATGCAGCGCATTTCAAACATTACCATCTGTTTTCTCTGCACTTCCGATAATAGTCTAAATTCGGATCGCATGCAATTCGCAAAATGGTGATCGCATGCGTGATAAGTGTGGTTTAGCCCTTAGTGTTCCTTTGATCTGCTGAATTTCGAAGGGTGACGACTAAGCAGAAGGGAGTAAAGGGTGGATATAGTTTTATAGTTTTAGTTCCATGGAAAGAGTAAGACAGTTCTACCCCAAGGGTGTCGACCTACAGTAGAAGGGAGTAAAGGTGGATTAGTTTTAGTTCCATGGAGAGAGCGTAAGACAGTTCTACCCCAAGGTGATGACCTACAGCACAAGGGAGTAAGGGTGGATATAGTTTAGTTCCATGGAAAGAGTAAGACAGTTCTACCCCAAGGTGACGACCTACAGCCGAAGGGAGTAAGGGAAAGAGTAAGACAGTTCTACCCCAAGGGTGTCGACCTAAGTGAAAGGGAGTAAAGGGTGGATATAGTTTAGTTCCATGGAAAGCGTAAGACAGTTCTACCCCAAGGGTGATGACCTACAGCAGAAGGGAATAAGGGTGGATATAGTTTTAGTTCCATGGAAAGAGTAAGACAGTTCTACCCCAAGGGTGACGACCTACAGCAGAAGGGAGTAAAGGGTGGATATAGTTTTAGTTCCATGGAAAGAGTAAGACAGTTCTACCCCAAGGGTGACAACCTACAGCCGAAGGGAGTAAAGGGTGGATATAGTTTTAGTTCCATGGAAAGAGTAAGACAGTTCTACCCCAAGGGTGACAACCTACAGCCGAAGGGAGTAAAGGGTGGATATAGTTTTAGTTCCATGGAAAGAGTAAGACAGTTCTACCCCAAGAGTGACGACCTACAGCCAAAGGGAGTAAAGGGTGGATGTAGTTTTAGTTCCATGGAAAGAGTAAGACAGTCTACCCCAAGGGTATTGACCTACAGTAGAAGGGAGTAAAGGGTGGATATAGTTTTAGTTCCATGGAAGGGTAAGACAGTTCTACCCCAAGGGTGATGACCTACAGCCGAAGGGAGTAAAGGGTGGATATAGTTTTAGTTCCATGGAAGAGTAAGACAGTTCTACCCCAAGGGTGACGACCTACAGCAGAAGGGAGTAAAGGGTGGATATAGTTTAGTTCCATGGAAAGAGTAAGACAGTTCTACCCCAAGAGTGACGACTACAGCCGAAGGGAGTAAAGGGTGGATGTAGTTTTAGTTCCATGGAAAGAGTAAGACAGTTCTACCCCAAGGGTGATGACCTACAGCCGAAGGGAGTAAAGGGTGGATATAGTTTATAGTTTTAGTTCCATGGAAAGAGTAAGACAATTCTACCCCAAGAGTGACGACCTACAGCCGAAGGGAGTAAAGGGTGGATATAGTTTTAGTTCCATGGAAAGAGTAAGACAGTTCTACCCAAGGGTGACGACCTACAGCCGAAGGGAGTAAAGGGTGGATATAGTTTATAGTTTTAGTTCCATGGAAAGAGTAAGACAATTCTACCCCAAGAGTGACGACCTACAGCCGAAGGGAGTAAAGGGTGGATGTAGTTTTAGTTCCATGGAAAGCGTAAGACAGTTCTACCCCAAGGGTAACGACCTACAGCAGAAAGGAGTAAAGGGTGAATATAGTTTTAGTTCCATGGAAGAGTAAGACAGTTCTACCCCAAGGGTAATGACCTACAGCCGAAGGGAGTAAAGGGGGTGGATATAGTTTTAGTTCCATGGAAAGAGTAAGACAGTTCTACCCCAGGGTGACGACCTACAGCGAAGGGAGTAAAGGGTGAATATAGTTTTAGTTCCATGGAAAGAGTAAGACAGTTTTACCCCAAGGGTATGACCTACAGCCGAAGGGAGTAAAGGGTGAATATAGTTTTAGTTCCATGGAAAGAGTAAGACAGTTTCTACCCCAAGGGTGATGACCTACAGCCGAAGGGAGTAAAGGGTGGATATAGTTTTAGTTCCATGGAAAGAGTAAGACAGTTCTACCCCAAGGTGATGACCTACGCCGAAGAGGAGTAAAGGGTGGGACATGGAACTAAAACTATATCCACCCTTTACTCCCTTCGGCTGTAGGTCATCACCCTTGGGGTAGAACTGTATTACTCTTTCCATGGAACTAAAACTATATCCACCCTTTACTCCCTTCGGCTGTAGGTCATCACCCTTGGGGTAGAACTGTCTTACTCTTTCCATGGAACTAAAACTATATCCACCCTTTACAAATACGATCGGAAACTCGAAAATGGTCTCTGATCATATTTCGATAATTTTCGAAGTTCGAGGACAATTTTGAAAATCATGGAAAATAGCCCGTACTTCGAAAAATTATCGAATATGTCTACCGAAGTCACGAAATCCAGAGGATTGAGGACTTATCTTCGGATTTTAGAACCGAGGGTTCCGTATTGGATTCCATCTCTAGTAATTAAACGGAAAATAGCAGTAGTTGGGTTTGCAGGCAGATTACTACAAGTCACCAGTTTTATTTTGTTTGTTTTAAGGGTGGTGCACATGCTATTGCCAAAAACAGAAAGCTTGGCACACTACCAGGAAAAGAAACAGCTGTCACAGCAATACGTCTAAAGGCCAATATCTTATTCTTACATCAGGTTAAAACATGGTTCCCGGGCAGCACGGTACTCCCCGGACACGTTTCGGGCATGTACTGAGTTCAAGGCCAGCACTGGACCACCAAGGAAGCTGAGTGTATATACGTGTGTTAAAGGCATGTCCACCCCCAAAACTAAAAATTTAACCTTACTGGCCAACATCAAGTAGTTTAAAACAATCCTTACCTACATTCCTGCTCAAAATAGTCCCCGCCGTGTGCCCCTCCAAAGTCCAGGAAACTGCTTGTATAGGAGCAGTGTGTGACTCATGCTGTGCCTGAGACTTCTCAACCTCATCAGGTGAGGCATGCTCAGTGCAGCCCGCCCTGCCTCTCAGCCAATCACGGACGCGGCTGCGGTCCCGCCCCCGCTTTCAATTCCATGCAAGCAGAGGGCCTGAACACTGCAGCAGGGAGAGAGGGCAGGTAAGTAAGAATCGGGGGGACTTTCTAACAATTTATTAATGCGGTTGGGGCTGGGGGAGCATGCCCTACCACATATCAAAAGTTAAATTTTGGGGTGGACATGCCCTTTAATGAGGTGCATGTGTTAAATAAGAAAAATTCAGCTTCTCAACAGTGTGGAATGTGGTTGAAGCGACGATCGGGGCCACAGCACCTGAAGCCACTAATTTATAGAGGTTAGGAACCCCAAAATGCACCCATATAAAACTTTAATTCCAACACTTATAGTTTATTATAGTCCAACACTATATCGCTAATTCAATAAGGTGTGGACATGCCCTTTAAAGTACTCTGAGGGCAATGACCACATACTGTGAGTATTCTGCGTTTGCAGATGCGTTGGTGCTTGCATTTTTTTCAAATAATTGGCAACGCACAGAAAACGCGTGTTTCCGGGTGTGATGTGATTGCGCTTGCGATTTGCGCTTCAGTAATTTAAACCGCAGGTGTTTTACGATACTTAATGAAAAAAACGTAGCGCAAACACACACAAATCTCACATGAATACGCAGGCGATTGCATTGCGTGTGGCCGGGCCCTGAAGGGTATTTCACCCAAAAAACACAGAAAAAACAATGGCAGGACAGATTAAAGTGTATCTCCACGTTTTTAGAGTTTGGGAATCCAGTTCTATGAAGAATGGGGGGTAAAGGAGCGTGCTTACCTTCCGTTCTCAATAGAACAACAGGAGAGAAGTAGAAATACCGTACCGTAGTCGACAGGTCCCGACGGACCTTGTTCTTGGCAGCGCGAGATGCGCGTAGAGAACAAGGCCGTCGGCTGTCAGACTAGGGTAAGGGAAGTTCTTACCTTCTCTCCTGTGTTCTATTGAAGAACGAGTTAAGTCACAGTCCTTCGTCCCGTTCATCAGAGAACTGGATTCCCAAAACTTCTAAACGAGTGGAGAACCCTTAAAAAAGGGAGCAGTGGGTCCTTAGAACTCCATGAAGCCATTATAAGCCAGGGAACAATGTCAATAAACAATGATTGAATAAATAACAGGATTCATTGTTCTTTCTGCTGTCATCCTTCTTATGTTCTTGAAATGAAGCCTTACCATAGGCCTACAAACCCGAGTCATCAACTTACCTCCGCTTGGATGCTTGGTAGGTAAAGTTGCCGAGGATCCCATATATATATATGCATACATAATTAATGCTGAAGTATAAAGGAGAAATACATCTAAAATAATAAGATTCAAACTGATACGCAAACATTGTTTATTTTGCATGCGAACAAATACTTTAAACCATGCAATCACTGATGTTCCCTGTTTATACATTTCCCATGTCTTTTGCAGTGGTGATGTACAGACCGATTTAAGTCTATGGGGCTGGTGCAAATAAAAATTGGGAGTGTGTTAGAAAGGGAGAGTAATGTTGGGGTAGGAGGAGGAGCAGCCACCAACAATCGCATGATTTTAGGATAGTGTTTTTTTTTCAAAAGTTTAAAATATAACAATTAGTCCCTCAACCTGAACTTTTCGTATGCACCAAAGTGCACAGCTGGGTAGGACGGATTTGAGATGGATCATTTAAAAAATGTCCTGAAACAATCTACAGTATCATAGCTTGTGTTTGCCATTATAGCATTCTAATGTCGGAGGTGTTCCTTTGTACAATATATCGGTAAGAGATAAAAATGTAATGATTCCTGAGCAAGCTTGTGGATGTTGATTACTGACACACACATTAATTAACTAAAGTATGTAGACAAAGAAGCCAACCTTTGTGTTTTCGTTTAGAACGATATCTCTCGCAAGATATTGGAAAGTTTTATACATGTAATTAGCATTTTCTCTCGTGAAGTAACGCTACAGACAGACGTTAATTACCGCTAATTGTTTAGACATGCCGCATAGCGTGAAAACCGAATGTATCTGTACATGGAGAGTCACAGTTTGATTATATCATTTGTTACACTGCTAACAGAGAGCAATAATAAACCATTTGTTTTTTTCACCACAGCCTATTTAAATAGGGCCCACGTAGAAATTATTTTATTGATGAAGAGTGCAGTCTGTGGAATAGGAGACACACAAATTACCATATTTAAGCACATCTATGCACACATGGTAAGTGTACCCCCCCCCCCCCACCCCCCCCCCCCCCCCCCAGTTTCAACGATGTGCATTTGCATGGGGAATACTGGGGAACCCATATGACATCACAGCATGAGCAGCTTACTGCCAAAGTTTGATTCCAGCTTTAGAGGTAGCAGAAAAATAATTAGCTTTAGAAGTTTCATAAAATATTATTTGTAACAAGATTTTTTTCATTAAACTCAGCCAGGGAGATTTGGAAGCGCAAGTGATGCAAGACTTCTAAAGCTAATAGATGGTAAGTAGGAAACTTTTTTCTGTCTCCTATAGAATTAAAGGGTTTTTGTGCATGGGGGGGATGAAATTGTTTTATGATTTGTGTCCGATTTTTATTGTAATCAACTAATTTAAGTCAAATGTCACTTTAAACACCAATCTATTAGGAGAACAACATCAGAGAAGCCCCCTACTCTTCAGTTCCTGGACTTTAAGCTTGCAAGACAACCATAAGGAGAGGAGAAGGTAAGAGATTTTATTTTTACACACACAAGCAGTGGGGCAAATTTAGTTTTGGGGGTGGGGTGGACATGCCCTTTAAAGGACAACTCCAGCCCCTACCCACCCCACTGAGGACCTCACCCCGGGTTGCATTAGTCTAGTTATACTGAAAATTTCACTTACGTGTCTGTTCTCAATGTTGGTTACAGGCGTGACTCAGCAAAGCGGGTGTCCTGCCATTGCCCGGACTGACTTAAGAAGGGATGTGGACTGGACACTATATGTGGAATATTATGGCTGCAGTTCATTTCCCTCTTGATCCAGTGCAGTCACGTGTTTCTGGTGCCCAGGAATTCCCCCCTTTCTGCTGCTCAGTGTGGTCTGATAGTCTCTCTTCCTCTTCTCACGTGCTCAATTTATTCATAAATTGTTCCATAGATTGATACGTTAACATAAACTGTGTAATTGAGCTGTGAATGAGAGAAGCACCATTTTTTGTTTTTTGTTTAAAAAATGTATCAGGTCTGCCCTGTGATTGACAGCAGCATAGAGGTCTGTATCAATATGAACCCTGCAGTGCCTGAGATGGTTGCTGAGACTGGGTTTATATTCCAGTACTTTACTGGATCTTAGTGAGCTTAGTGAGCAGGTAAAGCGGGACATGAGAAATCTGGTAGAGGTTGCATACAGTAGCTGCTTGGCAATATCGCATTGTATTTTATATACAGCAGAGCAATTGTTCCGTGTTTTCTTTTACAGAATGATCGTTCAATGGTCCATACATGGTTCCAGTTATCGGTTACCTTCTATTGTAGCCGATAATCATACCAATTAGTTACTTCAGCAATCATAAGGGTTGCTCTTACAATCTGTGAATTCCCGCTATAGCACCATCATTCCCTGCTACCAATAGCATGTGGAACAGGTAGATTCCATTGAGCCCCATAGACAATCGGCTCCCTCTACTGCAGTATTGTCAGTACTTTCTCACCCCCACACATTGTCAATATTGTCAATACTGCGAATTCATTCAGATCTGATAGGATTTGTTGGTATTGCCAATGTTATGGCCCACTTTTGAGATATTAAGTATAGGGAGGTCCATCTAGATGAGTATGGATCTGATATGTCTTTAAATTGTCCAATAATCAGTTTGTTAAAAAATGGTCAGCTATATAATCTCTGCAGTCTTTTAATCTATTTCAGGCTGTGAGGAAAAAAAAGGCTCTCAAGTTTAAAATAAAGGTCAACTAAGGATGTAGGAACACAACAAAAAGGAAAGTTATTAGGCCTGTGTAAAATCAGCTAGATAGACTACAACCTGCAAACCAAATTCCATAAATTCACTGAACAGGAAAGCAACAAAACAAGGTATAATTCCCCAACAGAGGATATGGGGAATGTTATTATTGACTGCACCAAACAACACTGCCAGCAATGTGGCTATTTGCAACGTGGCAGTGGACTAGTGCTTTTCTTTGAAGGGACACTAAACTCCCCTAAAGCCAGAAAAATAAAACTATTTGCATTCATTTGTATAATTCACAGGGAGGTGAGAACACTTATCTCACCTCCTGTAATAATAGGACACTCGGGGACTCGGAACTTACCTTACCGACGATCCACTCGCCAGCCGCTCCTTCACTGACAGTCGCTCTGTCCTGACACGCGCCCTGTCTTAGGCGCATGGCGCCGATACAAAAAATAGGGCTTGCGATCGGGGAGAGAACAGCTGTTCAGTGAAGGAGCGGCAGTAAGGTAAGTTATAGGTCCCCCGAGCATACTAATATTCACAGGGCAGGTGAGAATAAGCGTTCTCACCTACCTGTGAATTATACAACGAATGGCAAATAGTTATTTTTTGGCTTTAGTGTTCCTTTAACTTTTTTATGCACCATTTATGTTTCTTTAATCTGTTCCGTTCTTAATCTTCATGTGAATGTTAAATCTTCTATTGCAGAAAAACTAAATGTAGATCTGAATCGTATTGACATTTGCTGGAATCCAAAACAGCATGGAAAAAAAAATCAATGAATAAATGAACCAGTGACTGCCTGTATTGAAAATTGAGGTGTAAATGACTTAACATAAAATCTAATTGAAAGACCTGATGCATGATTTTTATTTATTTGTTTCTTGATATTGAGAAAAATATCCATTTAGGGAAGACCTAAGGTTAGATATCAGCAATGTATGGTATTAGAAACTCAAATAATCCATTGCTACTGCTGCCACTGCACATAGGAGAAACCAATTCTGTTGGATTGGGTGATGGTGCTTGACTGTAGGGTTGACAAATCAAAACATAGGGAGCATTGTTTCTGTCTCAATTTCTGCCTGATTTAATAACTCATGGCTTGTCCAATCATTTAGTACCAATTAAGCCCATCCCGGACTACCCTCTTAATGCAATTTGGATATTTTGCTGGCCTTTGCAATGTCCTTACTGTAATAGCCTGGTCCATGATGTCTTGTTCTGTCTCTAAATTTGTAACAGTACCTGACTCGCTTGTCTCATTATCTTATTGCTGATTTGGCGGCCATGACCTGCTCGTTCTCTATCGGGGGGCGTTAGGCTTTCACTAATACTCTTCAATATGCTTTAGTTGTGTGGTATGAAAGACAAGTAAAATCAGATGATATTTAGTATTGTTCTGATAGTTGTTTTTGTGTCACTCTGCCGTCTGGAAAAAACTATAGGATAAACAGCAAGAAAACAGAGGGTTTTTTTTATTGTTGTTGGAGACATGTATAGAAAATTCTCTTTAAATCGAGGACAGGATACTGGGGTCAGGGGGCATGAGCCCACATTGGTGCACCATGCTCCACAAGATTGTTTGAAACTGACAGATAAACAAGGAAGCTCTGTAAGCCTCATACACACGCAATTGGGAGGAACAATTTATATACTTGGCCGTTTCAGGCGATAAGGGCCAATGTATGAGACTTTTCGCGAAAAACATGCCCTACACGGCACAATTAGGGCTCTGAAATGGACATGCATACACATGTGTGTCACAGGTCAGCCCCCGCGATCACACGTGTGTATGAGGCTTTAGCTGCAGAATCAACTTTATAAATCAATGTAAATGCAATTACTGGAGTAGATCTTGCTATGCATGAGTGCGAAAGTGAGGAAAGTCTTCACATTAGGGGTGGTAAAGAAAACTGTGAGCTTAGTCTACTTTCTTTACATTAGGATTTGCTGTCTTAAACTTTTCAGAGGTTTTTAAGAAGCTGAGAATTATATACCACCCCCTTCCTTGGGACTGAGAGCCACCAGGGGGAGCGCGATGTTTGTATCAGCTCCATGTGCCAACTGAGCAGCTAGGGGAGAGCAAAGTTGAATCAACCCTACCAAAAGTTAGTTCTCCTTTAACAGTACTATCTCATCAATATACCCAGGGTGTTAATTTTAAAAATTACTAATACAAATGATTATGAACAAATGATAAATGTGTGATAAATACTATCAAGATGGATTATCATTTACGTAGAGTAAGACATGAAACCCTTAGCGTGCCTTCATGTACTAGTGAATTTTCTCATATAATAACTGTATTGAATCCGCTAAGACTCTATGGTTCACCAAAGCACAGATCGTTCTGAGAAGTCACTTCCTGTTACTGGCCACCCTACGTACGTGTGAAATTCAATATCATTAAAATAATAAAGTCAGAAAAAACTTTTTAAGACTAAAAAACTTTTTTTAATTACCACAAGTCAGAAAGAAAAACTTTTTTTACCCACAATGTTTTTCATAGGGTATAACTATAAATGTTTTCCTCACAAAGCAGAACCTAATATTTATTCCTACTCTATGAGCTTCTTGCACTGCAGAATCCCAAACCAAACATTGACTTCATCAGCAGTTTCAGCAAATTCGAGAATATTTGCCATTTCTCTAGTTCTGTTTCACACTAATAAATCATCTAGGCTTACACTGTACATGGAGTTACAATTGCTGTGAGCTCTGCTGCTGATGGCCTTAATTCATTGAACACAACAGGGAATGGTTACAGGGAGTGGTAACCCTCATTCCAAAAGGGGTGGGGTGGAAACACAGAGGTAGAGAAAAGAGATTTCTATAACTGTCTGTAGACAGGCAGCTAGAAAAGCTTAGGGAGAGGAGAGGGGCCAACAAGGAGAAAAAATCATCACTGAGCATAAAAATGGAGAAACACCTTCTTATAACAGACGGATCATGCAGTCTCACCCTATATGAATAGCATTGCCACAAATCTAAGAAAACAAGAGTAATTTCTTACTCCCAGGTTCCCCAGAGTAAGGGGCGGAGATATGCAAAATACTCCTTTAGTTCCCTTAGCCTTATGCATGTGTGCAGAACGCTGGTAATAACTGTAATAGAGCTTAAATATATAGAGCCCATCTCGACCTGCAGACACAACGTGTTTCAATTTGTTTAGATCTCGTCAGTGCAAGATACAGATTCATGGCTCTATGGTGTATAACTGTCTTGTAACCTCTGGTTACTTAGCACTGAATGGGTGTTTCGTAAAAAACAATTAAGGGCGGTCTATTACTAAAAAAGTTATTTTAATTGACCATAATGGAAACTATAATTCTTCTTTTTTGTTGTTGATCTGTCCCTATTTCTAGATATCCAATCTAAAACATCTTACATTTTCAGCTTTCAATCAAGTGCCTTACTCTCAGTTTTTTCTGTAGCTGGAATGGTGACAAAGTTTTGAAAGATGGAATGCTGTATGCAGCTTTGACAGTTGGTTTGTGGGGAAAAAGTCAAGTCAGATGAAAGTGGGAGTGGTTATTAAAAGAGGGAGGGGGGATACTGCTCCTGAGCGAAAAAATGTACTGGATTGAAAGCATGCAGCAACACAGACATTCAGAATAAGGTGCTCACGGGTATTTTTATTTATAGATTAAGAAAAGTAATTATTTTAGTTATAGCGTCCTTTAAGTTTGCAGTAGCCGACCCAACTAGGTTTAGATTCTCAATAAACTATGATTTGAGAAGAGAGTAGGTGGATGCTTTGGAAGATCAGCAGCTATGGTTCAGTTAGCTTTATTAAAGGAAACTGTTCTATAAAACTCTAAACATTGTTCAGATGACGTAACATGTCCATGCCGCCCATCACATTCACAATCTTTGTTGTAGAAAGATTTTTTTCTTAATCCACTAAGGAAAGGCGAGCTTTTATGTCTGGAGCTTTGATACTATTTCTGTACTGAAAATGCAGCTGCATGTCTTCAGACAAAATCAGGGGGATATATGATAGTGCACTAGGGTGCGTAGCATTCTTTTAGGGGGTTGTAAGTCACACTAACAATGTTTTACAATCGTTTGAGATACTGCAGTCACGCAAGCCTATTTAACACCAGCTGACCCGCTGACCACAGCCCATATATAACTGCTGTTTCCAATGCGCCTCCTCTGCACATGCTAAAGCTTATTAAAAGTCATTGAGCAGAGGGAGAAGGTGGATACCTTTGCCAGGAAGGAATAGAATCAATTAATTAACTGATAAAAATTGCAGTTGAAATTGTGGGTAGATAACTGACCAGTTCACCAGTTTTTTTGTTTTAAGGATGGAGATTCCCTTTAAAAATAAAAAAAAGTACCTGGGGCAGGGGGGTAGGATTGGTAATTCCTACCTTCCAATATCGTTTCTGTAATGAGCACCAGCTTTTGCCAGGCTTCCGAGTGCTTCAGCAATATTTTTTTTACAGTAAGGCCCAGGGCCACTAACTGGCAGCTGAAAACTGTACATGCTGTAGCTCCTCAACAAAAACAATATCGGGATGGTAGCAATAATCAATACTACCTACTTGCCCCAGGCACTTTAATTTTTAAAAGTATGTTTTTACAGTTAGTTGTCCTTTTAAACGATATGTACATTGGAAAATTGTGTTTGTTTTTATTCCCATTACTGCAAACTATAATTCTTTCCAATTATCACTGTACCATTATTTTGTTGGTCTGTCCCCTATTTCTTTAGATATCCAATCCATGATATCTTACATTTCAGCTGTCAATCAAGTGCCTAAGTATCAAACTCTTATGTTATGTATAGTTTTTGTAGCTGGAATGGTGACAGTTGGTACATAAACTGCATGGTGGGAAATTCCTCTCTCAATGGTGCCTATAGGGATTACTGAGCATGCTTGGCTGGGGGACTGAGTGACTGAACTTGAAAAAACAAAGTACTGGAATGAAGTCATGCAGCAACACAAAACACATCAAAGTAAGTGCTGCTTACATGTATTTATTTATAGATTAAAATGAGGCATAGTTGTTTTTTCAGTGTACAATGCTACCACACAGCACCAGCTATTACCTCCCAATGGACAGTACCTATAGAGTCCAGCATCCAGCAATCACGTCTTAGTAGACAATTCTGTGATACCTTATTGGCTAACTAAATTAAAATTAAGCAAGCTTTGGGTGTCCTAAGCCCCCTCATCAGGCTGGATGGGGGAGCTTGGGACTCCTGAAAGCTTGCTTAATTTTTTAATTTAATTCGCCAATAAAAGGTATCACAGCTCTACTTCTCTTTCTTACTTATGGCTAACATTGTACAAACCTCAACTATTGCTTAGAATCTGCTCATTAAAATAGTAGTAAAATTGCATTTATTTAATATAGTTTTGCTTGAGATCGTTTGTGTTACTCATTTGATCTCCTGTACATATGCTAAGTTTCAAAATATGGTGCTGTAAATTGTAGCTTGATGAAGCTCAATACAGATAAATTAAAGCTGGGTATACAAATCTGACATTATTTGTTGAGTATTGGCAAGCCTGAAAATGTTCCAACAACGATGCAGATGGCAAAAGTTGTCAGCATCGTTTGTGGAATGTTTTCAGCCCCCCCCCCGTGTGTGTTGCCAATACTCGCCAAATCCTTGGAGGATTTGGTAGTGGCACCTATAGTTAGCAGTCGTTTTAGACAAGAAATTTCCATTGGTCAGCTCTCTATAGGGGAGCCAATTTGCTCGGCTGAAACTCAAAACAGTGTTTGTGGATCGGTCGGGGCCATGTATGTGGTTACCAATCACATGGGTGGTGTGTTATTACAGACAATAATTGTAATCCTCTTCATGGGAGATTCGTTCAGTTCGCTTCACGTTCATGTTTGATATGGACTTGTGACTTGACAGTGAATAATGATGCTTTGCGAGGCTCTTTGCCTTAGCTTCACGGCTAAATATTACAGCTGTAAAATACATGCCACAGTCCATACAACTTTCCTCGGTATCAGCAAAGGCAGCATTATCTCCACATTGCAGCTTGGCACATTTCTAATTATGTGTGTCAAGGCTGTAATAAAAGAGCAATCTCTGCAGTTTCAGTACAGACATATTTATATGAGTTGTGCAGGCAAGAGGGTTGTAAACTAACATGCACTGTGCTGCAATGCAGGTACGGAATCCACGGTAATACTGCAAATACAGTAACTAGATACTGAGGTGCTTCATTGGTTAGTAAGAAGAGAGCGCAAGGTTCGATTAATTTATAGGATTAACAAAATAGATAATGAAAAATATATTTCAAATAATGTATTATTATATAAGATGAAATTGCTTAACATGCACAATGAACAGTTTTTAACAGGTAATTATATTAATTATAAACACAGTTATACACTACCATTACTCGCCACTCTATGCCAACTATTCTTCTGCTGCCGCTTTGTTTTTTTCCGTCCATGGCTGCCAGTGATAGGCTCTCACTGACAGCCACTAGAGATGGACACAAAACCGAACTCAAACCCGAGTTCAAGCCAAACTCAAAACTATTTCAAACTAGTTTGCGTTCAAAACTAGTTCGTTTTTCTGGACTTGCAGCTGTATTTTCGATAATTATCGTAAATTCGCTAATTATCAAATTTACGAGCCATTCGCTAACCCTAGAATGTATCGTTCGCTAACCCGCGAAAGTATCGTGGTTTTAGGTAACCCTCGAATGTATGGATCGTTTTTGCTAACCCTAGAATTATCGTTGCTGACCCTCATATGTAACCTTCGATTTTTGTGGTAACCCTTGTAAATATGTGTTAATTTTCGGTAACCCTTGAATGTATTGTTCATTTTCAGTAAACCTTGAATGTATTGTTCATTTTCGGTAACCCTTGAATGTATGGATTGTTTTTGCTAACCCTGAATGTACGTTTGCTAACCTTCGAAAGTATTGTTCATTTTCGATAATACTCAAAAGTATCGTTCGACTTCGGTAACCCTCGAATTTATGGTTCTATTTTCGCTAACCCTCAAAAGTATCTTCGGTAACCCTCGAATTATGGATCAGTTTTCGGTAACCCTCGAATGTATCTTTGGCTAAACCTCGAAATTATCATTCACATTTCTTAGATCATACAAATGTATCAAAAAGGCCAAAGAATCACAATATGATTTTTCTTGCTTTGCAGTGGGGCCCCAGCGTTACAGTACATTGGAGATAAGATACAAAAAGGATAATGCTGTTAATTGGTAAATAGAATAATTACATTTATGTGGAATAGAGAGAAAATACACAAGATTGGTGCTTTTTGGAAAACCACATGCTGCTTTCTCTGGTTTTGTATAGTAATAACAGTGATGTGAGGAACCATTTTGCAACCCAGGCAAGTAAGTTGTAATTTCCTAACATCTAAAGTGTCAAAGTTCGAATTCACTGGGCTATATTTCCTACAGTGTAATTATCAGCCAGGGTCAATCTTGTTTCCCATCACCACTTGCCATAAAATACCATCTTAATATTAAAGGGCCACTATAGTGGAAAGATTATTTTGCTCGTCTTAATCTATAAATTAATACATGTAAGTAGCACATGGTCTGAAGTTTGTGTGTCGCTGCATTCCTTAGATACAGTAATTGATTTGCTCAGGCTCAGTATCCTCCCCCAGTCTTAACCGACACCTCCTTCCGGACCTCCGGGCTGTCTATAAGGGCAAGCATGCTCAGTAATCACTAAGAGGCAGCATTGGAAGAGGGAATTTTCATCTGCAATTTACATGATTTGCATGAAAACTGTGTCCATTCCAGTTATAGCAAAAATGACCTAGCAGAAGATAGTTCAGATTGGATATCTAAAGATAACTATTTTTTCAGTATAGACGACCTTTTATACCTGTACCTTTCAGAAATGTTCAGAAAGTGCTTGCAATAAACTTTGATTTTTTTGTTGCCACATTTGAAAGGTATTTTTACTTAGTGCATCTGCCACGGGAATGGCCCAACTAAAGGTTGCTATGTTACATAACATAGCAACTCTTTAGTTGCTGCCATTCCAGTGGATTATCCAATCATTCACTTTCTGTATATGTGGTATCCAAGTTGGTTTTCCTGGCGATGCAAGGCTCTGGGTCGGATTGCCAACCTGCAGCCATCCAGATTTTTGAAAACTACAACTCACAGCATTCCTCTATTGCAGGAGAAACCAAAGAATACTGGGAGTTGTGTTTTTACAACAATCTGGAGGGCCACAGGTTGGACATCCCTGCTCTAGGCAATAGAGCAATAAATTGTTAAGTTATCAGATCATCTCATAATTGGGGGACACTTATAATTAATGTAGGTAACAGGCTGCGTTAATTACAACATGATTGTGTTTATAATGCAGTGATCTGACAGCCGGCTGCAATGATTTCAATGTACAGCCCCTAACATTCCCTCTGCTGTTTGAGAGTGCTTGTCAGAGAATGGTAGAACTAGTAGTGCAACTACATATGTATAGGCTGCTCACAATTTTCAGGCTATTTGAATAAAGTAAAGCAAATTCAGGTTCTGCAAACAAAAACCTATTATTATCATTTATACAACGTCTATGTGCTGTTTATAGACTGCTACACATGACACCATAGGCAATAAAACCTAGGAGCTAAAGATTATCCATTGCTGCAGTCCAACAAAACAACCAGCCACTTACTTGCAAATTTCTAACCTAATACAAAGACAAGACATGCTAGTTTGACTCCTGATTTCAAACTGAGCTTCTGAGGATTTCATGAAGTTTTATAGTGTCTCATAAACAACACCCTCAAAATCTGATTGGTCCAGAACAAATTAAAGGGGAACTGTGGTCTTCCATTTTGTATGTGCCTTATGGAGCAGCCATTGATCACGATATCTGTCCACCGCCTTTACGGCTGTCTTTACTGCTGGGAAATTCTAATTAACATACCAGAAATGCAAAATTAAATTATAATTCCCCAGAAGTCTCTTTACCCTTATTTGCATAATGAGCAAGGGAGTTGTGGGGAAAACTCTTCCTAACTCGCTGACTCCTTGTAAATCTTATTTTTCAAAGCCAGAATGAATAAAAAGCTATATGTTTACACATGAATACCAAAAACTAAATAAAGGCAGTGGTATGCACTATATTTGATTGTTTATAAAATATGCCTGTAAATATTTGAACTATTTTAGAAGGTATTGTCAAGAAAAAAAAAATCAGATTTCTGGCCCAATAATTAAAAAAATGATAAGAAAAAAATATTTTTTTAGCCTTTCTCTAATATAACATAAATAGAGAACTACATGCAGAGTGCTGTTTTTAATACTTGTTGCCAAATACGGAGGATCTAAGGTTCACCAGGGCTGAAGGTAGCTCATGGAGCCTACCCAGCCAGGTGTATACTAGTCTGCAGCCCTTATGTTAACTACAACTTATCAGTACAGCAGCTAATCCAACAATAGGCTGCAATTTAGATCTCTGCATTTTAGTGTTTCCCATACACACCTTTAAAACTGATTGGTCTAATTTAAATCTTGAATCTGATTGGATCGGGGTATTGGACCAATCAGATTTAGGGAGGGGTATAGGATTGGTCCGATACCCAAGATACAAGCAGATTCATGTTTAAATCAGACCAATCAGATTTTAAAGGTGTGTTGGGAGACACTATAAAATGCAAGAGAGCTAATTGCAGCTTAGTTTGGCTTAGCAGCTATACTGATAAGTTGTAGTCTTGTATTTAGGCACAAAGGCTATAACAGTTGACTGTGGTCTAGTATATATCTGGCTGGGTAGGCTCAAGGCGCTCCTTCAGCTCTGGTGAGCCTTAGATCCTCATTGTTTGGGAATAAGTATAAAACAGCCACTACTGCTGGATAATCTCTATTTATGTTATTTTAGAGCTTAGATTTATATTTTTTCTGGTAAAATTCCTTTTTATATATATATATATATAATCAATCAATATATTGCATACGACTGTCATATATTATATATATATATATATATATTATTCATGTGTAAACATATAGCTTTTATTCATTCTGGGCTCTGAAAAATAAGATTTACAAGGAGTCAACGAGTTAGGGGAGTTTTCCCCACAATTCCCTTGCTCATTATGCAAAATAAGGAAAAGAGACTTCTGGGGAATTATAATTTGATTTGCATTTCTGGTATGTTGTAATTAGAATTCCCAGCAGAAAAGACAGCAGTGAGCATGCTCCAACCTAAACCAAGGGGCGGTCAGATGACAGGTGATCAATGCTGCCTCCATGAGGCACATACAAAATGGAAGACCACAGTCCCTTTAAATCTGATTGGCTCTTGTATTATTGACTAATCATATGCTGGGGGTGTGCCAGGAGACAGTAAAAACAGGCAAGAGCCTTCAGCAAGTCCTAGTTCGTTTAAGTAGCAGAGCTGCTAGTTTGTTCGCGAGCATTGTGATTAACTGAGCTTTCTCAATGCGTTAGTTTGTGCGGTGCCAGGTAGTTGAGAGTGGCAGCTCTTGTTTTGCTACATCTAATTTATCATTTTTGTGCTTAGTGTAGAAAAAAAAGGTTTCTATTGCTATCTCAGCATTTAGTGGCCTTGTCTGATCAAATTCACTAGCTTTGAACAAAATTATTGTTGGTGTAGTTGAATTACATCTATACCATTTACCCTAAAGACACTCTCTAAATCAGAGGACAGTCAGGAAATGGTTGGAGTTGTGGATTTTGAAAACATTTAGAGAACCACAGGTTAATTAGGTAAAACACCTGTAGCCAGAGTTAGAATGATCACAGTATAAAATACAATCAATTTACAATAATGCAGCCCTGCTAAATCACAAGAATCTGCCAGGCTCTGTATAATACACGGTTTGTCACCATATAACCTTGACTTATGGATTTTACATGTGTGTGGGGAGAGAGGGATAAAAAGTTTTTTCTTGATTACCAGTTTCTGAGAGTTTTACTTATTGAAGATTAATTGACTTATTAATAATTATTATGTGGTACTAGTAGAGACGTCTTCGAAATTCTCCTTGATTTGCCAGTACATGTGTGTCCTCTTACTCTCACGTGTGATCATGGGTCGGCGATAATCATGCCGTGAATGGGCACTTTATCGAGCGAAAAGGCAGATCGTTTGGAGATCTGCCGGGCGGTTGGGCAAGATCCCTGACCAAAAAGCCAATTGTGTACGAACCTTTACACATAGTGGCAGCGTCTGTACTGTTTATAGTTAGAGGGATATGGTAATATACTTCATAGGGAGGACTGTGGATATGGTAATTCACACAGTAGAGTAGGGCATGACTATACATGCCATTCACTTTGATTGACATTTCCTCCCTCTGAATCTTTAAAATTTTTAAGTCTAATATACTAAAAACGTGGATAGATTGGAAAGAGAAACACATGTTGGGAGATGGGATGAGTAAAGATGTGGCTTTTGATTTAATACATTTCGGTTCCAATTACTTTGTATGTGTACAAAAAAGTGACTAGCTGTAGCTTTACAGGAATTGAGATACAAAAAATAAAAGGAAGGAGGTCTTTACATTTTAAATTCTTTACAATGAAAATGGTTTTCTACTTATCTCTGCAAACAACATTATCAAATACATAATTACCGACACCAACACCTCCCTTTTCTGTATGGAACACTGGGAGCCCTTCATCCCCGCTGATAAAAACACATTCCCATTTTTTAATAACCTCTATATATAGACAGATGTTGTATCTCTGCCATTAAAATCCCTCGCTATCACCTTTATCCAATGGTAAGCATTTCTCAACCTGCAATGTCTGCCATCTATTACACATTCTCTGTTTCATCCTTCATACGGTTTGTCACATTATTGCTTTGACCTGTCTGTGCTTCATCTTCTCCCCCTTTATTTTATTTTTTTTTTAGATATTGCTTCCTCCCTGGCTGTCTTTGGAAGAATTCGAGTTTCTAATAAATAAAAGACCAACGTTTGCCTGTCTTCACCATGTTTGTATATAGTACAGCCTCAAATCAGAAGGGGAAGGAAAAATAGCATAGAAGTCATTTCAAATATATATAACGAAAAGTACATAGGACAGGGATATAGGATTAGGGTGATTAGACCATCAGATTTAGGGGGGGGGGGATAGGATTGGTCCCATGCCCAAGATCTAATCAGATTCAAGATTTAAACAGACCAATCAAATTTTAAAGATGTGTTTGGGAGACAATACCAAATGCAAGAGATCTAAAAGCAGCTTAGTGTTTGTTTAGCAGCAGAAAAAGAACGGCAAATGAAAGGGGATCAGCAGTGGTATATTCTTATAAAAATCACTCATCTATATACTTGAGTGATTTATAAGCATATATTCCATCCCATTCAAATATCATGTCTTTTCAAATTATAAAATAAGGAACAAATATTTCTGGGTAATACCAAGTTTCTATGGAAGCTTTAGGAAAGCTAAATCTTTGAAAAGATTTTTACAGCATTTTACAACTACAGACCGGGGTTCATCTTTATTGAGCCATCATCAGTAGTGCAGGCCTCTGGTTTTGCAGTGGTGAAGCGCCTATAGACCGATGTCACTGTCAGGAAAGTGGTGTAGTGACTTGGCAAGACTGAGTTAGCTTTTGGTACAAGTTCTTTCAAAGGACCAATAAAAATTCCATTCCACACTGGAAAACAGTCCCCAGTGTTATATTAGGGTTATTGAAGCATGGAACCAGATTTTCTTTTCCAAACATAGTGGGGGCCGAACCGTGTATCTGGAATTTCTATGAGAGGTCTGGTGGATACCTAATAGGTCACATAAGGATAGTCAGACATGTTAAATAAATATATTTTAGTATTGGAATATGTGTGACGGAAACCGATTATATTTGTGAATGGGAAGGTAGGTCCATTAAATGATACCCAACATGGAGACCTTATTCCCTTGCTAAGGGGAGTTTCCATGGGAAATATGTATTACACACAGGTCATGTTTGGTTGTAGGAATTGATAATTAATACAGGAGAGGAATATGTGGTCTATATCCCAGTACAATGTACATATCTAAAGTTATATGGAATCTTCCTAACTGAGGGGAATGAAGGATTGTGACAAGTTGTAAATCTGGACATTCCTGAACGCTCCCCCTCATGCATAGCTAAGTAGGGGGATGGTTCATCACTGGGCTTAAAAAAAACACAGTAGCCCCTATAACTTTGTTCATACTAGGGGGATATTTGTATGATCATATTTCCTTCTCGCCCCGAGACACAGGACTTGTAGTGAGTAGGGTCTGTGAATATTTTTATCCTTTTTATTTTATATAACTGTTGTACCTATTGTATGTCATTTATTGTAACACCATTCTATTTTATTTTGTATTATATGCACTGTCCACCTTTGGAATATTAAATCTAAAATTTAATAAGTTTTGTCTTTGAAAAAAAAAAAGAAAGATGAAAAGACTCAGTTAACCTCTTATAAGATTTTAAGTGTATGGAATGCTTGGCAGTGTAAATGCCAATTAACTCTGTGACTGCTTGTGAGGAATGATGCTTAATTAACCAGTTAGTTGCTGGAGTGAATGGTGTAGTGTTAAACCATTTAGCTGCCAGGAAGGGGTTTGCATAGTCAGTTAGACTCCAGAATATCATTTGTGGGCATCTTTAAAGCCTTAATTAAAGTGGTGGCAGCTTTACCAATTGATTGGTCAGATCACATGCCCAGCGAACAAGCCTTCGCAACAGTCATCAACAAATTAAATATGATTTTAGGAAAGCTAATTTTTAAAAAAATATTTACAGCATCTGTAGTTGGCACTTTGGTTTTGTTTTTAGCTTGTGGAATGCTGTAAAAGTCTTTTTAAAGATAGCTTTCCTAAAAGCTTCCATGGAAACATGGTAAATACCCAGAGACTTTGTTCTATTTGCATGTTGCTGAAAGGAAGTTTCAAGAGGTTATTCTCTCCTTATCCTATTTAATTTGTTGGTGATGTCGGTCTATAAGGCGCTTCACAGTCAAACTTTAAATTCTTTTGTGGCTCCAATCCACCCGTCTCTCGTGGAAAGCTGAATACTCAAACATGAACAAATGCAGGAGAGCCCACACGCAGTAGTTTAAATGAAACGTAGTTTTAATGATGTGCAACATGTTTGGAGCTAAGTGTGCTCCTTTATCAAGCATAAACATGTGAATAGAAAGCATTTTTTTATCAAGTGTCAAAATCCCACCCTCAACCCTAATAGGTTACAAACATAACCTTAATTACACAGATTGGGCAAATTAGCAAACGAATGAAGGCAGTAAGCTAGGCTAGAATAATCCTAAAAGACATACAACCATTTTAAAATCATGAAACTGCACTTGCGTGCCTACCTGAAGCTAGACAAAGGGGGTTCACTTCCCTAAAGTGAAGGAAAATGCCAAATTATTTCAAAATCCTTCCCACCACTTTCAAGGCCGTTCCCTAAATCGCCAGAGGAAAACAAACTTGCACTAAAATATTTAACATCTTCCTATTTTATTTCAGCAAGTCAATGAAGATTAAAGCCCTTTCTTAGCCTGTATATAATTTCACATTCAATGACACGTAAAGGGAAGCCCTTTGTACCTTAATTCGTCTTTCACCTTTACATATTTAATTATATGCTCTCATCCCAACCTGCTGCATGGTAGAGAAATACTGGGTGAAAATGTCCAGTGACAGGGAAATGATCATGTTGGGGTAGAACTGTCTTACTCTTTCCATGGAACTAAAACTATATCCACTTTAATCCTTTCTGCTGTGGTCGTTACCTGTTGGGATAACTGTCTTACTCTTTCCATGAACTAAAACTATATCCACCCCTTACTCCTTCTGCTGTAGGTCGTTACCCTTGGGGTAGAACTGTCTTACTCTTTCCATGGAACTAAAACTATATCCACCCTTTACCCTTCTGCTGTAGGTCGTTCCCTTGGGGTAGAACTGTCTTAATCTTTCCATGGAACTAAAACTATATCCACCCTTTACCCCTTCGGCTGTAGGTCGTCACCCTGGGTAGAACTGTCTTACTCTTTCATGGAACTAAAACTATATCCACCCTTTACTCCCTTCGGCTGTAGGTCATACCCTTGGGGTAGAACTGTCTTACTCTTTCCATGGAACTAAAACTATCATTCACCCTTTACTCCCTTCGGCTGGAGGTCTTACCTGGGGTAAAATGTCTTACTCTTTCCATGGAACTAAAAACTATATTCACCCTTTACCCCTTCGGCTGTAGGTCGTCACCCTTGGGGTAGAACTGTCTTACTCTTTCCATGGAACTAAAAATATATCCACCCTTTACTCCCTTCGGCTGTAGGTCATCCCTTGGGGTAGAAATGTCTTACTCTTCCATGGAACTAAAAACTATTTCACCCTTTACTCCTTTCTGCTGTGTAGGTCGTTACCCTGGGGTAGAACTGTCTTACCTTTCCATGGAACTAAAACTACATCCACCCTTTACTCCTTCGGCTGTAGGGTCACCCTTGGGGTAGAATGTCTTACTCTTTCCATGGAACTAAAACTATAAAACTATATCCCCTTTACTCCCTTCTGCTGTAGGTCGTCACCCTTGGGGTAGAATTGTCTTACTCTTTCCATGGAACTAAAACTATATCCACCCTTTACTCCCTTCGGCGTAGGTCGTCACCTGGGGGAGAATGTCTTACTCTTTCCATGGAACTAAAACTTATATCCACCCTTTACCCCTTCGGCTGTAGGTCATCACCCTTGGGGTAGAACTGTCTTACTCTTTCCATGGAACTAAAACTACATCCACCCTTACTCCCTCGGCTGTGTAGGTCGTCACTCTGGGTAGAACTGTCTTACTCTTTCCATGGAACTAAAACATATATCCACCCTTTACTCCCTTCTGCGTAGGTCGTCACCTTGGGGTAGAACTGTCACTCTTCCATGGAACTAAAACTATATCACCCTTTACTCCTTCGGCTGTAGGTCACCCCTTGGGGTAGAAACTGTCTTACTCTTTCCATGGAACTAAAACTATATCCACCCTTTACTCCCTTATGGTAGGTTCTACTCATTGGGGAGATAGAACTGGTCTTACTCTTTCCATGTATACACTATATAGGTCTGTGTGTGATTATTGGTGTATACACTATATATGTCTGTGTGAATATTGGTGTATACACTATATAGGTCTGTGTGTGATTATTGGTGTATACACTATATAGGTCTGTGTGAATATTGGTGTATACACTATATAGGTCTGTGTGTGATTTGGTATAACTACAATATATTCTGTGTGGATATTGGTGTATCACTTTTGTTGGTGGTGTTAAATTGTGGATACAATATATATGTTGGTGTGTGAATATGGTGTATACACTATATTAGTTTGGTGTGTGAATATTGGTGTATACACTATAATATGCCCTCTGTGTGTGTTGTAGGTTTGATGATATGTGGTCATTTGGTGCACAATGTTGGCACTGGTGGGTGGGTGCCGTAAAGATATTTTTGTTTGTCATAATGATTCTGTAGGAAAGTTTTTGTGTATGTGCACATATGTGTGTGTATTTGCCCTTGTGTGTGCGTGTATGTGCCCATCTGTGTGTACCCATGCACATAATGCAAATTAATGCAAATTTCTTTTTAATGTATGAAGCCTGGCAAAAGCTCAAATCAGAGCAAACCATAATTAACAGTTAACCTATTAGAAAGATGAATGTTACCCCAACCCTACCCTCTCCTCCTTTGGCTGTGATAGGCACAATTTGAAGGTTGGTTCAAGATGTTGGCGCTATATAAATAATAAAATAATATCATTAATAATAATAATAATAGACATAATGTGAAGGGCATGTCCTTGCACCCAATAACATCTGCAGGGGCAGGGCCTGGGCAGTCTTTGAGTGGAGTTGGCAGCCCAGGCCGGTGGAGGCAGGCAGAGGGAAACCACACACTTTATACCTGAAAACATCAAAAACCATAAAGAGAGACAAGTGCTGATTCTCTACAGAGTACCCATAGCATTAAATTGGAGACAATTCAAAACAAGAACTTTACAACCAAGACAGAATATGCTTGTGGAGGTTCTCATTCATCCAGGTCATGGCATATCTGTCATATTCAGTTAGATCAACTGGGCATTAGTTAGTTTAGTTTAGTTATTGATGACGTTTCAATAGTCATCCGACAGGATCTCCCAATTCTGAATTGAGAAAGCCAGTTAGATGACTAGTGAAAAGTCTTCAAGAACTTAACTTCAAGTTCCGTTAATCTAACTCAGTGGCATAACTAGAATCACTGGGCCCCCCTGCAAAACTATGATGGGGCTCCTAACTGTACTTCATTCACCGTGGTTTTCTGGGAGGAGGCTATATCTTTCATAGGAAAAATAAGAAGATGGGGCCCCCTTGGCTCCTTGGCCCCCCTGCAGTTGTTTCTCCTGCTCCCCTTGTAGCAATGCCCCATATCTAACTGAATACCACAGATAAACCAAGAGAACTGTGACCTGGAGGATGCGGCCCACTTCCTTATGCCCTTTCCTATATATAAAGCAATTAGGGGCTCCAAATTAAAATACTGTCAGACATTATCCCAGACTCGAGTTTTGCATCACGTTGGGTACCCACAGATTACCCGGTTTGCGGGTCGTTTCTGGGTAAACTGCAGTTTGAATGGTTTGCAAGTAGGTTTGGGTAGAAAGCTGAGGGTGTGGGGCGGGTCCGGTTGTGGAGGTTTTTAATTTTGGGTTCGGGTTGCAAGCCTAACTACGTGAGGATCGGGCCAGGTGCAGTTATGGAACCCGAGTCGGACTCTAAGAGGAATACATTGTAAAAATTGTTGCACATTATATTACAGTATGCAGTAGGAGTGGAGGAGCACAAATGATTTCAATATCCATAGACTACTTGCTGTGTATTCCTTTATCCCTCCCCTACCATTATATCTTAAGACTGAACACCTTTATATTTCCCATATTACCTCATTTTCTTTATTTTGCTTCTGCATTAACAATGTCAACACAGTTGCTCAGTGGTTAACACTGATTCCTGGCAGTGCTGAAGAACTGGGTTTGTAAAATTCCACAGAAGATGTTGACACTATATAAATCCACAATAATAAATTGCCTGTTAAGTATAGGGACACTATACTGAAAAAATGACTTTGCCTCATCTTAATCTATAATTGAATGCATGTAAGTAGCACTTACTCTGATTTGTGTGTGTTGCTGCATGCCTTTAATCCAGCACACATTTTGTTTAGGAGCAGTATCCCCCCTCCCTCTTTTAACCACTCTCACTTCCATCTGACCTGATTTTCCCTCCACAAACCAACTGTCAAGCCTGCACACAGCATACAGCATTCCAACTGTCAAAACTCTGTGACCATTCCAGCTACAGTAAAACTACTCACAGAAGAATAGTTTTTGAGAGCAAGGAACTTGATTGACAGCTGACATATAAGAAGTTTTAGATTGGATATTTAAAAAAATAGGTGGCAAATCGACAAAAAAATGATACAGCGGTGGTTGGGAAGAATTATAGTTTCCAGTTATGGTCAATTTAAAATAACCTATTTTTCAGTATAGATGCCCTTTAATTTGACAGATAGATAAACATATAGGTTAGCTGATCTACAGATCTATATGTTTCAGCACCTGGGACAGTTCATTTTGGCTTTTTGCTCCATTTGGCCCACCTCTCCCAAAGCTTTCTAGCTGACTTGTCTCTTTTAAAGTCATCCTCATGTTTTAATATAAACAAAGTTCATTTTCCATGCTAAATTGAGAGCAATAGGCTAAGTTACACATGTGGTTTACTGAGCTGCTGCTCCTGACACATATTGGATCACTAAACAGAGAGACAGATGATAGATAGAGCGATATTATAAATTGATCCATAATGTAGCCCTACTATCCCTCCTAAAAAAGAAGTGGCATTTTTAGAATTTGCTGTCCACATGCAGCCTGCTTTACACACACCACCTGCCAACACCTGCCTTACCTTCACTGAAACTCCTTTAAAAGGAGATTTCCTTTGCAGAGTTTGCAAAACAAATGCAACGATTGGATGTTGAATGGGATTTGTGGGAGATTCAAACTGTTGCCTGTCTAGACTATCTTAGTATAGATTTATTCTATATTATTATGTAAGGCTGCACGTGAGTCAGCAGGATGAAAGACAAGCATGTGCATTTCCTAGTGTCCTCACACCCGGACAGCTGGGCATTGTCACTGAACCCAGCTGACAATCAAGATTGGCCATTTCTTGGATTTAAGGGGGGCCTTGAGAAAACATGAAAAGCAACATAAAAGGGAAAACAAGCTGTATGGTAGAAGGAGGATAATAATTGAACTACTAAAAAGAGCTGCACGAAGGAGGTTCTGGAAATAAAAAGAAGGGGAGATGTATGGGAAAGTGTATCTGAAACAAAATGCCTCAGATGCTGCCTTCCTTGCCATCACTCCTTATTGGTGAGGGGGCCAGCACATGCTTAGACTTCCATGGCTGGAATAGCCACTGCCCAGAGCATTTTTTAAAACTTGCCTCATGGATAGGAACCCCTGAGCACACTGTAGTTACTAATTTCTAGAACCTCACAGTTTAGTAGTTACAAAGCTTTTTTGGGGGGAAGGGGGCCAAAGTAGGCCCTGGATTGTGTTATGAGGCTGGATCAGACTGACATGATGAGCCTAGTGGTATATGTCTCACCCTGGGTACTTTTACCCAGGATATCGCCACCTAAAAATAGTTCTTACCTTTTTTAACTTTAATTGAACAATGTGAGGAAAAGGAGCTATGACTTACCTCCCATTCTTGAATTAATTCAACAGGAGCCAAAAACTAACCCAGCACTCCTCAGCTGCTTCCTCTGACAGGTCCCAACATCATCCATGATCCCTTAAACTATATATGCATGTGTGTACAGTTCAAGTGTGCAGGTCCGCGATCAGCTGTTTTTAAACAGCTGATCAGGCATATTAGGTAAACATACGTGCGATCAGCTGTTTAAAAGACCAGAACCAAACCGTAAGTTCGGTTCTGGCCTTTTAAACAGCTGTTCATGCATAGCTTTACTTCATGTGCACGATCAGCTGTTTAAAAATAGCTGATTGCGGTTCTTCAGGCTAAGAGAGGGGTGTGTGTCAGGGACCCTGCCTCCAATCTCGCAGGGTGCCCAAACCCCTGCAGTTATGCCCCTGGCATGTGGTTAGCACAAAATTTATTGTACATGGAGCTCTTTACTGAATAGCAGGTCAAATCTCTGTGCAGTGAAATATTTGTTTTTACTGAACTCTGCAAACTAATGTTTATGTAAATATTAGCCATATCATGTCTTGGACGTGGACAGGGGAATCAGTCATTTTCCTTCTATATAAGAGATAACAGAGTCACAGAAGTGACTACATGAAATTCCGCATATAGTGGAAGGGAGGTATAAATCGCCAAAGTATAAGACAGCTTAACGGGAAACTATGTAACCTAATAACTGTTAAACAGAGGTGGACATAAAACCAGTGTTATGCACAAAATATCCTTTAATATTATAGATAGATAAGCACACATCTAAATCCTATATCTGAATTGATACAAAAAACGCGCATTTCGGGAATCTACTTCCTTCTTTCTGGACCCGGAAGAAGGGAGTAGATTCCCAAAATGCGTGTCGGTCAAATAAGGGTACATTCTAGTTTGGACATGTCTTTTATGTGATCCATATCCATCTCGGTTGCCCTCCGGTGGACTGGGATGCTGGATGTTGGTGAGGTTCATGGTTGATGGCTAGATACCGCATGATGACCCGCCATGGAGTTGGTATGAGGCAGCAGAACAGACTTTGGAGCCAATGCTCAAACACAAGGGATCCATAGAGGGTGAGACCTTTCCGAACCTTTCCCCCTGCTGTACCTAATTACTTTGCATGTGCTTCAATTTGTGACTGCCTATTATCCATCTTTTGGCATCGCTAGCTATGCTATATACTTACCTGTTTGCAATTGCATTCTAATGCTTTAATTGTTAAGCATTAGAGCTTTCACTTCGGAGATAGTTTTGTGCAACTTTTGCACGAAAGTATATTTTCTGTTGACTTTGCCCTAATGCAGCTAAACCTTGATTTACTGTTTACTGTACGCTTGTATCTCTAAGGAGCCTGCTTCAGGATACAAGACTAATGTTTTCTCTGGTATTAGCATAGCATGCAGTATTCCGGATGCTTTTGCTGACCCCTGGTGGCTGAGGGATTAACAATTAAAAACAATATAAAGAACTTTTGTGCATCATGTACGCAAAATACCATAGATACCATTGTTTATACTTTTTCACAAAAATTCATAATTTAGCTGCGTGTTAAATCTTTTCAGTTGTAGTCAACTCTATAAGCAATTTATGACTGATAACTGACAACAGACCAGCTTTCATGGAGTTCAGGAAAGAAAGAGAGCTTCAGGGACAGCAGAGAGGTAAGCATGTATAATAAGCCCAGGGTTTCTGAATAGATTTTAAAGGTAGGTGTGGACAAGAGGCCCCGGGCCCTTTGGACTGAATGCTAGATGGGATATCTCTCTTTTAATTTATTTTTTTTTAAATCGTGTGTCAATATAGTAGAGGCTTTAAGTGGGTGTTTTCTCTCTTTAAATATGTCGGGGGTTGTCATGCAGCCCTTATAAGAGCATACCTATTGTATCCATGCATATGTGAGGAAGGGCCATGCCCGAAACACATCAGGTAGTTGCAGCCTGAAATGCTCTTTTAAAGGGCAAGTCCAGCCCTTTGTATGCAGGTAAATCAACCCCCAAACTCTAAACTGTAATAGTTTTAAATATGAAATATATAAGTCTAACTGGAAATCCTGCAAAATATCCTCTTGCACCTGTTTCTACTTCCTGGTCCTTCCAGTTAGCAACTGTCAGTTATGGATTTGACAGTTGACATCACAGCCAATGACTGAATGCTAATTCCCTAGTTGCCTCTTCTGAGCATGCTCAAGTTCAGTACCAGGTCACTAAATTGCTCAGCTTTGTCACTATCTGATTGCTCGATTCACTTACTGAATGATTTCTTCTCTGCACAGAAATAGAAAGGAAAAAAGAGATGCCACAAATCTGTTTGCAGGCATATTTGTGAGAATTGGTGTGGGTGGGAAGGTGAGGTCTATTGTGAACTGCACACCAACAAAATGTTTTGGAGTGGATCAGCACCAGTGTTCCCTAAGCTATGTGTGCACACACACCTAAGCAGGCTTGCGCACACAGGTTAAAATGGAATGCCCACAAAAATCTTGGTGAATATAGGTGATAAGGGATCTAGCACACACAATTTGATCAGCATCTACAGCCAATAAGAAATAAGAGGGAACATTGAATTCTGCCCCTTCCTCAGAAGGTGCATTGGATGCCCATATTGGGAGCATTTGCTTCAACTTTCTAACCCTAGTACCTGAATAGGAGGCTAGTTATGAAAAAACAAATGATACTATGGTACCTTCTGCCTTTGGTAAATATGCAAGATACATTTTGGGTGCTATTAATCTGCGATAAGCAATCAAGTGTCATCAAATGTTTTCTGACTGTCGTAGACCAATAAAAATTTGATTGGTTGCTGAAAATGAACAGCTCTGGAAAATGTTTGCACTGGAAAAGTGAACTATTCCATTAAAGGGCATGTTCACCCCTTTTTGTAAGTTTTGGTGTATTGTAGGGCTTCCTCCCCCAGCCCCAACCAAATTATTAATATTTGCAGAAACTCCCCTGATCATTACTTACCTTACCTCTTTCCTCCGGCGTACTGTCCCGGCCCTCTGCTTGCATGAAACTGGCTGAGTCACGGACGTGGCTTCCGAATATCCAGAACGCCGGAGGAGAGTTGTAAGTAATGATCGGGGGAGTTTCTGCAAATATTAATATAGCGGTTGGGGCTGGGGGAGGGAGACCTACAGTACACCATAGGGGGAGGGAGAGGAAAACGGGAGGGAGAGGGAGGGAGCGGGAGGGAGGGAGCGGGAGGGGGAGGAGGGCTGCAGTGCATGTCAAAATTCTCCCGGAGGAGAGACAGGAGGCAGAGTCCTATATGGACTCTGCCAGGCTCCTGGTGGCCAGTTTTTGGGACATTGGAGGGACATTACAGGAGAACCATTTGGTACAGGGATGTAAGGTAAGGATTTTATTACACTACAGAGTGGGGCCAGTAGTGGGTTAAATTCTAGTTTTGGGGGTGGACATGTCCTTTAATGTAAGTATGCATAAGACAAACGGATTCCTTCCAGCAAGCGTGTGGTAAAAGATCAATATTTATTCAAGGCTTAGATTACAGCATATAACTCACGGCATGATACACATATAGGGGGGAACACGTCTATACCCTGACGCGTTTCGTGACTCTCTTGTCACTTCATCAGAGGGAACAGTTTGTAGGTGGTTACGTCCCAAAAATATGCACACCTAAAGGTGAGGTATTACCAACGCCTGACAAATGAGTGTTGGTAATACCTCACCTTTAGCTCTGTGTGGACGGATCCTCGCGGGGTGTGGACAGTCGAGCGGCTCAGGTAAAAATTACCTATTCTTTTATGACTTTTACATGCCCTTTAATGCATTGATTGAAGACCTTGAGGTTAAGGAGCTATGCCTTACCTCCCGTACTTCAATCAATTTCCTAGGAACAAGGAACAAAGGCATAGGATATTTACTTTTGGCATGTTCCAACGCGCCCACACTGACAGGTCCCGACCCCCTTCTTGGTTAAGTTCAGCTATAGCGCACACACACTATAATGGAAGCTATAATTGATCTGAACCAGTAAGCAGTCAGGACCTGCCAGTGTTGCCACGGTGGATTGAGTGAAAGTTAAATATCTTCCACAAAGAACTTTACTTGCATACATTATGGTAAATATGAAAATATGAACACTATAATAAGTGCTAATACATGATGAATTCTATCATATTCTATCTTATTCTTTGAGTGTGTTTATATTATAACCTGTCTTCTGCTGCTTCTTGCTGAAGTCGTACCATTTCTGTCTAAATTATTATTATATTACTAGCATACCACAAAACCAACTTTAAAGCCAAAATTATGTTAGTGTAGCTTTTTGCAGGTTGTAGCTCATTGACATAATTGTTTTTGCCATTAGATTCCATAAGTATTAATAGAAAACATTTTCATGTTAGACACAGGAATTGAATATTAATGGTGCTGGTTTTCTGGATTCATCATAGGGAGAACGCACGGAACTGTGTGTTTCCATCGGCTGCGCTAGACTCTATAGGGAGTCTAGCGTGGCCGATGGAAATTTTCGGTCTTTCCCGAACGAGCATTCGGCCGACCCGATCATTCAGCGGCGTGCGGGAAACGAAGGTACACACATAACACTTTATCGTTACTGTGTGTACCCAGCTTAAGAGTACCGAATACAGGGGTAATGTTTGAGGGTATGCAGATAGGGAACTTATTACTGCAGCATGTAGATGTCATACATGTTCATGTCTTAAAGTCAAAGGTGGCAATCCTATAACCAGATGGTGCCACATTTCCCCAGTTTATTAGTATAGATTAGCTGCCTTTACCCTTCATGCTCACAGAGCAGCAACCAATTAGTAGAGAGTAGAACAGGAGATTGTCTCAGCCTTATTGGCTTTTAATCAAATGGGCGGAATGTAGGAAAAGAAAGTTGTAGTTGTGTGTGAGTGCATTTATTTATATTTTAGTTTTTATGTGAGGAATTCTATTAAAGAGAGAGAGAGCAACGAGGAGGAGCAATAAGGAGAAATCAATGAGGGGCCAGTAAAGGTTGGAGACCACTAACATGGCTAACAAACACAGAATCATTTTTGTTATTTTGTACTCTAAAAATATATATTGAGATAATATTACAACTGTTGATGTAGTACAACACATCTATATGAATAGAATTTACACTGTTAAGTGCATAAAATATGGGTAATTACAACTTTAAGAACACAGATGTCCCTTCGAGAAACTTTTCAATTGCCAAGTGTGTCACGGTCTGAAAAAGTTTGAGAACCACTGATATAGATAGATAGATAGATAGATAGAGATAGATAGAGATAGATAGATAGAGAGAGAAAGAGATAGAGATAGATAGATATAGATAGATAGAGAGAGATAGACAGATGATAGATAGATAGATAGAGAGAGAGAGAGAGAGAGAGAGAGAGAGATACAGTAGCTGATCTAAGGATCTTTCCATTGCCATTTGAAGTCAGGAAGGGTAAAATGATTGCATTTAATGGACCATCAGGGAGATTTAATAAAAGTTCTTATCGTTTAAAATGGTGCTAATTTAGCCCCAACCAATCAGATCTTATTTAAAATTTGAAAGATAACATCTGATTGGTTGGGGCAAAATTAGCACGATAAGAACTTTTATTGAATAACCCTGTATGTTTTTATTCAAACTACCATATATACTCGAATATAAGCTGACCAAAGTATAAACCGAGGCACCTATTTTTTACCCGAAAAACAAGTAAAACTGATTGACTCGAGTATAAGCCGAGGGTAGACATTTTCACCACTGCTGCAAACCTGTAATTAGTTAAATTGATTAGAAAATGAACCTGAATAAACAGGAGGTCCAGTACTACTCTAATCCTAATGATCTCTGTTCATAATGACCTCTTTAGTTTTGAGGGGCTTTGTATGTACAAAGCATTTAAATTGTATTAATATTAAATTAACTTGTAAAATTATCTGCATAGAACAGTTTTGCCAGATGAAGAAATAGAGACACAATATGTTAATTTGGCTCGGGTGTTAATGCACAGAAAGCCTGTTACCATACTTCGCATATGTATTTTACGTGTAAGGAGGAGACTGGAGACTTGCTAGTAAAATTCTGCCAAAGGAGCATCCTTAGAAAAAGTGGCTATACCCAAGTGGATGGGGGAAAAGGGAGGAGAACAAATGGGAAAGTAGTGAAAATCTGCATGTGATGGGCCAGTTCTAGAGCAACAGCCTAATTAACCCTTGAATATAAGACAAAGTAAAGGGGAATACAAGTGGGGTTTACAAAGTTTCTTCTGTTAATGTTTCGTTGATGTAAGTTGGACTAATCAAGTTTATCCTAACAAATAGGGACTTAACATGTTTCTTCTGCTAAAAATTGCAACACCCAAAATTCCTGCCATTTATGGTTAAACTACAACGCTACTACCCAGTACCCACTTAACATAATAAATAACAGCTGTCTCTGCAAGAAAAACCTTTTTTCTTATTTGCCACTGTTACATATTACGGCATAGTCGGTAGGATTGATAACTAAACTGCTAAAACAGAGAACGCTGTATTAAGCAGCAGCAACACTGCACCTGCCATTATGATGCCTATTGGAGTAATACTGTCTCACATTCCTAAATTAAATGGTGCAAATAGTCCATTGTCTGATCGAGTTGAAAGACTTAAAGTGTATCGAATTTTTAAGAATAATACCTTTAGATATAGAAAGATCCCACTGCTCCAAAACCTTTTCCAGTTTTTAAATATGAGCTGTAGATTCTGAGAAATCATCATTTGAAATCACAGCATTTACAGGGAAAGACCTGCCACTCCAGAAGCAGAAATTATAATATTTGACCCATGCCTGACCTCTTTGCCTGCCTGCCAGTACACTTTCTGCAACATTTAAGAGAATCCGCAGAAAAAAGAAAAAAGGGGAGAGGGAGGGGACAGGGGCACTTCTAGGGTTTTTTCTGCCTATGCCAAACTTTCGAATGCCGCCCTTCCCGCGCTGCAGTGTTAAAGTGGGTGCGGCTTTGTTCGCTAGTGGCGTAGGTAGAATTTTACAATTTTGATCTTCCTATCACATAGGTATTCAAACAGTTCCTCAGACAGTCAATTAGCAATAATGTAAATTACTAGAAACAGATATTATATCCCTTTCTCAAACAATAACTAGACTTACCTAGCCTAACAAACTAAAGCTAACCTAACATATAAAATGTTGAAGTGGAGTTGAAGCAACTTACAGTGTATTGGCATCATGTGGGCGGCGCTCACACTTCTCGTGCATGTTTGCCAGTTAAGGGAATTTTTTTTCACCACTGCCTGTCTGCCGCCTTTCTTATTCAGAGCAGAGGTGCCGCCTGAGACAAATGTCTCACTCTGCCTAATGGTAGATGTGGCCCTGGGAGGGGGAGATGTGTTAGCAGAGCAGTGTCCATGGTGAGGCTGTGCAGAACTTATGTGTCGCAGACACTACAAGAAGGCAGTGAGTAAGGGAGGGTGGGGGAATTAGGAGCACTCGCTAAACACTAATAATTTAATGACAAAGCAAGCACAGATTAATATGTGTGTATCACCATTTTACTCTCAAATTGTAGTTTCAGAAAATTTAAAGTTGTTTCAGTGAATATAGTGACCCAGTAAATGCACTGGAAGGAGATGCAGGCAAAGCAGCATTACTGCTTCCTGAAAGGGAAAGGACAACTATAGAGGAAATATATAACAGTGGCAAATAAGGAAAAATGGTTTTCTTGCAGAAAACGATGTTATTTATTATAACATCAGACATCAGACTAAAGATACCGAAAGTACAAAGATGAAACCTCACAACACTATTGCATCCCTGCTTCGTCTTACAAGCATGATAATAATCCTACTCATAAAAAAATCCACTATACAGGTCTAAAAATCCTACACTACCAGTATAAGTACTAAAGGCTTTAGTTACTAAGGAACACTAGCTGTTAGTAAAAACACTAGACCTCTTGTATATAAACACTAAACAATCTTAACATGTACCATAATAATGTAAAAAACACATATACTAAAAAATATATAGCGAGAATGGATATGTAATGCAGCACAAATGGACCTCTAAACAGTAGTACATACTCAAGTATCATTGGTTAAGAGATGTGTCCCTACATGTTCTTGTCTGGCCATCATCAGAGGACCTAAATGAGTCAATCTCTTCTAAATTTCAGTTTTAGGCTGGGTGCACACGGGACGGCATTGGTTGCAGCTAACTGTTCGCCACTAGCTGGGAAAAATCACTGTCGGTTGCGGCGAAAGTAGCTGCAACTGACAGTTCGCCGTGATCAGCCACGATTTACCAGCATACCCGAGAACAGTTGCGCCAGTTGGCACTCACACCATACAAAATATCCAGCCAACCAATATACAGTAATATTGTATATTGTATGTTGTAATATTGTATGATGTGTACTACTGCCTCTTACCCCAATTGCTCCAATCAATCTGCCACAATCTCATAAAAATTGCATTTAATCTTCCCCAATCTCACAAAAATTGCTTTCAATCTGCCACAATCTGCCAAAAATGGCAGTCAATGTAAAACAATCTCCCATAAGTTGGTATTAGTCTTCTCCAATCTCCCAAATATTGCTTTCTATCTGTCACAGTCTCCTAGAGATTGCTTTCAATCTGCCTCAGCCTCCCAAAGCTTGAGAAATTGGACCAAAATATAGGTGTGGCTGAAGTTTTAGTGTGGCTGAACGTATGGTCCATATCCGCTAAATCCATCTGCATTTTTGTACTACCAAAATCCTGCTCATGCCTTCTTAAGAACTGGTGATTGTCTTGAAAGTCGGTGCCATAACTACAACCCCCAGGGGTGCCTGGGAGCTAAGAGGGCCTGCCAATGTACCGCGACCAGAAGTTTTTGAACACCTGATTGCATGTATGTAAGTAGAGGTCCAATACATTAGTTTTAAACAGATGATTGAGTGAAGGACACCTTCACTCCTGTACGTGCCATCAGCTGTTTAAAAACGTCTCCCTGTGGAAGATTGAGTAAAAGAGAGGGTGTGTCAGGGGCCTGACTGTAAAGCTCTGGGGAGGGGGGGTGCAGGCCCTGCAGTTTCACCCCTTAATTAAATCTCACTGAAATCCTGCGGTGTGTGACTCCTTTCAATATAAGGAATTAAGACTGGAATAATTGAGTGAATCTACTATAGAGAAATGAATGTAAAAAAAGGACAAAAAAGTCTAGGTTACTAGAGGGGAGAGGGTTCTTAAGGTGAGGGGAAACTCACATTCATACAAATTCATTTTTATTTGATCACTTTTTCCATTATCTCATGCCCTGCTTTTTCCAAACAAATAAAAGCTATGAATATAAAATGATCACATCATAATAAGCCAAACATCTCTTCCAAAGATTCTGTTTTACTTGATTCTTAGCCACCTGTGAGCTGATACTATTTTGCCAATTCATTAGCTTTGATCCAGGCCTGCTGTTTGATTTGCCGTGACAAATTCCTGTTGGTTTTCTGGAAGATTACCTGACAAGTGGATTTTGGAGGAAATATAAGTTTTGTGTTAAGAGCTGTGTGACCAATTAGACTTTTACTTCTTCTCTACTACATTCTCTCTGAGCCTAATAAAAAGGCAAATACTAAATACTGTGAATAAATAGCAATTTGCATGTTTGTAAATATGAAGGAGGAATATAAATGTTCTCTTAAAGACAGTTATTTTCCTATAAACCATATAATATTAATTAGATGATGTGAATTTCATGCTAACAGATAGGAAGTAGAACACTTGAATTTGTTGCATCTGATTGGGCCAAAAGTGGTCATTTTGTTGGAGAATTACATTAACCTTCCTCCTGCAGGATGGTGTAAACACAGCAGATATTTTGCCGTGATCAATCAAAATTTTAAAAATTTGTATCTTTTTAAAAAAAAATTTCCTCCAAAATTTGCTGGAAAACGAATATGATGTGGCAGAAATGGTCACCCGATGTGTTTTTAAATGTCCTTCATGATTGGTTTTGTTGAAATATTGCCAGTGCCACTTTAATTCCCACCAGACTACATCTGATGTATTCAATTAGATCAACTGGACTTGAAGTTTAGTTCTTGAAGACGTTTCGCTAGTCATCCGACTGGATCTCTCAATTCAGAATGACTTGTACAAGAATCTGTGGCAATTATGTACCCTGGAAAATCCCAATTAGCATATCACAGCCAGGTGTTAAGGGCGTGATTAGATAGTGGCTAAGAGGTGTTATAGGAACGCCCAGAGTAAGGTGTTAAAACAGCATTGTACATGGCAGACAGTTGGTGTCGAACCCCCCCACCTCTATTTAGGCTTGGTTTCTTTATTTTCATATCAATGGCCTCCTTAACACCTCTCTTGAACCAGTCACGTTCCTTTGCCAATATGTTAACATTACAATCTTCAAAGGTATGTCCTTTATCCTTAAGATGCAGGTAAATGTCTGAGTCCTGACCCGAGGAATTGGCTCTTCTGTGCTGGGCCATACGTTGATGCAGTTGCTGTTTGGTCTCCCCCACATACAAATCAGAACATTCTTCACTGCACTGCACTGCATATATGATGTCGCTTTTCTTGTGTTTCAGTATTGGGTCTTTCGGATGTACCAATTGCTGCCTCAGTGTGTTGTGCTGTTTAAAGCAGACAGGGATACGGTGTTTTTTGAAAATTCTTCTTAATTTCTCGGAGACCCCTGCTACATATGGGATGACCATGTTCTTTTTCCTGTCTTGCTTTTCCCCTTCACCGTTGGTATTCGTGTTCTTTTCTTTCCTTCTACTTCTTTTGACAAAGGCCCAGTCTGGATATCCATAAGTTTTAAGGGTACCTCTGAGATGTTTCATTTCTTTAGCCTTCGCCTCTGTGCTAGTGGGGATGTTCTCAGCTCTGTGTTGCGGGGGTTCTGATGACACCCAGCTTGTGATCTAAAAGGTGATGGGAGTCAAACATCAAATACTGATCTGTGTGTGTTGGTTTTCTGTAAACCTCTACTTCCAGTTTACCATTTTCCTTAACTTCTACCAAGCAGTCCAAGAAAGCCAGTTTGTTGTTTTGTACCTCTTCCCTTGTAAATTTGATGTTTTGGTCTACCGCATTAATGTGGTCTGTGAAAGCTTGTACTTCCTTCTGTTGGATTTTAACCCATGTGTCATCCACATATCTGAACCAGTGGCTGGGTGCTATGCCGTTAAAGGTATTAAGTTCCTGTTTTTCTACCTCCTCCATGTAAAGGTTGGCCACAATGGTTGAAACTGGAGATCCCATAGCACATCCGTGTTTTTGCTTATAGAACTTATCCCTGTATTTGAAATAGGTGGTATTCAGGCACAAGTCCAGTAAGGAACACACCTGTTCTGGGTTGAGATCAGTTCTGCTGGTAAGAGTGCTGTCAAGTCCAGTTGATCTATTTTAATACATCAGATATACCATGACCTGGATGAATGAGAACCTTCACAAGCATATTTCAAATCATTTTGGGGGGAAAACCCTCAAACTTGTACGGCAATATGAAAAGACAGCAAGGAAATTGGCAGACTACAGAAACCACCTGCGATTTAACTCCCGATGCAGACAACAAAGGCTAGTACCATGCAGCATACGTCTGGATTCCACAGTTAAAGGCATCAGAGCCAAACAGACTGCAAAAGGGTGCGACAGACACATTTTACAGTTGATGCTTTAATGCACAACATTAGTCAACTATTCTGTCATTCCAGAACACCCCCAAAGGAGAACAACTACCTTGGATACAAAAGGAGGGAAGTGTCACTTCATCAAACAAGGAGGAATGGGTGAGAAACTTGTCTAACAGGACCCTGACCCAGCCAGAAATGGAAGTCCTTGCTAAGGGCTTGAATTTTGCCATCACTCCTAAAGCCATCCCTGTGGTGGATATTATAGCAGCCACAGAAGCATCAATCGCCAATAATAAGGTATCACAGAGTGAGGCAGAACAACTTCGCCTTAAGGTATCTGCAGCCTTAGCCAGAGCTAAAACTCCTTCATCTAACCAGACCACACAGGAAAGAAAGATTCCAGTATCACCATTCTACCGGCAGACAAGGGAAGATGCATAGTGGTACTCAACACCTCAGACTACCATGATAAGGTGACCATGCTCCTGGCCGATAACAACACATATAAGGCTTTAACAAGGGATACCACCAGCCGTTACAAGAAAAGGGTCATAGACTTACTACAACAGCTTCAAAAGGATTAAGCCATTGATCGAGCAATGTATCATCGCCTCTACCCTGGTGAGGCACATCCATGCATATATGGACTCCCTAAGATACATAAGGAAGGGGCACCACTAAGACCTATAGTCAGCAGCATCAACTTTGTAACATACAAGGTGGCAAAATACCTAGCCAACATCTTACGACCATTGGTGGGAAGTTATAAGCATCACATCCCGAACTCTCAGGATTTCATCAACAAGATTGAAGATATAGTACTCGGTGCAGAAGAAACTATGGTGTCCTATGATGTGACATCTCTCTTAACCTGTATACCCACCAAGGAGGCTGTTGACATGGCGAGAAAACGGCTAGGCCAAGACAGCACTCTTACCAGCAGAACTGATCTCAACCCAGAACAGGTGTGTTCCTTACTGGACTTGTGCCTGAATACCACCTATTTCAAATACAGAGATAAGTTCTATAAGCAAAAACACGGATGTGCTAGGGGATCTCCAGTTTCACCCATTGTGGCCAACCTTTACATGGAGGAGGTAGATAAACAGGCGCTTAATACCTTTAAGGGCATAGCACCCAGCCACCGGTTCAGATATGTGGATGACACCTGGGTTAAAATCCACCAGAAGGAAGTACAACCTTTCACAGAACACATTAATGTGGTAGACCAAAACATCAAATTTACAAGGGAAGAGGTACAAAACAACAAACTGGCTTTCTTGGACTGCTTGGTAGAAGTTAAGGAAAATGGTAAACTGGAAGTAGAGGTTTACAGAAAACCAACACACACAGATCAGTATTTGATGTTTGACTCCCACCACCCTTTAGATCACAAGCTGGGTTGGTCATCAGAACCCTGCAACACAGAGCTGAGAACATCCCCACTAGCACAGAGGCGAAGGCTAAATAAATGAAACATCTGAAAGGAGCCCTTTAAACTGGCCCAGACTGGGCCTTTGTCAAAAGAAGTAGAAGGAAAGAAAAGAACCCGAATACCAACAGTGAAGGGGAAAAGCAAGACAGGAGAAAGAACATGGTCATTCCATATGTAGCAGGGGTTTCAGAGAAATTAAGAAGAATTTCAAAAAACACCATATCCCTTTCTGCTTCCAAACAGCAACTGCATCAACGTATGGCCCAGCACAGAAGAGCCAATTCCTCGGGTCAGGACTCAGCCGTGTACCTGCATCTTAAGGATAAAGGACATACCTTTGAAGATTGTAATGTTAACATATTGGCAAAGGAATGTGACTGGTTCAAGAGAGGTGTTAAGGAGGCCATTGATGTGAAAATAAAGAAACCAAGCCTAAATAGAGGTGGGGGGGGGGGTTCGACACCAACTGTCTGCCATGTACAATGCTGTTTTGACACCTTACTCTTGGCATTCCTATAACACCTCTTAGCCACTATCCAATCATGCCCAACACTTGGCTGTAATATGCTAATTGGGATTTTCCAGGGTACATAATTGCCACAGATTCTTGTGAATTGAGAAAGCCAGTCGGATGACTAGCGAAACATCTTCAAGAACTAAACAGATATACCATGACCTGGATGAATGAGAACCTTCACAAGCATCCCACCAGACTACCGATTTGGTTAAGGTCAGTAGTCTGTCTGATATGAACATTGGCTGATGTGTACATAGCCATAGATTCACTAACCTGAGATGCCCTGATGCCCTGCAGATTTCTTAGCAGTACACACTTGCTTTCAAAATTATGGGATGGATTCTGTTATAAATATATATTCTTTTTTGAGATATTACACAGCTTTAGTTTGGGCCTGTTGGAAACAAATCAATAGAAAGGAGGATTAAAAAATATATGTAAAATAAACATTTCTAAAAATATCTATTTTTTTCTAAATTCTTATTAGTTTTTAATTTTCAGTATTACAAAAAACAATCTAGCCATATAGACAAAGCAAAGAGATAAATAAAAGACTTGCATGTTATCGCATTATTATATTTACAAATGCGTTTCCTAGTGCCCTTACTTTCCTTAGCTAAAGGAAAACATTGGTCTTCTATACACATGGTCCCTAGATCAATCTAAATTGATCAGATTGATTAGAATGTCAGACATGTAGTCCCCTTTAAAGGTAATTTTTTTTCAAATTTCCCTTTTACCTTTCAGCTTAGTTATCTCTCATTCCTAGGTCTTTCCATTGATCGTCATTGTTTATACTGTTGTACTCATTAATACTGCTTTGAAATATATCTGAACAACAAAGTTGGAGATGCTTCAATCTTCATTAGATAACACACTTTACTAAAGCGGCATGCAGGTTTGGGGTTCTAACACTTTAGAAATACGATGGTTCTATTAGAATTAAGACCGCTAGTCCATTTCCCTAATAACAATAAAGATAAATTTGTACTAACAAGTTTCACTTAGTCTATGAATAAATCAAACAGCAGATGTCACTATATAACCACAAAATGGCGTATCTCTATTAATCTGCTTTACAAACCAATCAAAACAGCATAAACAAAGTAATAAAACCTGGTAGGTAGGTTTATATTAGTTGGACTAGATGGACATATGATTTTATTCAACCTCAATTACTATGTTACTATGTAATAATTGTAACAATAATAATAAAATACACATGAAATCACAGACATTATGTTGAAAACTCTTTACTAACATCCTTTCCAAATTGCCATGCTCTTACTATGTAACATTTGCAGGTTTGTGGGTTGTGTCGATGACAAGAGAAAATGCTATAGGCATTGTGTCAGGTTCTATTTGTGTAAAAAAACAAACAAAAAAAATTATTCAAACTATTTAATTGGTTAAAAAAATAGAGGTCCAGCCTGTGTCCCTCCAGATGTCTGAAGACTTGAGACATTAGAATGCACTAATCTTCCAAGCTGATAACATCATTTTGTATTGTGCCATTATGACTGGCTAGGTTACAGCCATTTTGTGTTGAACTAGAAATGGTAAGAATGCAGGAAATATCTGCTTCTCTGTGAACAGAATTCTTTTCTAATATACTGTACATATATACATTAGACATAATATATATTATATATATATATAAAAATATAGTCTTTCCTAAAATGCTATCAGGGAGATGTATTAAAAGTTCTTATCGTTACAAATGGTGCTAATTGTGCCCCAACCAATTAGATGTTAGCTTTCAAATGGTAAATAACATCTGATTGGCTAGGGCAAAATTAGCACCATTTTTAACAATAAGAACTTTTATTACATCTCCCTGTTTGTCTTTAATCCTGGGAATAAATGAGAAAACTTACCTGAAGTCCTGCTTCCCTGCACACCCCTTCACTAAGCTGTCGGGGCCAACCTATGTGATGACTCGCTGGGCAAGGAGCACATTTCTGATAGTAGATCAACAAAATCTCTCCTGATGAAGGGGACAATGTGAACTCTAAAATGCTGTGTGAGTGATTCACTAAATAAATGTGTTGTGCATTGGAAGTAGTGTGCATCTCTCAATCTTTTGTTGATCTACAACATGGTCGAAATCCTTGGGTAGAGGATTCTGGAAATCTGCACCTACAGTACCTAATCTCTGGCAAGTTTCCGTTTGGTGTGCCTGGACCCAATCCATCATTGCACATTTTTAATAGGCCTAGATATGTGAAAGCTACAATCCCCAGCATTCTACCACAAGCACATCATAGTGTAGTCATGGAATGATGGGAGTTGTAGATTTTAAACTTCTAAAGGGCAAAATGTCCTGACCCTGACCTGGATATCCTTATATTAATGAGGCTTACCTTATAATGTGATATCTCTGATTTATGTATTTGTTACTTATTAATGCATCTCATTACATTGTCTGGATTCAGTGTTGTGTGGTGCTATATAAATAATACTTATAAACAATACTGTACATACTACACAGCCATCTCCTTGGAACGTGAGATTACATATGTGCATCTGGGGTTTGAAAATCGTCATATTATTGTTGCCAAGATTTATAAAAAATGTCTATTTTCAGAATACTCCCTATGGACTACGCATAATGTGTTTATTTGCAGTTTTTAATAATTTAATAATAAAGCCCTTATTTATATTTGAATAAAAACCGAAACAGCTTGGAAATAAAGTAATCCCTTTTATTGAATAACTGAAATGATTGAAATGCAAGGTTTCAAAGCACTTTATGGTATTTCTAATGGAAGATATTTGCTATCCCCTTCCCATTAACCAACTATGCATTGGCAGGGGAAAACTTTCTCCATAACTTAGGAGCTCTGTATAGTCAGGACAAACAGAAAGGTAGCTAGCTTATTATACAGAAGCCTTCTAACTGGAGAAACCTTTTCTGCTGGACTCTGGTAGATATTAGTAGCAAAGAGAAGACTAAAACTTAAACCTATTTCTTTGCTTCTGTTAATATTAATAAGGAAGTAGTAAATGAACCTTTATATAGATCCGCTCCTAGTACAAATATATTCTGAATTTTGCATCTTTACATGAGACTGAACATGGAACCTACCATAGTCCCATAGGTAGGTAGCTGTAGAGGTAAAATTGAAAACCCCTGTTTATGTAGAGCGCTGCATAATTTATTTACTTATGGAAAGTGATGTTAGGAACTCTATTGCAAGTGTAGTGGAGCCAGCAGGACCTGTAATGACCTACTGCCTCTGTGTACCTGGGTTCCAGACTGCCTTTGCACACTGATTAACTCCCTCCCACATTGTGAATCACTGAATGATAAATGAAGATCAGAACATCTCCTAACCCCTTAGCGGGGGCAGGAAGGCAAAAACGTGGCTGGATCCAAGGTACACAGCACTGGAAGTGGGGGACGTCAATGCTAAATTCACCAATGCCAGTTTTCCTGCCAGTCCATCAGTCCCACTTAGCTTTTTTTTTTCTTGTAGGTTGGTGAGCCCATACAAATGTATAGCTACAGGGCCCAGTGATTCCTAACTATGACCTAATTTAATACCTGAAAAAAATGTGTTAAGAGATTAGGGGCCCTATTTATAAAAGATCGGTATCGTTATCGTAAAATACCGATCGTTATCGCAAAATAACGACCGGGTTTTTACCGATAACGACCGTTATTTACCAATAACGACTGGTATTTACCGATATCGGGAAATCCCGGTCGTTATCGGTAAATAATGGTCGTTATCGGTAAAAACCCGGTCGTTATTTTACGATAATGATCGGTATTTTATGATAACGATACCGATCTTTTATAAATAGGGCCCTAGGAGTTATGTTAAAAGTGTAACAAACTGAACTGAGCTCAAAGCTTTTCCGTTGTTATAACCATATCTGATGCAGTCAGTGTTCTGATAACGCCAACAGTGGACTTCACAGCCTATTAGTAATTATTAATTGGTAACTTTATTTAATTAGTAATTCTTGACGTTTTTTCACTGTAAAAGTCTTTAACCAATCCAGACTTGAAATGGAATCTTTAAGGATTTGATGCTCTTGTGTGGCCAAATCAAGTCACTCCTGTTATTTCTGTCCTAATACAACTCTCCATCTCCATTAGAAACTGTATGTCATTGGCACACATTTCCAATATCAGATTCCAGCAGCCACTATCGGCTTCCTATACTAAAGTATAGAAACCAATAGAAATGTTTGGTCGTGGTCAACAGTGGTAGTTCGCTGGGTGATGATAGGCTGATCCCATTGATCACGACCAGCAGTACTGGGTGTTACCTGCTTGAAACCTTCCTGTACCCCTGAAAATTAATAAGAAACAAAATATTTCATAAAAGAAATTCAGACAAAAATCCATTTTCACGTGACATATAGACTAGAATTATGTTGTGTGTGTTCAACATATAAGCAATATAGAAACATTACATAGGAAAGGTTTTTATTGGTTTCATAATGTATAATCTACAACACCAATGTACAACCCACCACAAATAAAATCACCTTCAGTTTTTGACCACAAGATGGCAACAGAATTTAAAATCCCATTTTCTATTGCATTAGTAGGTGCAATGTATGAATGTATGTATGTATGTATGTGTGTATGTAAGCGCCACTTGGGGACATAGCACTGTACAGTAACAACATACAATCAAGTCATACAAAGGGAACAAATACATAGATAGATCAGTACATAAATATATAAATTATATAAATAGAAGTGCTAGAGTTTTGCCACAAGAGAAAAGGAGGTCCCTGCCCCGAAGAGCTTACAATCTAGTTAGATGGGTAACGTACAGATGCAATGGAATGGGTATAAGAAACAGAACAGAATGGCTCCATGTTACATTCATTTGATTATTTATGGCAATTAACCTAATAGATATAAGATTGAATATAAGCCAATCAGAGACCCAGAAGATACAGGTATTTTACAGTGCATGGATACAATGGTACTGTGACCTGTGTTATTGCTGCCAGTTAACTCTTTTGATCCTAATAAATTATTTCTGCAGTTCTAGGATTCTTAGTGGTAAATTGCTGTTCCCTGGTTGGTTCTGGGGCCAATCCCAATGAAAAGTTTTTTTTTCAATGCAATGGAGAAAGTGTGTTTTAACTTCAAATTAGATTAGATTTTATTTCTTATAAAGCAATTCATATTACACAGCGCTTGACAATTATCAATCCATTCATATCAGGTCCTGCCCCGAAGAGCTTACAATCTAATCACTTCATTTCACTCATACAACCTATCAGTATGTCTTTATGATTCTGGGGGAAACTGGAGTGCCAAGAGGAAACCCACTCAAACATACAAAGAGAACATACAAACTACTGGCAGATGTCTCCAAGAGAGGATTTGAACCCAGAAATTAAATACTAAACCAATGAAATGATTTACCTTGCATCTGTGTCTATTATTCACGGGGAGGTGAGATGCTTATTCCCAGCTCCCTGTGAATAATAGAACGGGTTACACAGATGAAGATACCTACTGGCGCTCCCCTTGCAGTTTTCTTACCAGCAGATGAGCGTGGTGTACTGATTGGGCTCCAATCTTTGCTATTGGTGTTCATGCGCAAAAGATAGGAGCACAGTCGAGACAGTGTGCCATCCTTGTTTTGTTTGTAGCAGAACTAAGGTGTTTGACTGCTGCTAAAATTTCAACCCAGACATTTTGACAGTTTTGATGTAAAATTTTCAGGTTTTCACAGCAAAATTCCTGTTTCAATTAATGAAATTTCATGTTGAATCTTTTCTTCAATCCATAGACAGAACAGAACAAAGCAATTTAGTGAAACACTAATCTTGATGCCACCCTGCAGCTAGCCCAGGCTAAATAAGTGGGGCACTATGCTGGACATAAGGGGATACATGAAAGCAGCTAGCCCTCTTTCAAAAATTTACAATTATCTGGGAGGTGGATAAGGGACTGAGCTCCCCCAAACCTGGTATGAGCCCCACAAAGCCAGAATGTGGCTAAAAATAGTACAATACACTGGAGATCCTTGTAGTTGTCCTGTGGCGAAGGGAATGACTTCAACTTCCACCAAGGACTGGATGTAAAAGCACATTTTTTATCTCAGTACTTACTAACAAGAATTACATTGTGAAATGAAGCCTTGGCTATCACAGAGGGATGCTGCAATAAACACCCGTTATGGCCATACAGTTCCTTCTAGTCATGTTAAAAGATAATAATCTGTTACCATTATGATTGTAATGTGGAAGAGGTCCAGAGAAGGTGAAAGAAAATTCCCAGTGAGTTGAAGTCTGGAAACGTAAGGCCACCCAACTCTGCCGGAGGCTGGAGAATCACTCAATGTTGTTTAGATCTGCAGGAACCCCATATAAAGGAGTAAGTCACCCAGGGTTATAAAGAATTTGAGTGGAAATAATGTGGGGTGCCAAAAATCCCAAAAAATATACAAGAGTTTAGGGAGTAAATGCATTTTGACCAATTTTGCTCTTCCTGTTACTCCCAATGGCAATTAGCCCAAATTTGTATTTTTCCTTTTATAAGTTGAAACAGTGGCTCCAGATGTAAATGTAAAGTAATTCTGCAGTTGACTAGAGGTTTACATACCAAAGTATTTTAGGTTATCAGTTCACAATAGAGGAAAAGGGGGGGAAGTATGTGCAGGTAGGAAACTGTCAATTTGAAGTATCTGGGATGTGTTTTATCCCCAGAATTTCAAGCTCACAGACACACCCACATTTATTAGTCATGACGATAATATTTCTCACACTTGTCCAGTTCTAAGTACTTGATACTTTTTACCACCACATTATTATACAAATTTGGCTTTAGTTCTTCTTTAAAGGGCATGTCCACCCCCAAAACTATAATCCCCCCAACTACTGGCCCCACCATGTAGTGTAGTTTAATCCTTACCTCACTCCCAGCTCCAGGGTTTCTCCTGTAGTCCCCCCCCAAAGTCCCAAAAATGACCACCAGGAGGCTAGCAGGTCCATATAGGACACTGCCTGCTACCTGGCCTCCCGGAGATCATTGCCATGCGTACTGCAGCCCTTCTCTCTCCCCCTCCCTCCCCCTCCCCCTCTCCCCTCCCCTCCCTCTCCCTCCCGTTCTGCTATCCCTCCCCCTAGCATAAATCCCCTTCATGGCAGCCTTCCCCCATGTCCCCCAGCCCCAACCGCATGATTTTTATTTTTATAAAGCTCCCCAAACTTTAACTTACCTCTCTGCTTTCCTACGCTGGAGTGAGCTGCCGGCAGCCGCGTCCGTGATTGGCTGCCGCTCAGCCAATCACAGACGTGGCTGCCGGTCCCGCCCCTCTGCTTGCATTTCCTCGCAAGCAGAGGGCCAGGAGCGCGTCGGAGGAAAGAGGGGAGGTAAGAAGAGTTTGGGGGGCTTAAAAAATAATGCGGTTGGGGCTGGGAGACCATGGCTACATTAGGAGTTGCGTTTCCTCAGGAGCCCTGATTTCAGCTTCAACATCTGATATTACATCCGATAGTGTGGGCTTTACACTCATTTAAACAATAGTAGGGGATATTACATCTCCCAATTAATGCATCGCTCGGGGGAACTGCTATGAGACTGAAATGATTGGGAGCTTTTACTGCAAACAAGGTACTATTTAGCACTGTAAGTAAAACAGTTTTGAGGTTTTGGGCATGGGGGGTAAGCTAGGTAAATATGGAATATCATTTAGGGGATGGACATGCCCTTTTAAGAAAAGACACTTAGTGAGTGATGCTATATCGCCCATTTTTGGGCCAAATTAGTGCAAAACCTTTCAAGTGAAAAAGGACCTCTAAGAGTCTGAAACATATTGTGTGATTTCTCTCAATAAAATGCTTGGCAACATCCGTTGAGGTTGCCTTGAGTCGTTGGATATCTTATACTTCATTTTGTACAATTGCTAAGGTGTTGGAACAGGACATCTGGTATTCCACGACATCGCACTTAGGAGTTACTGAAAACCAATCTCTCTATGAAGCAAACTTTTACCTTGGCAGAGAGCAGTATGGCAGCTCCTCATGTGAATACTTACTTACATGGAAATAAATATCTGGCTTGTAGTAAATTTTGTGTTTGGCATACCTTAGTCACTTAAGCATTCTCACTAGGAATAATAACTTGTGGACAGTGCACCACAAAATGTAAGCCAATAATTCCCATGTGCTCCTGTGCCAAGGCATGGGCCATTTTCCCTTTGTTTACAGACTCTAGCACATGACCAGTAAAAGTTTGATGTGTTTCCTGAAATTGCAATAATCATCTCCTGATCACAGGGTTATATAACAAGGTAACAAATACCCTAATACTTAGTATACCTTCTGACTGATTCATTTCATGTGGGTCTGTCCTGTTGTCACTGCTCTATTGTCTAAAGGCTCGTACTCACATGCAATTGTGGGTCCTGACCCGTATCGGACGAAACGGTTGTTCGTTTGGAGATCCGCCAAGTCGGTCGTTCAACGATCCCCGAACGAATGATTGTTTAACCTCATAAAGAGCCTACACATGGGCTGATTATTGGCTGAAATGTTCGTTCGTACACATCGTATGACGTGGGTCGGGACCCACGATCGCATGTGTGTACGAGCCATTGGTAGGGAAAAGGTGGTTCTACTGGTTGTTTGGATACCTTAGAGTGGGGTTAGGGCAGTGCTTGGAAAGATAAACATTAGCATCTGTTACCAATGAATTGGTACATGAATACAGAAACTCTCTTGATAATGTAAGTTGATTTAATTTTGCCACCTCCAGCCTCACTCTAAAAGTGGCCATACACATGCGATCCCTATAACATTGTGCCCATAGATCACACTGGCTATTTGCTCCTCTTGGTTCATTGTTTTAGAAACCAGCAGTTTAACAAGGCCAATGAATATGGATTCCAAATTGAAATTTTACATTATGTTTGTGATTCTATCTTGGCATTAACCTTGGGTTGCACTGTAGCGAGTATATTGATGTTCCTCTTTGTTCCATTTAGAATCCACTTTAAGAAATATCTCTTTAAACTTTGCTAATAATCGTTACCTTGGTTTCCGATAAAGTAGCCACTAAAAGGTGTCAACCGCTACGTGTCTTCCGCAAGGATATATTTCTCTCAAACTAGTGGTTGTTTTATTCATTTCATGCCAATGAAACCCATGCTTTGCAGTGATACTCTAATTAGGAGCAAGGCCAGATAAAATACTACGGGTGAAAGCAGATTTCCATTAATAGCTCCGTGCTAATTATCAAACTGATTTTAGGGTTTTCTGTAAATGATTTTGGAGGCGGCTATTGGCAGCCATGTCTCCATTAAGACATTAGCTAATAAACTGCATTTTGGTGGAGAATGCATTATTTCATTTACGACCATCGGGAAACGATACAGAATTTCCTAAAGCAAAATACCGCATTTGATCTCTGCTATTACGTTTCATAGCCGAGCCATCTGCATATTTATATGTGATATTCAGATTAACAGAAAGCAGCGTGTTATCAGACACGATTAAATGGCTGGAAAGTCTCAGTTCTGTAAATAGATTTTAGAGAAAGCACAACTACTACTATCTATCCATTGTAACCACAGCAACTGTAGATATCAATGCCAGGATCAAACATGTGACATATAAAGTATAAACCCAATTTCCATGTGAATATGCCATACTTATAGCATTGACAATATTTAAATGTCTATATGACTGAATTTCCGTAAGTTTTAAGTGATAAAAATGACTTGTATTGCTGCCTTTCCTTTGTACGCTCTTTATTATCTTGCCTACCCGGGGGTGGTGGTGGCGGGAGGGGGGGGGGTGTTGAGTCCACCTGGCACCTAATAGTGTAGCCAAATGAAGAATAAAGTAATTGCATAACATTTTCTGGCCACCACACTGTAATTATTCTTCTTTGAAAAGGTTAGCTGCCTGAAGGAGAAGTTTAGTTTAAAGGGCATGTCCACCCCCAAATCTATAATTTCACCCACTACTGGCCCCACTCTGTAGTGTAATAAAATCCTTACCTTACATCCCAGATCCAAATGGCTGCCCGGCTATGCCCCTCCAAAGTTCCAAAAACTGGTCACCAGGAGCCTGGCAGAGTCCATATAGGACTGCCTCCTGTCTCTCCTCCGGGAGAATTTTGCTATGCGCACTGAACCCCCTCCCTCTCCCTCCCTCTCCCACCCATTTTGCTCTTCCTCCCCTTAGTGTAAATTCCCTTTGGTATATAATAGCTCTCCCTCCCCCAGCCCCAACTGCTATAATAGATTTTCCAGAGACTCCCCCAAACTCTAGTTACCTTACCTCTCTCCCCCCGGAGTTCTGTGCAGCCAGCAGCCGCATCTGTGATTGGCTGCCTCTTAGCAGCCAATCATGGCCCCCTATTATAGCGGTTGGGGCTGGGGGAAGGAGACCTGTTATATATCAAAAAATGTTAAAAGGGGTGGACATGCCCTTTAAAATATTTCCACACCATACAATCAAGAAAATGATTATTAAAACAACTAAGTCTCAAGTAGGCCATTTATGTCAAAATAAAGAAACCAAGCCTGACTAGGGGGGTGGGGGTGTGTGGTTTAGGCACCATTTGTCCGCCATGTACAATGCTGTTTTGATGCCTTACCCTGGGCAGTTGTGATAACACCACTTAGCCACAATGCAATCACACTACAAAGATCTTGAAAAAAATGACAGACAGAATTTACACTGGCCGAGGGAAATTTTCAAGTCTGAGCAATCCCGAAGTCGATGGTGGAAGTTCAGTGGCATTGGGAACACTCACAACTGCGGTACACTGACTATAATGGGGCGATTCTATCAGATCTAATGGAATCGTCCTTTTCTTGTAAAAGTTTGTAACCACTTTAATACATTTATTGGATATTAGGCAGCTAAACATTCATCTACAGACAAACGGCTAATATATATACTATCTATAGTGCTGATGGTTTGTCACTTTCCAACGTTCCTGCATTGAGAACCCACCTGGTCCGTTTATTTTATAAATTGCAAGAAAGATAGGGCCAAACGTTGCAAGAATGCGGGAAGGTGAGTCCCTAATATATGGGCACCGTTGTCACTGTTTTAAATTGTATCGCTGAGTTCCAGCCACCATAGGTGCTACTGATTGTTTAAAGGTAGGATTTCCTTTTCAGACCATCAGACCTTTGTTTTACACCTTATTCAACACCATACATTTTCCAGTTTCCAAATGGAGTTTCATCACACTGTCAGTGGGTCACACCGTACTGTGTAATCATTTCATTTTTATTCCCCAAATCTATTTTTGCTTGACAGAAAATTACTGTGAGGCAGTTTAAATGTTAACCAGACACTGTCAATTTACAGGCGTTGTCAACATAATGTCCGCAATCAAAAATGACAAATCTGTCCATGACTCAACTTGCCTTCTCACATTGTAACAAAAAAAGCCATTAAATAAGGATCACATTTCCATATCCAAATAACTATGCAGATAAAACGGTAGGTTAAAAAAAAAATAGAATGTGGTACACAGTAGGACATGGTTAACTTGCCAGAGATCAGATAACGGGGCTAATACACATATTTATATATTACATTCTATTAGATTACTCACTTAGCCACCTTGTTTTATATGGCATTAAAATTTCACAAAAAATATTTTTTATGGGGAAGACAAAGAAACAGCTGCTTTAAAGGAGAACTAAACCCACATTTTACATCCCAGGATCTCTAAAAACACCAATAAACGGTAACATCCCACTACAGGTAATGGCAATAAAGTAAACGTAACATTCTGAAAAACTGGATGAAATAACTGTGTGTATGTGCAGTAACTGGCCACACCCCTGACCTCAGTCACATGCTCCCTTGCCTATTCTGTCCTGTAAAAGTATGGGGTAGAGGCTGCTAATGGGTATGACCAACTGTAACAAGTTCCTGCAGTATCTTAGGACTGAGCATGTGTAAAGAACATAAAAGTCAGTGACCATGCTGTGTGATAGTGGGATGTTGGGAAATAAAACACAAACCCTATGTTAGAAAGCTTAATTTTTTCAACAACCATATCAAAATGAGAGGTGAGACACATATTACTGCTTTTCTATTAAGGTGTTCTTCCTTCTGAAAGAGTGATATTCTGAGGCTTTAATTGTCCTTTAAATCTTGCTATGGGGCCCGATGATATCTAGCTACACACCTGTTTGAGGGGGGAAAACCTGCAGATCTGGCGACACACAGACACTGCTTAATGTATCTTCACCACTTTCCCCTCCTAAAAGAGGTTAATTTCCAGTCAGCTCGTCATTATCGAGGAGATAACTGCATCAATGTGTTATATGAGTCACGAGAGCCTGGCTGCCTCACCACATCTCTCCTCATTGACCCTTCTTATCGTACCCGCATGGGGACCAATCAACTGCTTGGTGGGAATCTCAAGTGTCCAGGATACAGACAAAACCTTTCATGCCTTGACCTCTGTTAATTAAAACATATGTAAAAAGAAAAAAAAATATGGTTGGGTCATAAAAAAACGTTCCTTGTAAAAGCCAGAGATTGAAATATTGAGTAAAGCTTGGTAAACACATTACAGAGAAACGTACCTACAGGATTGGCCCTTTATCGGTAATGTGTGTACATCCATAACAACCGTTTCCGATGCCGACCAACCTTTACTCAGTCGCAGCTACTTGTACTAAAGTATTGATAATCACCCACTAGGTGTATGGCAGTCACGGGCAATCTCCCGGCACTTTAAATAGTGACAACGTTTGTGACTGTGTGTAGCCACACAGAATCTTAAAGATATGTATATTTGGAAGACTGGTACTCTGTGTACCATGCTTTAGTACGAAGCCGAACTTAGAAGAATAAGATGCATAGACATGATACCTTTTCCTATTTCTTCTTAAATGATATTATGAGTGACAAATGTGACTATATAAATTGTAGAAACACTTATCAGAGATCCTGCTGTGCAGTGGATATTTTGATACCAGGCTGTAGGATGCCAAGTCACAGCACCGCATTAACAGTAAGGTGCTTAGCAACAGCATTATCTTGAAGGAAAATAATTAATAGAGGGAAAAATTTGATGTAGAAACACTACAAAATGGATGTACCAGTTATTACAAACAGAAACTCAAATTGGAATAGAGCCAGTGCAATATATTTTACATACGCAAGCATGCTATTACACCAACAATATTGCATTTAGCCAGATATATCTGGACATCGTGATTTCTACTTATGAAAAGATATACAGATGCACACACTCTTCCATAATTAAACCTACAACTGTTGATAAAAATGATCCTTCACTTGCCTTTCTAAGTTAATCCCACTCCAAAAGAATTCAGGTCACGTTTAAAGGACAACTAAAGCCACAGAACAACACTGAACCAGAAGGCTGAACACTTTGATCTAAAACCAGTAATCTGTGTCTTGCCTCTCATTTTGATATGAGCGCTGGGAAATTTACCTAATTAACATAAGGAAAATAAGTAAATTGGGCTTTGCTTCACAGCATTATAGTATCACACAGTTTGGTCATCGACCATTATGTTCTGCACATGCTCATTAATAATCTCTAGCCAATCCTTTTACAGAAAAGATAAAGCAAGGAAGCATGTGACTGAGGTTAGGTGGTGTGGTCTGACACTGCACATACACACAGATACTTTATCCATTTCCTAACAGGCTTACATTTACTTTAATACAATTTACTGAAGTGGGATTTTATAGCTTATTGGTGTTTTAGGGGGGCTGTTTTGGAGATTTAAAAAATTGGGTTTAGTTCTCCGTTAAAGGAACACTAAACTTAAAAAAACAAATTTTTGGCATCCGTTTCTATTATTCACAGGGAGGTGAGAATGCTTATTCCTTCCTCCCTGTGAATAATAGTTTGCTCGGGGGACCTGAAACTTACCTTACCGCGCTCGTCTCGCAAGCCACTCCTGCACAGAACTGCTGTTCTGTCCCGATCGCGCGCCCTATCTTTTGTATTGGCGCACATGCCTAAGATAGGGCGCGCTGTCGGGATAGAGCGGCTATCAGTGAAGGAGCGGCTTGTAAGAAGAGTGCGGGAAGGTAAGTTCCAGGTCCCGTACTATTATTCACAGGGAGGTGGGAATAAGCGTTCTCACCTCTCTGTGAATAATAGAAACGGATGCCAAATTCTTGTTTTTTAAGTTTAGTGTTCCTTTAAGATGTGGCCCCCCCACATAAAAAAATTAGTTTGGTGCAGTTCAACCTAACCCGGGCAAACAGCAGCAAGGTTTTTTAAAGGTCATGTCCACCCTCTTAAGAAAAATGTTACCTTACATAGTTTAGCCCAACAAACCCCATTTTCATTTTAATTAAACCTGGGAGCATCTTTAAAAATGGGGTTTGTGAACTACATGAGGTAAAATGTTTATTAGGAGGGTGGACATGCCTGCAGGGATGGGCCCCCTTTGGCTCTAGGCTACATAGCAACTGCTGTGGTTGCTATAGTGATCCCTACGCCCCTGCCTTCAAACCCAAATAGCAACTGAATCCATGGGCCGTATTTATAAAGGCATGGTATCGCTTTTTAGCAATACCATGCCTTTAATGATCAGCTTAACGATCGTTAATTTACAATCGTTATTGTAAATTTCCGATCATAAATATACCAATTGTAAATCTATGATAACGAAATCGTAGATTTACGGTCCCCATAGAATACCCATAGAATACTACCTATGGTAGTAAACCATCGTTTACTACCGCTCATTATTCTACGACCGAACGTTCGTTTATTAACAAATGTTCGGTCGTAAATGTACGATCGCAGTCGTAAATGTGTGATCGAGCGGTCGTAAATGTACAACCGTGATCATACATTAAATAACCCACGGTATCACTAAAAAGCAATGCCGCAGGTTTATAAATATGGCCTCCTGTTTACTATATGTCTATGGTAAACCAGGCAAACCAATCCATGGTCCAGAAGTTTATACAATATGGCTCATCATATCACATGTTGGGTTTCCCCAGTCAATAGAACTCTGCTAAGTATAAACTACTGTCATGATGATTTACTATTGGACAAATGAAACAGAATACACAAAAATACTTTTTTCATTTCTACCACATAACCTATGGGGAGATTAAAGAGCTTGTTTATAATTATTTATGTTGTTCTCATCTTACCACAATCCCATGCTGCATTGCGTGCAATGAACATACTTGTAACCACTGGGTGAAGGGTGGGTCCAATAACTGGAGAAGTTTTAGCTTGAAGATTCAATTTAGATTCAAAATGTCCTCCAAATTTCAATTATCAGGAGTTTGGTGGACAGGGTTAAAGCTACTTTAACATCACTGCAAATGTGAGTAGAGTATTGCCTGGCTTACCTCTTTGTTCTTCGGTCTGCTGCTAACAGTTTTAACGGGGTCTTTAATTGATAATTGATTGGAAAATTGTCCAGACAGCTATTGCAATTTAGCTGACACTTTTGTAGCTTCTCACATGGAGTCAAGGGTACACTAAACATAAGGCTGCCACCAAATTATGTCTTTAAATATTTCCTTGAAACAAAGGTCCATGTATATTTTGAGCTGCACGTGTTTTCCTTTTCCTTAGCCTTAACTAGTTGTATTGGTCTATTGGTCTATCTCCATTTCTGCTTATTGGTCATTGTTCTTAAAAATAATTAAATTCTAACATACAAACAAGGGATGTAAATATGCACGAATGCAAGACCCACCTAATCATGCACGCCATGTCATTCAACCACCGCCCACAGGTGAGTCCCTGCATACTCCCATCCCCTAATTGCTTCACACCGGGGTGGGGGTGTGTGGGGGTATTTCTGGGGGGAGTTGTGCACCACAGGGTTGTCGATCCTTTAAAGAATTGGGGGTTTGCTGGTGTATAAATAGCACGCAGTGTCATATTTTTGTTCTTTTTGTTTTTTTTCAAAGATGTAAATACTTTCCAGAAAAATTTAATATATTTACCACTAAAATCCATATTACTTCTGTCAGTTGTTTCTACAAAGACTTTATTTCTCCAGGTGAAATCTAATTTCCTCTAACATCGGTGAATGTAAAGCACCGAAAAGTAATTAGATTTTATTTTAGATTTTATCACAGCAAATTAATTTTGTAGCCTGTTATCTGACTTGCTCTTTATATCACACGTATTTTAAATTACAAGGAGGCCTTCAAGTACATATTGGCTTTTCTGCAAGTTTTGTTTAATACAAATGAATTGGGTTAAGGAGATTTGGACAGTTTATTCCTATTATAAAGCAATGGTCAACAGAAAGAGGTATGTACAGTGTTGGCTATTCTAGGACATTAGCCATATGGTTGTCAATAACATGTTATATAGAGCGAGTATAGTCAAATGTGTTGGAATCTAAACATTGATAATCCGTATTTACTGGAATCTGAGCGTGCAAATAACCAAAATATCCAAAGTATTTTTCCCTGCGCACTCCTTTAGTTGTAAACCTGCTAAGGTGCTTGAAGTCTCCAAACTGCTAACCACAAACAGTATAGGGATAATCCAGTATATGAAAAGGTGGGGAGACGCACTCTTAGTGGATATAAACTGCTTTTATTGTGACAAGCTGCGCACAACGTTTCAGGTGCACCTGAGGAAGGGGGAAACTCAAAACCCACCTTTTCATATACATAACCAAAATATTCCTATCTTGTCTTGACTAAGCCATTGAGTACATCTAGTTTTGCTGTCAACTCTATGTTGCATTTAGCATTACATAAAAAAATGCTAAACGTTATCTGCTTAGCTTACCAAGTGGTAGTGACACAGTGCTAGGCTTTGCATTAAATCATACTTTTTATCAGGTTATTTAAAAGACTAGAAATTTAATGGCATTGAAAAACCCAACAGATATTTCTTATTAGTGAAGGGTACAGTAATAATTTGCGCCATATTATCCTAAAGGCTGTTTTAGAAATACTATTTAAATATATGTAATTACATTTGTTACAAGGCAACACATTTGAAATGGCCTAAAGGGCACCATGGCATACACCCCATTAACTAGTTTGGCATAAGAGTTTTTACATTTGTAAAAATGGTGCAAATTTTGCCCCAATGAATCAGATCTTGTTAAAATTTTAAAAGCTAACATCTGATTGGTTAGAGCAAAATTAGCACCATTTTTAACGATAAGAACTTTTATTGAATAACCCTAGAGTTTAAGATTATTGTTAGGAGTCAACTCTAAAAAGAACAAGAAACATACATTGACACTCATGATAGTCCACGAGTATAATATGGCATTTTAGTGGGTTGTATACTCAATACTCTTGAGTACAGATACATTCCCAGCCCTCAAGGCAGATAACATGTGCATCTGCCTTATAACTTGCTGTATGGATACCTTCATAAAAGGCACATAAAGACTGGTGCTATTAACAGAAGTACAAATGAAAGTGCAAATAGTGGGGCATTACGGGGAAGAGATTAAAGGGCATGTCCACCCTTAAAAAAAAAAAACCCCAAAAAACTGGTGACTTGTCAGTTATCTGGCCGCAACCCCAACTGCTATTTTTCCCAGTTTATAACATGCGTTTGTAACCAAATATTTAATGATAAGTTCTATTCCTTCCTGGAAAAGGTATCTGCCTCCTCCCTCTGCTCAGTTTGCTTTTTATTAGTTTGAGCATGTGCAGAGGAGGCAACAGGGGATACAGCAGTGAATCATTGGTTGTGATGTCAGCAATCACAGCTTTTATTGACTGCATGGAGAAAAGAAAAGCTTATTCTGTCTGATTGAGGACAATAATAATCCTTAAAGGCTATGTCCACCCTAAAATAAAAAATTTAATATGTGATCCCCCCTGGGCTCCCAGCCCCAACCGCATAAATTTTTTTTTTTAGAAAGCCCCCCAAACTCTACTTACCTTCCCTTCTTTCCTGCGCCGCGCTCCCGGCCCTCTGCTTGTGAGGAAATGCAAGCAGAGGGGCGGGACCGGCAGCCGCGTCTGTGATTGGCTGAGCGGCAACCAATCACGGACGCGGCTGCCGGCAGCTCACTTCCGCGTAGGAAAGCGGAGAGGTAAGTAAAACATTGGGGAGCTTTTTAAAAATACAAAGTATGCGGTTGGGGCTGGGGGACATAGGGGAAGGGATAGCAGAAGGGTTCACGCTAGGGGGAGGGATAGCAAGAACGGGAGGGAGAGGGAGGGAGGGGAGGAGGGAGGGGGAGGGAGGGGGGAGAAGGGCTGCAGCACGCATGGCAGGAATCTCCGGGCAGGCCGGTAGCAGGCAGTGTCCTATATGGACCTGCTAGCCTCCTGGTGGTCAGTTTTTGGAACTTTGGGGGGGACTACAGGAGAACCAGATGGAGTTGGGATGTGAGGTAAGGATTAAACTACACTACATGGTGGGGCCAGTAGTTGGGGGGATTATAGTTTTGGGGGTGGACATGCCCTTTAAATATCTGGTTAGGTAATAAAATGCAAATATATCAGGGCAGGTAACTGACAATTGACCAGTTTTTTGTTTTAAGGGTGAAAATCCCCTTTACCAGCAACACCTTCAACCATAGGCACCTCTAGAAATATTCCTAATGGTAAATCCATCCCTGCCTACAATAAAGGCAGTTTACTGACTTGGAATCTAGGGTAGATTAAAAAAAACCCAACTCACTGACCTACAATCTAGAATGACTATAATGTTTCAATATTCTCAATATCTTAAGTTACTCACTGAAAACTGTGCAATAGTTTGATATGTTATGAATATATATTTGTAGCAAGCCTTCCTTTCAGCTTCCCTGTTAAAATGGGTATCATCAGTCATTTATGGATTGTTCTCATTCTTACAGTGTTTTATTGTATGTTAAAGGGAAATTAGAGAACTGTGGATTAGTAGTTCTATGAATGCAAACAATTTATCCTTCAGGCAAAAGCTATGAATATGCCTCCACATTGCCTGTAAATATTTAATCTCTATGCAAATGAAGGCAGCATAGGAATATACACTGACTGGATAATACGTTTGGGTTGCAATGAAAGGAAATGGTTTCATCTTTATGCTTCTTTCATAACCAAGATCCTATCAAAAAAGCCCATGGCAGTCATTGGTTAATTAGATTCTTTTAGATCAAAAATCTTCATTTTTTAAAAAGAATTTTGCAATCACATTTTCAATGTCTTGTGGAACCAATTTAGAAAAAAAATGCCACATCTTATCCATTTCAAAGTGATGACAATATGTCTATATGTGTTGGCAAAGACAACTGATCTAGCACTGGAAAGCTCAATGGGGAAAATTAACTTCTGTAATATAATATTTTTTTCAAACTGCCAAAGGTCTAACATCTGCTACCCCACAGATTCTCCCAGTCTGTGATCGCCAACATACAGTGGGTCAGACCCTTCCAAACAGGCTACAGTTATTCAGTAATAGGAGGATACCATTAACCGACTTTTAAGTCATTTACTGGTATCGCTTGATGTACAATAATCTACTGATGTTATTCACACATTAGTACATGCAACCAGCTCACGTTGGCTGGGGGAGGACAATTAGGCAAAAATCCCACATCATTAAGAGACTAACAATGATTGGAAAGTGCCACTTATATGCACATCATTATTTAATCCTATCTGTGCAATGTTCAGCTCTAGTGATAATAAGTTCATGAAGCCCCCAAATGACTGCGTATCAATGAGTGGCACTCACTAGTCTGGAAGGAGTTACCTTTCTGTTCCCAGTTTCTCAATCCTAATACTAGTTTTATCCAGTGTCAGACTGGGGTCTAGGGGCCCACCTGGAAATATAAGATGTTGGGCCCATCAAAGAGCATTACGGAACCCACTTACTAATTAATTTCTCCTGTTAGCTTATTTACATATCCATCTCACTCCTCCCGATTCTTTATGTTTAGGTTTATTATGTTTACATTGCTTAATTTAACAAATTCTTTAATTTCATGGGTGTAATTCAATATTCCTTTTACAGAGGAGAGTCAGGGCCATTTTGCCTGTTTGCATAAGTGATTTAGGCAAACTGCTAGGGCACTGAGAGGATGGAGGGCGCCATTCAAAGTATTTTTCTTTTTATTGACAATGTTTATTGAAACTTATCAGCCATTGAGCAATAATCTGTTACCAATTTAGTTCCCTGTAGCTTTCCTATGGGCAAATAGTACACTATGAGTGCACAGCATTGATAGGATATCCTTAATACTGCTATGTGACTGAAAACATAGCTGAATAGAGGGCGATTCCCTATCTCTGTTTATTGCTTTAGGTTTTGTAATCTATGCAAAGGCTAAAGCTGGGTACACACATTCCCGATAAAGGGCCAATCCCATCGGTACCATGTGTACAGGCAAAACAATAATTTCCGATGCTGATGAACAGTCCATGTTGCTGACAGGATTGACCTAAAGTATAGAGACTAGCCCACAATCATAGGGAGTATGGCAGTCAAGAACGTTCTCCCTTTACTTTATATAGACAGAACAATCATGACTGTTTGTACTCCATCTGTCAAAGAACATTCTGTCTGTTATCTTTGACAGATTGATACTGTGTGTACCCACCTTCATGCAAGAGGTGGTTTGGCAGGAAGTTTGAGTTGGTAAAGCAGCACCAGTGGAAACTTGCTTAACGTGTATGTATACTGAAAAAAGCCTTTGCGTCATCTTAATCTATAAATAAATATGTGTAAGTAACACTTACTCTAAGGTGTGTGTGTTGCTACATGCCAGGCTCTGACCACTGACCATACTATTTTCCCCCATACCAACTGTCAATACTGAATACAGTATACAGCACACCAACTGTCAAACCATTCCAGCTACAGCAAAACTGCTTACAGAAATGCTGAAATGTAAGATCTTTCAGGTTGGATATCTAAAGAAATAGGGGGCAGATCAACAAAAAAAATTATATAGTGATTACTGGGATAAATGATTGTTTCCACTAATGGCCAATCAACAAATTTGCCAGTGTACATACACATAAAGGTTCCAAAATGGCTAGAACTGGCCCTGAAGTTAGTTTCTTCTGTGGCAGAGGTTCTATTTCCTAATGATGGAAGGTACAGTATGTGCAATCTACTGATAAATGGTGTATAGGTGTATAGATATTGGTTACGATCTAAAGGAAAGAAAGAAGATAAAAAGTGGTGTCCTACATGAGGAAAGGGAAACTGCTGCCTGGAGAGTTTAGCAAAATAAGATTACTCTTTGGCATCATGTGGAAGGATTGGTCTATTTTTCATGTGGTAAGAGTAGATATCAAGAATTTGTAAATTAAATAATTAAAGGGGAGTTTCCAATAACACAACACAACAGTACTGCTTTAAAATGATGAGCAGTATTGTTCCTTCATGGCCATCTTGTTATTTATGGTGAGCTCGCAATATGCTATATGGTGCTTGTGTTTCATGATGTTTCAGCGTGGTTCATTTATAAATATACCCTATATTCTAAGTAATTATTGACCTTTCGATATGTGAACGGAAGTTAATAAAACAGAAAAAAAACCTAGTTGCCATCTTTATGCACATACACGTATTGTACGTTCACCAACATTGTTTTCCAGAATAAATTCAGCCAATAGCAGTAGAGAGACACTCTGGCTACAATTACTGGATTAATGGTCTGGGGTTCAGTCATAGAACATTATTTGTCTTAAGATTCCTGGTGGATCAATTCCCTGGGGCAAAAGAAACATGTGGGGATGATTTGTGTGTGTATGGCTGGTTATGACATTTTTCAAATAGCCTATTGTTTATGTTGTGTTTATTTTTTTCATTTTCTTAGAATACTTAAAGTGTATGACCCCCAAAACTAAATTTTGAATATGGTCCAATTGCCCACCCAAAACCTCAACCTCACAAGGTCTTAACTTTTCAAATATGCTCCTAAATATACTTTTCAGCCCTTGATCCCTCGGCTGCCTTCTGCCTGTCTTCTGTGCCTTTTCGTTGCAAGGAAGCAGCAGAAGGTTCCGGACCAAGAGTTGGCACGTGTGATTGGCTAAGATATTGCATCCCAGCCAATAACAGTTTCTAAGTAACTTATTATCTCAAATCATGTACTTCCATGTATTTTAATCCACTTTGGGAGCATTGCTCCACTGTACAATGTTATAATAAAAAATCTGTACAAGGGGGACAAAATATAAATAAACAAATAAACATATAATAAACATACACAAGTATGTGCATTAATAAGTATAGAAGTGCTTGAACCATGCAACATGAAAAAATAGGTCCCTGCCCTGTTGAGCTTATAATCTAGTTAATATTTAATGATCCTCTGAGATATTTGCCATACAAAGCACAAAAATCCTTGAGATGCTCTGAAACCTGCTTTTCTACACTGGCTATTCATGATAATAGCTAAAGGAACTGTGTAGAATTCTATTAGACAGGGGATTTGATGACAATGTAATAAAACCATTTACAGCACTAACAGGCCCATATTTCTTCTGTATAGCCCTACCAATGAAAAAGTAGTTAGAGAGTATTCTGGATTCTTCTAAACGATAAGAGCACTGGTTGCAGTGAATTATAATCCTAACCTCGGGCTCATAAAACCCATTCATGGACTTTGTAATATTTATTGAAACCTTCAGATCAATACTAATTCTAGGTAACAGGTATCCATTCCTTACTGTAAAAGTGACCACAATTGAAACCTAGAGCTCAATTTGTAATTATTAATGAACATATACATAGAATTATACAGTATATAGTTTATATGTCAAACGACTGCAATAGGCAAATTAACCTTGTGCGATCCTACTGAAAGGAACATTGTGGCAGTGATACAATGAATATTTTGCATTATGGCTCATTAATGCTATATACTGTATCTCTGTTTTATAGTTAAACTTTGGCTCAAACTCTGGACCTGCTGCATTAAAGGACAACTCCACCCTCATAAAAACATCTTTTAGATAGAAAAAGCCTCTTTAAAATGTGTTGATATATCATAGTTTGTCCTATGAATTCATTACTGTATGCCTGCTATGCTTCTGGATGCCTTATGGAAACTGAGCAATTTAGAAACCTGTACGGAGCCTGGGCATGCTCAGAAGAGGCAGACAGGGGATTAACATTCAGTCATTGGCTGTGATGTCAACTGTCAAATCCATAACTGACAGTTGCTAACTGGAAGAATCAGAAAGCAGAAACAGGGGAAACAGGACATTGTGCAGGATTTCAGGTTAGACGTAAATATTTCAGATTTCAAACTATTACCATTTAGGGTTTTGGATGGTGATTCACCTGTAAGTTTTCATTTAGGGATGGATTGCCCTTTAAGCATCTCCCTTAAGGGGACACTAAACTGGCAAAATAGAACATTTATAGTAGATTACAGATGGGTCTATAATTCACAGGGAGGTAGGATTAAGTTAAGGGGGAGTTCCTTGCTATGGAACTTTCATTGCACCTCAGTGACCTTGTATTGCTCTGGAAAGCTAGATTTATATATCACCTGCAGATATAGACTGATTGATAGTTTTTATCTGTATTTCAGTCACTGGCCCAAACTATCTGTGTTATTTTTTCATCTAAATGGATGATAGTGCGAACGGACATTTTGGTAAATTACGGCTGATGCATGACTGGTGCAGCCTCCTATGCATCACATGATCAGTCGTAGTGAACTAGGCGGGGGTGATTTTTGCCATGACTAACAATATATCAGCCCCACCTTTCTGGCCAACAGTGGAGAAAAATCTGTCTGTCTGTACCTAGCCTAAGGGGTGCATTGTACCTTATACAGGTTATTTTTTCACTTTTTATTTTTCTCGTTTCTGTTTCCCACTGGCAATATCGGAGATTGGGTTTCCTATATGTAAGAACGCACAGTGGTTGGTACATTTGTATCATTTGGTTTTATGGTTTTATTACCTTATCTGTTTTGCCATAAACAAGATTAATTTATTTTGACCAATTTGACCAATTCAATGTCAGTTTTCACATTTTTTTCAATTGACCACTTTAAGACGATTAAAAAGAATGTGATTAGGACAGATGTGAAATTTCCCTCTACTCCATCTTCCAGTGAACATCTTCCAACATTGCAAGCTGAAATCTTCTGAAGATCCACGGTGAAAGATTTTGATTGGTTCTTCTCAGTTAAAATTCCATTTGGTGGGAATTGATTGGATGCACTGGAATTATAAAATCTGAATGATAAAAGAAAATATGTGACCCTTCTGCTGCCCCCCAACCCCAGACAATTAAAACCTTTGCTCATTAACCCATTGTTGCAATATACACTGCATTTTAGTTACGGTACCGTTAAACATATAGGGGTAGATGCAATAAATTTCAGTATCGCAACTGACCTGCACTTGTTCCTGCGATTTAGTAACCACTTTGCGACTGTTATTGCATTATGGGTATGTGAGCGGTAAGTTGCAACTTTTTGCACGGCTTTAAAGACACAAATGAAAAGGCTTTAATTTTGGTGCAAAAAACGTGCAATTATCATCTCTAAATGTATTGCATCGCTTGCACTGAGCTATTTCCAAAAGTCTTTTTGGACTTTGCAAGCAATGCAAAATGAGTAAAAAACCCTACAATACATCGGTTAGCATGAGTTTTGCACTTATTTTTCTGCTTAGCACAGGATATTGCATCTCCCTGATAATATCTATTGGTAACACACAGGCCCTAGGATTTAGATTATAATGTAATATTTAAAACATAACTTTTAAGAGTCTTTATTATCAATACAAAAGCTGATATTGACAGTTTCCAGTATTTATTGCCTATTTCCCAGTAACATAAAAGTCTAATGTAGCAGTTCCATTGCCTGATTTAGTCCTTGGGCTAAAGGATTGTTAAATGCAGCAGTGTGAATGATAAATGTAATATAGCGACGTAGCGCCCTCTGGCGGACAGCTGGGACAACTGCAAATGCATGCATAGAGACCATAGCTAGGATCATTCAAACAGCAGGTTAGCAAGACAAGAGCATCATCTTCTAATATCAGCAAATAGTTGCAGATCCGTCCCATCACTGCTGTATTGCCAGCCTTGGAATAACCTACAGTGCTGTGCTCCAGCCTGGACATACACATTACAGCTATCAAGGTAAGGGGTATTTTACATCTTTTCTATGAGTCATAGAGATTTATCAGAGAGGAGGACAGGCAGTTATAACACATGGAGAGTTAAAATCCTGTGTAATGTGATGTAGCACTGGCTGCTTTTCAGATCACCTCTATAGGGCTCAGTGTGTATTGTGTAGTAATGCATTGTAATGACATGTGCAGGGTTCCTGCTGTGGGCACAGCTGTGGTGTCTGCCAGTCACCAGTTATAAGATTGTATTTTCTTGCAGGGGGTGAACCTGTAAATAACTAATGACATAATGTTTCCTTTTATGTTCAGACTTGTGTATGTTTGGGTTTATATTACAGTATTTTCCCATTGCAATTACAGCTTTCTGCTGAATATTAACTAAGCTGTGTGTAGAGCAACATTGATATCCAATAAGTCTTATAAAATGCAGCTTAGGGTTAAACCTCCTATTGTAGAACACTTCCCCTGTTGCTCATGTCCTGTCACCAGACTGCAGCAGTGTAAGAGATGTCATTTCATTCACCTCCCACCCAATCATAAAGCCTTCCACCTGTGTATGGGGAATGGCTGGAGTAAAGTTTATGCTCCGCCATTGTACTAAATGATTAAGTCGTTTCATTAGTGAGCGATGCGTATATAAAGGTTTTTACTGTTGGCAGGGGTTTGTATAGGTGGGGAGACCTTTAGGGTTGGATAGTGTACTGGTTAAAGGCACTGCCTTTGGCATGGGAAACCAGGGTTCGAATCCTGGCTAGGGGCTGTTATACAAATGTTCAGATTATTATAATACCCTATTAATATAATATGGTTATTATATTACTAGGTTATCTTATGACTAGGGTATTAAATTACTAGGTTATTATAATAACCCAAACATTTGTACGCCCCGAGCCAGGATTCAAACTCTGGTCTCCCATGTCAAAGGCAGTGCCTTTAACCAGTACACTATCCAGTACTTTTACAGGTATAGCTGCCCCTAGCCAGGATTCGAACCCTGGTCTCCCATGTCAAAGGCAGTGCCTTTAACCAGTACACTATCCAGCACTTTTACAGGTATAGCTGCCCCTAGCCAGGATTCGAACCCTGGTCTCACATGTCAAAGGCAGTGCCTTTAACCAGTACACTATCCAGCACTTTTACAGGTATAGCTGCCCCTAGCCAGGATTCGAACCCTGGTCTTCCATGTCAAAGGCAGTGCCTTTAACCAGTACACTATCCAGTACATTCGATAAGTATCGAATTTACGATCGAAAGTCCGGAAACATCGAAAGTCCAAGAAACCCGGGTCCGGGATAGTTTGAGAAGTCTGAGTCCATTCAAACTCATAAAGTTTGGCTCGAACTCGGGCTCGAGTTCGAATTCTAGTCCATCCCTAGTGCTGCATTATCTTCTCTCATTTTCAGTTAACTGGTATTTTGAAAGAAACAAAGAAACTGTGCAGAGTGTTCTGGACATTGTGTGCTATGCAGATTTCACACTTGGATCTCATTGAATGCCTGTCTGATGGTCTAGGTACCAAGTGGTATGTTTTCTGATTTAACTAATGGCTGATTATACTGATCTCTAGAACAGTGTAAAATGCTGTATTTTTGATTGGCGCATTATTGTGGTACAAGAATCAGCAATATACAGCTGTAAAAATCACAGACACAACTGCACATGGGATACAGAATTTCCATATACTGGCAGAATAACTGTTTTAAAAATAAAAATGTATTATCATATTATCTTAAATTATCATTTATTCTCTACTGCATTTCTGGTCCTAATACATTTAGCCCAACATTATTGTTAAAGGTCAGTGCTGAAGACTTGTTAGCCAATCAAACGGTGTGGTTTTAAACATTCTTGGTGCACATTTGTAGCGGTTTTTCACATTAGGTCCACGGGAGTTACTAAACTACAAGTTCTATACTTTGAAGCTTTGATTTCATATTGATAAGAAGGAATTATAAGAATAAAAAGCATTGACTTAATTAACCTCAATGTGGCCAATTTCACTTCTTTCTTTCCCATGGTTCCCCACATCTTAGAAATCCTGGTAGTTCAGCCAATGTCTCAATTCCCTTAAGTTTTAATTAAACATTTTCACCAGATTTGTGTGGCTTTGCTGGGTTCTATGGGAGAAGATCCCCTCAGCCAGCAAAGGCAAAAATCAATAAAGCAAGAGGATATATGTTAGTTTGCAAGACCAGCTATGAAACAGGCAAATAAGCAAACACAATATTCTCTATTCTGGCTATTAAGAGGAGTAAGGCTTTTTACACAGGCTAGATTTTCAGTAGGCTTGATTGTATAGATGATCGGTCCAACAATCTGTCACTAGGAACATGTGGCTTAGAATTAACCGAGCGGCCTTTTCTGTTTTATAGTGAGATGGCCCCCTTGTGGCTCCTTAAAGGGGAAGTTCAGTGCAAATAGATATGCTTTTCAGAAAAAAGAGCAGTGTTTTTTCATCCCAATGACATTAATCTGCTAATTCAGCATTTTGTCTGTGTATAATTAAAGGACAATTATACTCACCTTCCCTCCGCTCCACATCTTTGTGCAGTAGCTTTTACTCGAGGAAGGCATGCTTGTTGCAGAGCGTGCCTTCCTATTGGCCTCGTCGCCGACGGGGAGGAGGGGGCGGAGCCTACCAGAGCAGCATTGCTGTAAGACGCTGCTGTAGGTTACGCGAATCCAGGGGTGAGGACCTAGCGGTTCAGGTCCTCATCCTGAGTGAAAGCTACTGCACAAAGATGTGGACCGAAATACTGACTTCCTGTTTGCAGGACCCCTAGTAGAGACCGTTATGGTCTTGCCCTTGACCCAGCACCTGGGTTGATTTAGTTGCTCAGTAAAGAAATGAGCATGTTTGACCCATCCAACAGCCAATCAGTGGAAATAACTGTTAGGAATATTCCAAGGATGTGGTGCATCCTGGGAAGAATAAGGACCGTTCAACAGAAGGGAACAGCAAAGGGTATGAAATCAACTGATTTTTCAAAATGGGAGAGAATATGTAGAATAACTAAGAAGGCATTAACAAATATTGAATATTTCCACTGAACTGTCCCTTTAAGTGTTTAACAATCCACCTGGATGATCTCTAAATGACAATGATGGGAGCCATCAAACATGCATTTTTTCTGCTTGTTCAATTGCTCCTGAGCTATATCCTTTCAGATTACTTTATAAGGGCTAGACTAGGCATTTTAATGCACGCTGGTGTTGGCCAATTGATCAGGCCAAACCAGATGCACTGCTGTCTATTGCACTGGGATCCACTTATTGGAGAGCATGCTGTCACCATTTTTTGTGTGATTCACATGCGATTCAATTAGGGGAACATTACTGGGAACATTACTGAAATGCTCCTCCTCTCCAATTACCCATTTCCTTTTAAATATGGTGGCTGGATATCATGATTTTAGCTTCTGAAGAAGTGAGACCACCCACGAAACACATTAAGCTAACACCCTGATGGGTTATTGTTTTGTTTAAATGGATTTCCAATAAATATAAACTTTTTACCACATTGATTTGCCCCTTCGACCTACCTATAATTTGGTTCATACTGGAATCTCAGCGTAAGCGGACACTTTCGCGTGGGTTGTAGTGTGGCCTCAGTCTAAATCTGTGTGGAATGCGTGGTTCTTCACTTATTCTGTTATTGAGTGCATGCAATCTGTGATCGCATGAGCGTAAAACAAGCAGTGTGGCCTTTCACATTTGAATGCACAAAGATGCGATTCATCTTAAAACGTGATTTTATAACTTGTTCCTAGAACTCAATTATATAAAAAATGTTCAAAGGAATTACAGTGATTTCGGTACAGCCCACAATCCTCCCCTGTCTAAAGGGGCATGTAGGAAATACTTTCATTTGGTCTAAATGCACATTAGCATGCAGGGGATTCAGTACTGCCAGGTAATAAGGTGCAGAAGAGGCTTTTTCCCTTGGCTCATGTAATATTTATTTACACTAAGTCTTGCGTTTTTGACCTTCATGTCTTTTTTTTCTTGGCCTTGTACTATGCCAGAAAGGAGCTCAGCTTCATGTATCTGAATGGGAACTGAATCAGGCGCCTCCAGGGTATTCAGAGCCACATAAACATAACTAGAGGCTTTGTCATCACCAGGAAAAATAACATTTGAAAGATGCTTTATCCATTATGCATATAGGATTCTTTCCTCATCAGTATAAAACTAGGGATGTGTGAAATGCACATCGGAACTAGCAGTGAATTGATATGCTGACGGCACTGTGTATCTGAATCAGACTAAATCACACTAAGGATCAACCTACTAAAGGGATGGATGGAAAAACCGGAAAACTGGGAAAAATGATGTGGCCCCTGGGTATTGCTGAAGCACAGTTTCAAATCTACCCCAATAGTGTTTGTCTGTTTGTAGGTCCTGAGGGTTGCAGTTCAGCTGCAACAACTACAATAAAAATGGACATCCTGATTTTGTACTGTAGGTATAACACGTAGAAACAATGTATTACATTGTGTAATAGAAATATAGGATGTTTTCTCTGGACAAACCTATTGCCATGTAAACACCTTTATGGCAAGATATGTGAGAGAGAATTGTCTGTGTACGTTATGTACCCGTTTCCATGGTGCAACAGCTACTGTGTAGTGTAGCGCAATAGGGGCCAGCAGTGTGAGTTGCTACAGGGCTGGATACAGTTCTTCCTGACTTTGAATGGTGGTGATGAGAACAATTCCTGTATATACATGTATAAGTAACGGTGATGACTGATTAAAGGGCATCTATACTGAAAAACAGGTTATTTTAAATTGACCATAACTGCAAACTATAATTCTTTCCAATTATCACTGTACCATTATTTTGTTGGTATGTCCCCTATTTCTTTAGATATCCAATCTAAAACTTCTTACATTTCAGCTGTCAATCAAGTTCATTGCTATTCTCCTGTGAGTAGTTTTGACAGTTGGAATGCTGTGTGCAGGCTTGACAGTTGGTTTTTAGGAAAAAAGTCAGGTTGGATGGAAGTGGGAGTGGTTAAAAGAGGGAGGAGGATACTGCTCCTAAACAAAATGTGTGCTGGATTAAGGGCATGCAGCAACACACGCAAATCAGAGTAAGTGCTACTTACATGTATTCAATTATAGATTAAGATCCCTTTAATCACAGAATACTGCAGCATTGCTTTTCATGCTTGGGGCTCTACAAACTATATTGCCCTATATTCCTAAATGACAAATGTACTGATCGGTATGATCTGAATGATTACAATATGACCATCATCACCAGATGTGTAAATGCTAGAAAAATTTTAAATGACATAATCACCGATTATATGTAAGAAAACCTCACCCCCACAGACAAACCGCGCCTTTATGGACTGTCAATAAAAAGCACACTCCCCTATGCAGGGTCTATCCCTCATGGTAACACGTTTAGAAAATAGCATGTTAATTAAAGGGGAACTGTGGTCCAAAAATGACTTTAGGTAAATTGATAGGAATTGCTCCCCTGAGAATGTTTGCAATTTATTTCCATTGTTTATTTTGCATAGTTTTGAAGATATTTACATTTTTGTGTGTGATATGGCAGCAGCATCAACAGGTCACCTGCACTTCCTGCTTCCTGCTCTGAAACTGTCAATCTGTCCTGTGTCTCCTCCTCCCCTTTGCAGCCCCCCTGGTCCCTCCTACTCAAGGACCACATGGTCCCTCCAGTTGCAGGTCCCCCATGTCCCATTATCTTACAGCCCCATGTGGCCCCGCCCACTTGTGGGTGCTGTGGCATCACCCACTCATGGGTGCAGTGGCCCCATCCACTTACGGGTGTCTAAGCCCCTCCCACTCATTGGTGCCGTGGGTCACTCAGACACCCCCCCTACAGAAAACTGTGGAATCAGCCTTTTCAGGCAGAATGAGAACTCTGCCTGAAAAGGCTGTTTTCACACAGTGAAAGAGAAGGGCTGTAGATTCCCTTACCTTCTCTGTCAGGACTTCACACAGCAGAGAGGAGGAGGGACTTCCTGTCTCCCTCACACACTGAGGGAGTCTGAGGCTAAGCTGCTGGCAGCACTGTGCAGGAGAAGCCTTAGGAATGTCACATGTCAGCCTCCCACCCATTAACTTTCTGGTGAGTCATTTCTGTATATCTTGGGCTGTGGAGCACGTAGAGAGGTGGTTGATAGCTTGTTTTAAAGGTAGTAAACTGGCCTTTCATTTAATCTTAACTTTGGAGACCATAGTTCCTCTTTAATATGGAGCCAGGTATATATCACAAGAAGCATGAGATACACGAGTATTTAATCCTTTATGAGTAGCACATTGCAACTTATGTGTCCAGTATGTGTTGCAAAGTAGGAAGGTTTTATTTTGATCACCCCCTCTAGCACTGTTCATTAGTTTCAGCAAAGTCTACCCTTTAAGGGCAAGGCCACACTAGCGTGTTTTTCACACGTTTTACGTTTGCGATTGCGCCCGCGATTTTTGCTAAAATTGAATTGTGGGAACACGAAAATTCCAGCCATTTCTGATGCGCATGCGATTGTGCGTCCGTTTGCGTTTTGGTAACGCATGCGTTCACCATTTTTGGTGCGTTAACTAATGCATTTCCATAACGGAAAATGGCAAAACTGCATGCGCAAAACGCACGTGCAAATGCACAAGAATCACACACATAATCTGTGCATTGCAGTGTGGCCTCAACCTAAGGGTTCCTCTTGTGCTGTCACCGTCTCTCATCATCTTATCTGCTACATGAATATCACTTGTGTTTCTGCAGTCTTTTTTATTTTTTTCAAGATCCAATTGTTTTCCCCACATAGACAAAGGAACAAGGGCATTTTAATAGACAGATGCAATACTCCATATTACAATGTGCAAGCCAATGGGGTAAAGTTGCCATCCCTACTGGCTGTGTTACGCTCTAGTCTGTTTTCACAATACATGCAATCAAAACAAACCGGAGCTTTTTAGGACTATGAGGGCTAGACCACACTAGTGTGCTTTTAAGCGCCATCCGATTGCGATCTGATCAGGATTTAAAAAGCACACACTAATTTGGCCCAATTGTGGTGGGCACACTATTTCACTGACATGCGCTGCACACGCGATCTGTTAAATGGAGCGCAAGCGGTGTGCGTTTTTCCACGCAATCTCGCGCGCTGCGACTGAGCAACATTGTGCGATTGCATCGGATGGCAATGCACCTAAAACGCGCATGCTTGTTTCCTGTGCGCTTGTGTGGCCCCATTCTAAAGAACTATTACGCAAATTTGAAACGCAGTGCACACAGGATTTGTCAATGTGTTTCTTGTGCTTTGCAGTGGGTCCTCAGCCTAAAGCTTCATACACACGTGCGATCAGGGGTGCCGACCCACGATGTGTAATTACGGCTGACAAATCGTGCCGTGTGTGGGTGCTTTGTTGGTCGAAGCAGACATTCAGTCAGGCTTTGTTGCCCGACTTGTCCTTGGGTACCCTGGGTACTTTAAAGGGGAATTTGAAGGCAGTAAAATTGCTCTTTAATTCAGAACGCTGAAAACAATTATCCTCTTATCATTCTCTTAATTAGCTTAAAAGTGCCAGAGTTCTTGGTCCCACATGCTTTAAGATGAAAGCACTGGTAACATACCAAGCTCACTGATCACCCCAGCAAAACACTAACTGCCCCTTCCTTTCCTGCTACAGCACTTGTTTAGGGGTCTGCATCTATGGGCCCTATTTGTAAACGCATGGTATCACAATTTAAGGATACTGCGTGTTACGATAATGTATGACAGCGGGCGTAAATGTATGGCCGTGGTCGAACATTTACACCGAACGTTCGGTAATTAACAGATCGTAATTCTAATCTACATTCACGTTATCGTTGATTTATTGGCGCTATCGGTAATTTATGATCGTTATCATTAATTTACATTAATAATTGCTAATTGCTAAACGGAAATTAACAATTGGTTTAAAAGATTGTTAGAGCCCAAGTAGGGCCCTATGTGAAGAAGAGTACTCTGGTACTTAAACCTAATGATATTAACATTAACGTTAATGATGTTCTAACTCACACAAGCAGGGATGTGCAAGGGGAAAAAAAATGCAAACCCCATGCTACCCCATGTACATTGCCTGAGCCATTTCCACAGATTTTTGTAATTAGCGCAGTGAGGGTTTTTCTACAAGTTTTTTTGCACAAAAATAGGGAAATTTATTGCATCTCCTCCAATATACCTAAAGATGTTTAAAAATTAGGAAAATCCTCTAAATCATAGGGCAAAAAACCCACTTGCAATTCTAAGGGCTAGGCCACACTAGCGCGTTTTGCACGCATTTGCACTCAAGATTGTACCCGCGATTTTTGCTAAAATGGAAATCGGGGGAACGCGAAAATTCCCGCTATTTCCGATGCGCAAGAAGTTGCCTGTCCGTTCACATTTTGGTAACGCATGCGTTCACCATTTTTGGTACGTTAAAGCATGCGTTATATAGCATAAGAAAAATGATAATGGGGGAGCACACTAATCAGGTGAATCCAAAAATGTGTTTATTTAAAACAACATACACAATGTTTCGGGACGCACTGTCCCTTCCTCAGGTAGGGACAGTGCTGTTTAAAGCATGCGTTACCATAAAGGAAAACGGTAAAATCGCATGCGCAAAACACATGCGCAAACACAAAACGAATGAGAATCGCGCGCACAATTGCATATGATAATGTTCGCAATTGTGTGCGTGATTTGGTGCGTTGAAGTGTGGCCTTGGCCTCAATCAGTTAAGACCAGTGGTCTCAATGAAGCCTCCTAATCCAGATATGATTTTGACAGCAGTTCTCCATTAATATCATAAGTACTTCTACAGATTTTGTAGTCTGACAGTTTTAAAGTTTATGTGTCAAACTACACTTAATATGCCTAATTGCGGGATCGCTTCAATTGGGGACATAGACAGGGTATAATAAGCCGTTTTGACATGAATTTTTTAAACTGCGAGTCGGTGTAGATTGGTTTGTTTAATGAAATGTGAATTGGGTAAACTTGAGCTGTGCGCTTATTTCTAGAATGCTGGAATTGATCGGACACATTCCTCCTTCCTAGAGGGATATTGATTAGCACATGTTTGCAGCACCAGAGATAAATTATTCTCCGAATTACGTAAATGTAGTGTGACATCCAGCGGAAAAGGAACCAGTGTCTATTCAACTAACATGATGGATTAACTGTAGGTGCTGGAATCCCTGATTTGATAAAGTTTATAACACTCTAGCCTATTTTATATTTGTTTACTTGAATATTTTTATTCACATATATTATATTTTATTGATCATATTATTACCTAATATGATGCAATTGCTATAGTAACAGTTTTTTAGTCGTTATGAAGTATTACCTTTATTAGCAGCGTAATAGGCGACTGATTGGTTGCTGCTTTACTAGGAATGTCCAGTCGCTAGACCCTATTGGTTGATTAGAAAAATCTACAGTAGATACATTGAGTAATGATATCAAGTGCACAGTCTTTCATAGCTGCATTTCCAACTCCAATTTATGAAAAGGTCCACATGCAGTGAACTTTATTAAATATAGTTTGGGCTAGGCCACACTTGCGTGTTTGGGCATGAGTTTTGCGCTCGCGATTGCACATGCCTTTTGGTAATAATGGAAATTGCGGGAATGCAAAAATTCCTGCGATTTCAGATGCGCGTGCGTTTCCGTTTTGGTAACGCATGCGTTCACCATTTTTGGTGCATTAAAGCATGCGTTTCCATAAGATCGCATGTGCAAAACGCACAAGAATTGCGCACACAATTGCATGCGATAACTCACAGTTGCGTGCGAGATTCTGGCGCGTTGCAGTTTGGCCTCATCCTTACTGTATCTATAGTTACATATAGTTTATAAGCTAGCTACACAAAACAGCATGTCCAGGCAGCCGGCTAAGTGGGCTATAATATTTGAGTTTCAACCTGGCATTATTTTGCAAAACAGAGCAGCCATGTCAGCGCATATGCGTAATCATGCAATGTTGTGTACGTTTTATGTGTGCGTACTGTTCACTTCAATGCGTTTTTGTGCATTTTTGATTGCTAGAGATTGTGGGAACATCGCACACAACAGTGTACAAAGCGTTAGTACGCGATTTTCTCGACAATCCCATTAACTTGTATTGATATCCATTGTGCTCTGCAATAAGTAAAAATGCATGCAGCTGTGCGGTATCGCAGCGCTATTCAATGCAAAGCACTTGTGGGAACAGGACACATTGAATTGTATAGAAAAATTAAAGCCTCTGCGTTACAACGCTAAAAAATGCCCATAGTGTGAACGCGCCCTTACTGTTTCCTGTTTCCTAATGGTGTAGTCATTCAGTAGATACTTAAAGGGCAACTATAATGTCCAAATTCAAACTTTTAAAAACCTCATACTATTTAACTATACTTAATCTCATCCCCCAACATGTGTTTCTCTTTCCAATCCGTCCACCTGTTTTGTAGATATTAGATTTATAAGTTTTAAAGATTCAGAGGGAGGAACTGTCAATCAAAGTGAATGGCATATATAGTCATGCCCTCCTACTGCTGTGAATTACCATATTCACAGTCCTCCCTATGAAGTAAATTACCATATCCCTCTAACTAACAGCTGCCACTATGTGTAAAGTACACACATGCGATTGTGGGTGCCGACCCGCGAAGCACGATGTGTATGAATGGGTGTTTCAGCCTATAATCCTGCTGTGTATGAGCCGGGCGGATCTCCGATAAAGTGCTCCTACACGGCACGGTTATCGCTGACCTGCGATCGCACATGTGTATGAACCTTAAGAGTAAGCAGGACTCTCTTCTAGTCCCACATTATAATTATTAATAAAGTCAATAAATCTTCCAGTTATTCCCTGGGAGAGTAAAACTCTCAGAAATTCGGTAATCAAAGAAAAAACTTTTTATACCATCTCTCCACACACACACACATGCAGGTATCCCACCCCTCCTGGGGTGGTCTTCCGCACACCTGCGAGGCTACCCCTTGAGAGCAGACTTGAGTCACCTCCCAAGTCACGCCCCCCCTTTCTGTGACCATGCCCAGGAATGCCCAGTAACGCCCCTAACTACTCCCTAATCATGCCTCCCACCACCCCTAAAATGGTGGCCCCGCCTCCGTGTGATCCCCCGCGTGATGTCACACCCCGTTAACCACACCCCCTTCTCCACCCTGCCCGGAAGCCTGAAAAGGCAGGGTGGGATGTCTGCACAAGTAAAATCCATAAATGAAAGTTATATGGTGACAAACCTTGTATTATACAGAGCCTGACAGACAGATTCATATAATTAGCAGGGCTGCATTATTGTAAATTGATTGTATTTTATACTGTGATCATTCTGATCACAGTATATGCCTGGCTGCATATGTTTTACCTGATTAACCAGTAGTTCTCTATATGTTTCCATTATACAACTCCAACCATTCCCTGACTGCCCTTTGTTATTAGAGAGTGTCTTTAGAGGAAATGGTGGTAGATATAATTCAACTACAACAACAATAATTTTGTTCAAAGCCAGTGGAATTTGATCAGGCTGAAAAAATACATGGCAACTAAATTCTGAGATAAATATATGAAACCTTTTTTTTTTTTTATACACTACTAGCAGAGTACCTGACGTTGCTCACTTTTTCTAGAGATCCAGCTCAAACCTGCATCCAAAATTCAAAAGACCTGCACCTGCAGCTTTCTAACATGATCCATTCAACGTTTACTGCAAATCTGGTAATCTTCGGGTGCCTGACTCAATGCAGGATTCTAGGGCAGATCTCATCCCCAATTAAATCACGACATTAAGGGGATTATTGTTGTGCAATAAGGGATATTGCAAAATGGTGTTGTACCCTGTTACTAAAGGGGAAGTTGATATGATATTCTTTAAATTTAAAGGGGAAGTTGATATGATACACTTTAAAGGGTATCACATCAACTTCCCCTTTAACACGTATCACATAAGCTTCCCCTTTAACGTGTATCACACCAACTACCCCTTTCAAGGCTTATCACACTAACTTTCCCTTTAAGGTGTATCACACCAACTTCCCCTTTAATGCATATCACATCAACTTTCCCTTTAAGGCGTATCACACCAACTTCCCCTTTAATGCACATCACATCAACAACCCCATTAACACGTTTCACAACAACTTTCCCTTTAACGTGTATCACAACAACTTCCCTGTTAAGGCGTATCACATCAACTACCCCTTTAAGGCTTATCACACCACCTTCCCCTTTAAGGCTTATCACACCACTTTCCCCTTTAAAGCTCATCCCACCACCTTCCCCCTTAAGGCTCATTACATGGTCTGCTGTCCTTCATGATTGACAGCTCTATCCTCCCATCACAACAACAACAACAGAACAAAATGAAGCAACTGCCCTGAAAAATCTGTGATATTTTGAAGGTGTGTGATTAACTTGATTCATTTGATTCACTACCAGATGGCAGCACACTGGTTAATTAACGTAAAAAATGTCAAAAAAAAGGGGGTACAGAGGCTTTTTTTTTTTTTTTTAAATCATTCAATTGTTATTGAAATTTTAATACATATTATATTATGCATAACTGTATTTGAGTTGTGGTTAACATAAGTTGGATGAATAACATTAATATAATACAGTAGTTTAAATTAACACAGATCATGTCATAGTTATACCATAGAATATAATCTCATTGTAATAGTATATAAATCAGAGTAAAAGCATTTAGAATATATTAAAATAAATAAAATCAAATTAATATAAGGTGAAATAAAATAAAGTAAAATAAGTTAAATTAACATAGAGTATGGATGGTTTAAGTCACTTTGGTATAGAATGTTTTTTTGATGCATTTTTAAGAGCTGTAAAGTAGCCTATGTTTTTCCCAAGGTCCTTATACATAAGTGTACCAAGTCTCATGAAAATTGACCCAGCTGTTTGGAAGTTGTTTTGGAACATACATACATTCACTTTTATATATATATATAGAAGCACCAGACTGATAAATTAGATGTAGCAAAACAGAGAGCCTCCACACTGCAACTTCCAGGCACTAAAACTTGCACATTCAGAAAGCTCAGTTAAGCACCAAACCCCTGACAGTTGCAATGCTTGCAGCACAAACTAGCAGCCCTGCTACTAAATCAGAACTAGGATTTGCTGAAGGCCTCTGACTGTTTTATTTTTTTGCTCGCAGCACCAGAATTTGCTTTACTTTTGTCAAATAGCCTGCAAAATTCTAATACATATGTAGTTGCACTACTAGTTCCACCATTCCCTGACAAGCACTCTCAAACAGCAAATGGCATGTTAGGGGTTGTACATTGAAATCATGCAGCAAGGCTGTCAGAATCACTGCAGTATAAATACAATCTGGTTGTAATTATCACAGCCCTGTTGCTTATATTATTTATAAATGTCCAATTATGAGATGATCTGATAACTAAATATACAGTGGTTGGCAAAAGTATTCGGCCCCCTTGAAGTTTTCCACATTTTGTCACATTACTGCCACAAACATGAATCAATTTTATTGGAATTCCACGTGAAAGACCAATACAAAGTGGTGTACACGTGAGAAGTGGAACGAAAATCATACATGATTCCAAACATTTTTAACAAATCAATAACTGCAAAGTGGGGTGTGCGTAATTATTCAGCCCCCTAAGTCTATACTTTGTAGAACCACTGTTTGCTGCAATTACAGCTGCCAGTCTTTTAGGGTATGTCTCTACCAGCTTTGCACATCTAGAGACTGAAATCCTTGCCCATTCTTCTTTGCAAAACAGCTCCAGCTCAGTCAGATTAGATGGACAGCGTTTGTGAACAGCAGTTTTGCTGACTCCAAGAGGTTTTCTTCCAAGATTGCCCTGTATTTGGCTCCATCCATCTTCCCTGTCCCTGCTGAAGAGAAGCACCCCCAGAGCGTGATGCTGCCACCACCATATTTGACAGTGGGGATGGTGTGTTCTGAGTGATGTGCAGTGTTAGTTTTTCACCACACATAGCGTTTTGCATTTTGGCCAAAAAGTTCCATTTTGGAACTCATCTGACCAGAGCACCTTCTTCCACATGTTTGCTGTGCCCCCCACATGGCTTGTGGTAAACTGCAAACAGGATGGCCTTGTGTTGGTAGGTTCACAGTTGTGCCATACTCCTTCCATTTCTGAACGATCGCTTGAACAGTGCTCCGTGGGATGTTCAAGGCGTTGGAAATCTTTTTGTAGCCTAAGCCTGCTTTCAATTTCTCAATAACATTATCCCTGACCTGTCTGGTGTGTTCTTTGGACTTCATGGTGTTGCTGTTCCCAAGATTCTCTTAGACAACCGCTGAGGCCATCACAGAGCAGCTGTATTTGTACTCACATTAGATTACACACAGGTGCACTCTATTTAGTCATTAGCACTCATCAGGCAATGATTATGGGAAACTGACTGCACTCAGACCAAAGGGGGCTGAATAATTACGCACACCCCACTTTGTAGTTATTGATTTGTTAAAAATGTTTGGAATCATGTATGATTTTCGTTCCACTTCTCATGTGTACACCACTTTGTATTGGTCTTTCACGTGGAATTCCAATAAAATTGATTCATGTTTGTGGCAGTAATGAGACAAAATGTGGAAAACTTCAAGGGGGCCAAATACTTTTGCCAACCACTGAATATCCACTAACAATTTATTGCTCTATTGCCTAGAGCAGAGATGTCCAACCTGCAGCCCCTTCAGATGTTGGAAAACTACAACTCCCAGTATTCCTCAGTTTCTTCTGCAATAGAGAAATGCAGGTTGGAAATCCCTGAGCCAGAGCCTTGCATAGCCAGAAAAAAACAACTTGGATACCTCATTATACAGAAAGTAAATGATAATCCACTCAAATGTCATCAACTCTTTGTTGGCCTCCTGTGGCAGGATGCACATAAGTAAAAAGGCCTTGCAAATGCTGCAACAAAAATCCATGTTTACTGCAAGCACTTTCAGAACATTTACTTTAAGGTAACAGGTATAAAAGGATGTCTAAACTGAAAAAATAGTTATCTTTAGATATCCAATCTGAACTATCTTCTGCTAGGTGCAGTTTTGCTATAACTGGAATGGACACAGTGTTTATGCAAATCATGTGAATTGCATGATGGGAAATTTCCTCTTCCAATGCTGACTCTTGGTGATTACTGAGCATGCTTTAGACAGTCCGGCCAGTCCTTACAGAAAGTCCGGCCAGATGGAACGAGGTGTTGGTTAAGATTGGGTGGAGAAATACTGAGCCTCATCAAATCAATTACTGTATTGAAGGAATGCAGCGACACACAAACCTCAGAGTATTTGCTACTTACATGTATTAATGTATAGATTAAGATGAGGCAAAGTCATTTTTTCACTATAGATTCCCTTTGAACCCAATTTTGAAACTTTGTTTAGTTAAAATATATTTTTCCATGCGAAGTAGGAGAGACTTCCTCTACAGCTGGCGAGGAATTGCCAAGCACTCATAGAGCTTCTGACAACTCTTCTCCTTCAGTAACATGAGCGCATGTGAGCCCATGTTATTGCTTAACAGTATGTCACAAAAGAGCTTATGTGCTGCCTTACTGCTCCCTCCCCTCTTATTTTATGATAATGATTGGTATATTATGATAACGATTGTTATTTTACGATAACGGCACCGTAGATGTACGATAGCGGTATCATAGAATTACAATCGATTTCGTAAAATAAAGGTCGATATCGTAGAACACCGATTGTTATTATTATAACGATAAAGATTTTTTATAAATATGGCCCTATGAATTACAGAATTCATTCCAGTCTAGTGCAAGATACAGCTCAGTTTAGCACAATGCAGCGCATTTCAAACATATTACCATCTGTTTTCTCTGCACTTCCGATAATAGTCTAAATTCGGATCGCATGCAATTCGCAAAATGGTGATCGCATGCGTGATAAGTGTGGTTTAGCCCTTAGTGTTCCTTTGATCTGCTGAATTTCGAAGGGTGACGACCTAAAGCAGAAGGGAGTAAAGGGTGGATATAGTTTTATAGTTTTAGTTCCATGGAAAGAGTAAGACAATTCTACCCCAAGGGTGTCGACCTACAGTAGAAGGGAGTAAAGGGTGGATATAGTTTTAGTTCCATGGAGAGCGTAAGACAGTTCTACCCCAAGGTGATGACCTACAGCACAAGGGAGTAAAGGGTGGATATAGTTTTAGTTCCATGGAAAGAGTAAGACAGTTCTACCCCAAGGGTGACGACCTACAGCCGAAGGGAGTAAAGGGAAAGAGTAAGACAGTTCTACCCCAAGGGTGTCGACCTACAGTAGAAGGGAGTAAAGGGTGGATATAGCTTTAGTTCCATGGAAAGCGTAAGACAGTTCTACCCCAAGGGTGATGACCTACAGCACAAGGGAATAAAGGGTGGTTATAGTTTTAGTTCCATGGAAAGAGTAAGACAGTTCTACCCCAAGGGTGACGACCTACAGCAGAAGGGAGTAAAGGGTGGATATAGTTTTAGTTCCATGGAAAGAGTAAGACAGTTCTACCCCAAGAGTGACAACCTACAGCCGAAGGGAGTAAAGGGTGGATATAGTTTTAGTATTCACCCTTTACTCCCTTCGGCTGTAGGTCATACCCTGGGGTAAAAACTGTCTTACTCTTCCATGGAACTAAAACTATATTCACCCTTTACTCCCTTCGGCTGTAGGTCGTCACCCTTGGGGTAGAACTGTCTTACTCTTCCATGGAACTAAAACTATATCCACCCTTACTCCCTTGGCTGTAGGTCATTACCCTTGGGGTAGAAATGTCTTAATCTTTCCATGGAACTAAAACTATATAACCCTTACTCCTTTCTGTGTAGGTCGTTACCCTTGGGGTAGAACTGTCTTACCTTTCATGGAAATAAAACTACATCCACCCTTTACTCCCTTGGCTGTAGGTCGTCACCTTGGGGTAGAATTGTCTTACTCTTTCCATGGAACTAAAACTATAAACTAATCCACCCTTTACTCCCTTGGCTGTAGGTCGTCACCCTTGGGGTAGAACTGTCTTACTTTTCCATGAACTAAAACTATATCCACCCTTTACTCCCTTCGGCTGTAGGTCAGTCACTCTTGGGGTAGAATTGTCTTACTCTTTCCATGGAACTAAAACTATAAACTATATCACCCTTTACTCCTTCGGCTGTAGGTCATCACCCTGGGGTAGAACTGTCTTACTTTTCCATGGAACTAAAACTAATCCACCCTTATCCCTTCGGCTGTAGGTCGTCACTCTTGGGGTAGAACTGTCTTACTCTTTCCCTGGAACTAAAACATAAAACTATATCCACCCTTATCCCTTCTGCTGTAGGTCGTCACCCTGGGGTAGAACTGTCTTACTCTTTCCATGGAACTAAAAACTATATCCACCCTTTACTCCCTTCGGGTAGGTCATCACCCTGGGGTAGAACTGTCTTAACTTCCATGGAACTAAAACTATATCCACCCTTACTCCCTCTCTGTAGGTCATCCCTTGGGGTAGAACTGTCTTAATCTTCCATGGAACTAAAACACTCCACTTTACTCCCTTGCTGTAGGTCGTCCCTTGGGTGTAGAACTGTTCTACTCTTTCCATGGAAATAAAACTAATCCACCCTTTACTCCTTCGGCTGTAGGTGTCACCTTGGGGTAGAAATGTCTTACTCTTTCCATGGAACATAAAACTATATCCACCCTTTACTCCCTCGGCTTGAGGTTGTCACTCTTGGGGTAGAACTGTCTTACTCTTTCCATGGAACTAAAACTATATCCACCCTTTACTCCCTTGCTGCTGTAGGTCGTCACCTTGGGGTAGAACTGTCTTACTCTTTCCATGGAACTAAAACTATAACCACCTTTTCTCTTGTGCTGTAGTGGTCATCACCCTGGGGGAGAACTGTCTTACGCTTTCATGGAACTAAAGCTATATCCACCTTTACTCCCTTCACTGTAGGTCGACAACCTTGGGGTAGAATGTCTACTCTTCCCCTTACTCCCTTCGGCTGTAGGTCGTCACCCTTGGGGTAGAACTGTCTTACTCTTTCCATGGAACTAAAACTATATCCACCTTACTCCCTTGTGCTGTAGGTCATCACCTTGGGGTAGAACTGTCTACGCTCTCCATGGAACTAAAACTATATCCACCCTTTACTCCCTTCTACTGTAGGTCGACACCCTTGGGTGAGGTAGAATGTCTTACTCTTTCCATGGAACTAAAACTATAAAACTATATCCAACCTTTACTCCCTTCTGCTTTAGGTCGTCACCTTCGAAATTCAGCAGATCAAAGGAACACTAAGGGCTAAACCACACTTATCACGCATGCGATCACCATTTTGCGAATTGCATGCGATCCGAATTTAGACTATTATCGGAAGTGCAGAGAAAACAGATGGTAATATGTTTGAAATGCGCTGCAGTGCTAAACTGAGCTGTATCTTGACTAGACTGGAATGAATTCTGTAATTCATGGGGCCATATTATAAAAATTCTTATCGTTATAATAATAACAATCGGTGTTCTACGATATCAGACCTTTATTTTACGAAATCGATTGTAATTCTATGATACCGCTATCGTACATCTACGGTTGCCGTATGAATAAAATAACAATCGGATCATAATATACCAATCATTATCATAAAATAAGAGGGGAGGGAGCAGTAAGGCAGCACAATAAGCTCTTTTGTGACATACTGTTAAGCAATAACATGGGCTCACTGCGCTCATGTTACTGAAGGAGAAGAGTTGTCAGAAGCTCTATGAGTGCTTGGCAATTCCTCGCCAGCTGTAGAGGAAGTCTCTCCTACTTCGCATGGAAAAATAATTTTAACTAAACAAAGTTTCAAAATTGGGTTCAAAGGGAATCTATAGTGAAAAAATGACTTTGCCTCATCTTAATCTATACATTAATACATGTAAGTAGCAAATACTCTGAGGTTTGGGTGTCGCTGCATTCCTTCAATACAGTAATTGATTTGATGAGGCTCAGTATTCTCCACAATCTTAACCAACACCTCGTTCCATCTGGCCGGACTTTCTGTAAGGAATGGCCGGACTGTCTAAAGCATGCTCAGAATCACCAAGAGTCAGCATTGGAAGAGGAAATTTCCCATCATGCAATTCACATGATTTGCATAAACACTGTGTCCATTCCCGTTATAGCAAAACGCACCTAGCAGAAGATAGTTCAGATTGGATATCTAAAGATAACTATTTTTCAGGTTAGACATCCTTTTATACCTGTTACCTTAAAGTAAATGTTCTGAAAGTGCTTGCAGTAAAAATGGATTTTTGTTGCAGCATTTGCAAGGCCTTTTTACTTATGTGCATCCTGCCACAGGAGGCCAACAAAGAGTTGATGACATTGAGTGGATTATCATTTACTTTTGTATAATGAGGTATCCAAGTTGTTTTTTTCTGGCTATGCAAGGCTCTGGCTCAGGGATTTCCAACCTGCATTTCTCTATTGCAGAAGAAACTGAGGAATACTGGGAGTTGTAGTTTTCCAACATCTGAAGGGGCTGCAGGTTGGACATCTCTGCTCTAGGCATAGAGGCAATAAATTGTTAGTGGATATTCAGTGGTTGGCAAAAGTATTTGGCCCCCTTGAAGTTTTCCACATTTTGTCTCATTACTGCCACAAACATGAATCAATTTATTGGAATTCCACGTGAAAGACCAATACAAAGTGGTGTACACATGAGAAGTGGAACGAAACATAAATGATTCCAAACATTTTAACAAATCAAACTACAAAGTGGGGTGTGCGTAATTATTCAGCCCCCTTTGGTCTGAGTGCAGTCAGTTTCCCATAATCATTGCCTGATGAGTGCTAATGACTAAATAGAGTGCACCTGTGTGTAATCTAATGTGAGTACAAATACAGCTGCTTGTGATGGCCTCAGCGGTTGTCTAAGAGAATCTTGGGAACAGCAAAACCATGAAGTCCAAAGAACACACCAGACAGGTCAGGGATAATGTTATGAGAAATTGAAAGCAGGCTTAGGCTACAAAAAGATTCAACGCCTTGAACATCCCACGGAGCACTGTTCAAGCGATCGTTCAGAAATGGGAAGGAGTTGGACAACTGTGAACTACCAACACAAGGCCATCCTGTTTGCAGTTTACCACAAGCCATGTGGGGGGCACAGCAAACATGTGGAAGAGGTGCTTGGTCAGATGAGTTCCAAAATGTGAACTTTTGGCCAAAATTCAAAACGCTATGTTGTGTGAAAAACTAACACTGCAAATCACTCAGAACACACCATCCCCACTGTCAAATAGGTGGTGTGGCAGCATCACGCTCTGGGGGTGCTTCTCTTCAGCAGGGACAGGGAAGATGGATGGAGCCAAACAGGGCAATCTTGGAAGAAAACCTCTTGGAGTCAGCAAAAACTGCTGTTCACAAACGCTGTCCATCTAATCTGACGAGCTGGAGCTGTTTTGCAAAGAAGAATGGGCAAGGATTCAGTCTCTAGATGTGCAAAGCTGGTAGGGACATACCCTAAAAGACTGGCAGCTGTAATTGCAGCAAACAGTGGTTCTACAAAGGATAGACTTAGGGGGCTGAATAATTAGCACACCCCACTTTGCAGTTATTGATTTGTTAAAAATGTTTGGAATCATGTATGATTTTCGTTCCACTTCTCACGGTGTACACCACTTTGTATTGGTCTTTCACGTGGAATTCCAATAAAATGATTCATGTTTGTGGCAGTAATGTGACAAATATGGAAAACTTCAAGGGGGCCGAATACTTGCCAACCACTGTATATTTAGGATTCAGAATCATCTCATAATTGGACATTTATAATTAAATAAGTAAACAGGGCTGTGATAATACAACCAGATTGTATTTATACTGCAGTGATTCTGACAGCTTGCTGCGATGATTCAATGTACAACCCCTAAATGCCATTTGCGTTTGAGAGTGCTTGTCAGGGAAGATGTGGAACTAGTAGTGCAACTACATATGTATTAGAATTTGCAGGGATTTGACAAAAGTAAAGCAAATTCTGGTGCTGCGAGCAAAAAAAAAAAAACAGTCAGAGGCCTTCAGCAAATCCAGTTCTGATTTAGTAGCAGGGCTGCAGTTTGTGCTGCAAGCATTGCAAAGTCACGGGGTTTGGTGCTAATGAGCTTTCTGAATGTGCAAGTTTTAGTGCTGGAAGTTGGAGTGTGGAGGCTTCTGTTTTGCTACATCTAATTATCAGTCTGGTGCTTCTATATTATATATAAAAGTGAATGTATGTATGTTCCAAAACAACTTCCAAACAGCTGGGTCAATTTTCATGAGACTTGGTACACTTATGTAAAGGACCTTGGAAAAACATAGGACTATGGAACTAAAACTATATCCACCCTTTACTCCCTTCGGCTGTAGGTCGTCACCCTTGGGGTAGAACTGTCTTACTCTTTCCATGGAACTAAAACTATTCCATGGAAAGAGTAAGACAGTCTACCCCAAGGGTGACACCTACAGCCGAGGGAGTAGGGTGGATATAGTTTTAGTTATCCCCATGGAAAGAGTAAGACAGTTTCTACCCAAGAGTGACGACCTACAGCAAAGGGAGTAAAGGGTGGATGTAGTTTTAGTTCCATGGAAAGAGTAAGACAGTTCTACCCCAAGAGTATGAACCTACACAAAGGGAGTAAAGGGTGGATATAGTTTTAGTTCCATGGAAAGGTAAGACAGTTTCTACCCCAAGGGGGATGACCTACAGCCGAAGGAGTAAAGGGTGATATAGTTTTAGTTCCATGGAAGAGTGACAGTTCTACCCCAAGGTGACGACCTACGCAGAAGGGAGTAAAGGGTGGATATATGTTTTAGTTCCATGGAAAGAGTAAGACAGTTCTACCCAGAGTGACGACCTACACAGCCGAGGGAGTAAGGGTGGATGTAGTTTTAGTTCCATGGAAAGAGTAAGACAGTTCTACCCCAAGGGTGATGACCTACAGCCGAAGGGGTAAAGGGTGGATATAAGTTTTAGTTCCATGGAAAGAGTAAGACATTCTCCCCCAGAGTGACGACCTACGCCGAAGGGAGTAAAGGGTGGATATAGTTTTAGTTCCATGGAAAGAGTAAGACAGTTTACCCCAAGGGTGACGACCTACAGCCGAAGGGAGTAAAGGTGGATATAGTTTAGTTTTAGTTCCATGGAAAGAGTAAGACATTCTACCCCAAGGGTGACTCCTACAGCCGAAGGAGTAAAGGGTGGATGTAGTTTTAGTTCCATGGAAAGGTAAGACAGTTCTACCCCAGGGTAACGACCTACAGCAGAAAGGAGTAAAGGGTGAATATAGTTTTTAGTTCCATGGAAGAGTAAGACATTTCTACCCCAAGGGATGACCTACAGCCGAAGGGAGTAAAGGGTGGATATAGTTTTTAGTTCATGGAAAGAGTAAGACAGTTCTACCCCAAGGGTGACGACCTACAGCCGAAGGGGTAAAGGGTGAATATAGTTTTAGTTCCATGGAAAGAGTAAGACAGTTTTACCCCAGGTAATGACCTCACAGCCGAAGGGAGTAAAGGGTGAATGATAGTTTTAGTTCCATGGAAAGAGTAAGACAGTTCTACCCCAAGGGTAATGACCTACAGCCGAAGGAGTAAAGGGTGGATATAGTTTTAGTTCCATGGAAAGAGTAAGACAGTTCTACCCAGGGTGACGACCTACAGCCGAAGGGGTAAAGGGTGGATATAGTTTTAGTTCCATGGAAAGATTAAGACAGTTCTACCCCAAGGGTAACGACCTACAGCAGAAGGGTAAAGGGTGGATATAGTTTTAGTTCCATGGAAAGAGTAAGACAGTTCTACCCCAAGGGTAAGACCTACAGCAGAAGGGGTAAGGGGTGGATATAGTTTTAGTTCATGGAAAGAGTAAGACAGTTATCCCAAAGGTAACGACCACAGCGAAAGGATTAAAGTGGATATAGTTTTAGTTCCATGGAAAGAGTAAGACAGTTCTACCCCCAACATGATCATTTCCCTGTCACTGGACATTTTCACCCAGTATTTCTCTACCATGCAGCAGGTTGGGATGAGAGCATATAATTAAATATGTAAAGGTGAAAGACGAATTAAGGTACAAAGGGCTTCCTTTACGTGTCATTGAATGTGAAATTATATAACAGGCTAAGAAAGTGGCTTTAATCTTCATTGACTTGCTGAAATAAAATAGGAAGATGTTAAATATTTTAGTGCAAGTTTGTTTTCCTGCTGGCGATTGTAGGGAACGGCCTTGAAAGTGGTGGGAAGGATTTTGAAATAATTTGGCATTTTCCTTCACTTTAGGGAAGTGACCCCTTTGTCTAGCTTCAGGTAGGCACGCAAGTGCAGTTTCATGATTTTAAAATGGTTGTATGTCTTTTAGGATTATTCTAGCCTAGCTTACTAGCCTTCATTCGTTTGCTAATTTGCCCAATCTGTGTAATTAAAGGTTATGTTTGTAACCTATTAGGGTTGAGGGTGGGATTTTGACACTTGATAAAAAAATGCTTTCTATTCACTATGTTTATGCTTGATAAAGGAGCACACTTAGCTCCAAACATGTTGCACATCATTAAAACTACTGTTTCATTTAAACTACTGCGTGTGGGCTCTCCTGCATTTGTTCATGTTTGAGTATTCAGCTTTCCACGAGAGACGGAGTGGATTGGAGCCACAAAAGAATTTAAAGTTTGACTGTGAAGCGCCTATAGACCGACATCACCAACAAATTAAATAGGATAAGGAGAGAATAACCTCTTTGAAACTTCCTTTCAGCAACATGCAAATAGAACAAAGTCTCTGGGTATTTACCATGTTTCCATGGAAGCTTTTAGGAAAGCTATACTTTAAAAAGACTTTTACAGCATTCCACAAGCTAAAAACAAAACCAAAGTGCCAACTACAGATGCTGTAAATTATTTTTTTAAAAATTAGCTTTCCTAAAATCATATTTAATTTGTTGATGACTGTTGCGAAGGCTGTTCGCTGGGCATGTGATCTGACCAATCAATTGGTAAAGCTGCCACCACTTTAAATTAAGGCTTTAAAGATGCCCACAAATGATATTCTGGAGTCTAACTGACTATGCAAACCCCTGTCCTGGCAGCTAAATGGTTTAACACTACACCATTCACTCCAGCAACTAACTGGTTAATTAGCATCATTCCTTCACAAGCAGTCACAGAGTTAATTGGCATTTACACTGCCAAGCATTCCATACACTTAAAATCTTATAAGAGGTTAACTGAGTCTTTTCATCTTTCTTTTTTTTTTCAAAGACAAAACTTATTAAATTTTAGATTTAATATTCCAAAGGTGGACAGTGCATATAATACAAAATAAATAGAATGGTGTTACAATAAATGACATACAATAGGTACAACAGTTATATAAAATAAAAAGGATAAAAATATTCACAGACCCTACTCACTACAAGTCCTGTGTCTCGGGGCGAGAAGGAAATATGATCCATACAAATATCCCCCTAGTATGAACAAAGTTATAGGGGCTACTGTGTTTTTTTTAAGCCCAGTGATGAACCATCTCCCCTACTTAGCTATGCATGAGGGGGAGCGTTCAGGAATGTCCAGATTTACAACTTGTCACAATCCTTCATTCCCCTCAGTTAGGAAGATTCCATATAACTTTAGATATGTACATTGTACTGGGATATAGACCACATATTCCTCTCCTGTATTAATTATCAATTCCTACAACCAAACATGACCTGTGTGTAATACATATTTCCCATGGAAACTCCCCTTAGCAAGGGAATAAGGTCTCCATGTTGGGTATCATTTAATGGACCTACCTTCCCATTCACAAATATAATCGGTTTCCGTCACACATATTCCAATACTAAAATATATTTATTTAACATGTCTGACTATCCTATATGTGACCTATTAGGTATCCACCAGACCTCTCATAGAAATTCCAGATACACGGTTCGGCCCCCACTATGTTTGGAAAAGAAAATCTGGTTCCATGCTTCAATAACCCTAATATAACACTGGGGACGTTTTCCAGTGTGGAATGGAATTTTTTATTGGTCCTTTGAAAGAACTTGTACCAAAAGCTAACTCAGTCTTGCCAAGTCACTACACCACTTTCCTGACAGTGACATCGGTCTATAGGCGCTTCACCACTGCAAAACCAGAGGCCTGCACTACTGATGATGGCTCAATAAAGATGAACCCGGTCTGTAGTTGTAAAATGCTGTAAAAATCTTTTCAAAGATTTAGCTTTCCTAAAGCTTCCATAGAAACTTGGTATTACCCAGAAATATTTGTTCCTTATTTTATAATTTGAAAAGACATGATATTTGAATGGGATGGAATATATGCTTATAATCACTCAAGTATATAGATGAGTGATTTTTATAAGAATATACCACTGCTGATCCCCTTTCATTTGCCGTTCTTTTTCTGCTGCTAAACAAACACTAAGCTGCTTTAGATCTCTTGCATTTGGTATGTCTCCCAACACATCTTTAAAATTTGATTGGTCTGTTTAAATCTTGAATCTGATTAGATCTTGGGCATGGGACCAATCCTATCCCCCCCCCCCTAAATCTGATGGTCTAATCACCCTAATCCTATATCCCTGTCCTATGTACTTTTCGTTATATATATTTGAAATGACTTTCTATGCTATTTTTCCTTCCCCTTCTGATTTGAGGCTGTACTATATACAAACATGGTGAAGACAGGCAAACGTTGGTCTTTTATTTATTAGAAACTCGAATTCTTCCAAAGACAGCCAGGGAGGAAGCAATATCTAAAAAAAAAATAAAAATAAAGGGGGAGAAGATGAAGCACAGACAGGTCAAAGCAATAATGTGACAAACCGTATGAAGGATGAAACAGAGAATGTGTAATAGATGGCAGACATTGCAGGTTGAGAAATGCTTACCATTGGATAAAGGTGATAGCGAGGGATTTTAATGGCAGAGATACAACATCTGTCTATATATAGAGGTTATTAAAAATGGGAATGTGTGTTTTATCAGCGGGGATGAAGGGCTCCCAGTGTTCCATACAGAAAAGGGAGGTGTTGGTGTCGGTAATTATGTATTTGATAATGTTGTTTGCAGAGATAAGTAGAAAACCATTTTCATTGTAAAGAATTTAAAATGTAAAGACCTCCTTCCTTTTATTTTTTGTATCTCAATTCCTGTAAAGCTACAGCTAGTCACTTTTTTGTACACATACAAAGTAATTGGAACCGAAATGTATTAAATCAAAAGCCACATCTTTACTCATCCCATCTCCCAACATGTGTTTCTCTTTCCAATCTATCCACGTTTTTAGTATATTAGACTTAAAATTTTAAAGATTCAGAGGGAGGAAATGTCAATCAAAGTGAATGGCATGTATAGTCATGCCCTACTCTACTGTGTGAATTACCATATCCACAGTCCTCCCTATGAAGTAATTACCATATCCCTCTAACTATAAACAGTACAGACGCTGCCACTATGTGTAAAGGTTCGTACACAATTGGCTTTTTGGTCAGGGATCTTGCCCAACCGCCCGGCAGATCTCCAAACGATCTGCCTTTTCGCTCGATAAAGTGCCCATTCACGGCATGATTATCGCCGACCCATGATCACACGTGAGAGTAAGAGGACACACATGTACTGGCAAATCAAGGAGAATTTCGAAGACGTCTCTACTAGTACCACATAATAATTATTAATAAGTCAATTAATCTTCAATAAGTAAAACTCTCAGAAACTCGGTAATCAAGAAAAAACTTTTTATCCCTCTCTCCCCACACACATGTAAAATCCATAAGTCAAGTTATATGGTGACAAACCGTGTATTATACAGAGCCTGGCAGATTCTTGTGATTAGCAGGCTGCATTATTGTAAATTGATTGTATTTTATACTGTGATCATTCTAACTCTGGCTACAGGTGTTTTACCTAATTAACCTGTGGTTCTCTAAATGTTTTCAAAATCCACACTCCAACCATTTCCTGACTGTCCTCTGATTTAGAGAGTGTCTTTAGGGTAAATGGTATAGATGTAATTCAACTACACCAACAATAATTTTGTTCAAAGCTAGTGAATTTGATCAGACAAGGCCACTAAATGCTGAGATAGCAATAGAAACCTTTTTTTTCTACACTAAGCACAAAAATGATAAATTAGATGTAGCAAAACAAGAGCTGCCACTCTGCAACTACCTGGCACCGCAAAACTAACGCATTGAGAAAGCTCAGTTAATCACAATGCTCGCGAACAAACTAGCAGCTTCTGCTACTTAAACGAACTAGGACTTGCTGAAGGCTCTTGCCTGTTTTTACTGTCTCCTGGCACACCCCCAGCATATGATTAGTCAATAATACAAGAGCCAATCAGATTTAAAGGGGACTGTGGTCTTCCATTTTGTATGTCCTCATGGAGGCAGCATTGATCACCTGTCATCTGACCGCCCCTTGGTTTAGGGTTGGAGCATGCTCACTGCTGTCTTTTCTGCTGGGAAATTCTAATTACAACTACCAAAATGCAAATCAAATTATAATTCCCCAGAAGTCTCTTTTCCTTATTTTGCATAATGAGCAAGGGAATTGTGGGGAAACTCTCCCTAACTCTTGACTCCTTGTAAATCTTATTTTTCAGAGCCCAGAATGAATAAAAGCTATATGTTTACACATGAATAATATATATATATATATATATAATATATGACAGTCGTATGCAATATATTGATTGATTATATATATATATATATAAAAAGGAATTTTACCAGAAAAAATATAAATCTAAGCTCTAAAATAACATAAATAGAGATTATCCAGCAGTAGTGCTGTTTTATACTTATTCCCAAACAATGAGGATCTAAGGCTCACCAGAGCTGAAGGAGCTCCTTGAGCCTACCCAGCCAGATATATACTAGACCACAGTCAACTGTTATAGCCTTTGTGCCTAAATACAAGACTACAACTTATCAGTATAGCTGCTAAGCCAAACTAAGCTGCAATTAGCTCTCTTGCATTTTATAGTGTCTCCCAACACACCTTTAAAATCTGATTGGTCTGATTTAAACATGAATCTGCTTGTATCTTGGGTATCGGACCAATCCTATACCCCATCCCTAAATCTGATTGGTCCAATACCCCGATCCAATCAGATTCAAGATTTAAATTAGACCAATCATTTTAAAGGTGTGTATGGGAAACACTAAAATGCAGAGATCTAAATTGCAGCCTATTGTTGGATTAGCTGCTGTACTGATAAGTTGTAGTTAACATAAGGGCTGCAGACTAGTATACACACTGGCTGGGTAGGCTCCATGAGCTACCTTCAGCCCTGGTGAACCTTAGATCCTCCGTATTTGGCAACAAGTATTAAAAACAGCACTACTGCATGTAGTTCTCTATTTTGTTATATTAGAGAAGGCTAAAAAAATATTTTTTTCTTATCATTTTTTTAATTATTGGGCCAGAAATCTGATTTTTTTTTTCTTGACAATACCTTCTAAAATAGTTCAAATATTTACAGGCATATTTTATAAACAATCAAATATAGTGCATACCACTGCCTTTATTTAGTTTTTGGTATTCATGTGTAAACATATAGCTTTTTATTCATTCTGGGCTTTGAAAAATAAGATTTACAAGGAGTCAAGCGAGTTAGGAAGAGTTTTCCCCACAACTCCCTTGCTCATTATGCAAAATAAGGGTAAAGAGACTTCTGGGGAATTATAATTTAATTTTGCATTTCTGGTATGTTAATTAGAATTTCCCAGCAGTAAAGACAGCGTAAAGGCGGTGGACAGATGATCGTGATCAATGGCTGCTCCATAAGGCACATACAAAATGGAAGACCACAGTTCCCCTTTAATTTGTTCTGGACCAATCAGATTTTGAGGGTGTTGTTTATGAGACACTATAAAACTTCATGAAATCCTCAGAAGCTCAGTTTGAAATCAGGAGTCAACTACATGTCTTGTCTTTGTATTTAGGTTAGAAATTTGCAAGTAAGTGGCTGGTTGTTTTGTTGGACTGCAGCAATGGATAATCTTTAGCTCCTAGGTTTTATTGCCTATGGTGTCATGTGTAGCAGTCTATAAACAGCACATAGACGTTGTATAAATGATAATAATAGGTTTTTGTTTGCAGAACCTGAATTTGCTTTACTTTATTCAAATAGCCTGAAAATTGTGAGCAGCCTATACATATGTAGTTGCACTACTAGTTCTACCATTCTCTGACAAGCACTCTCAAACAGCAGAGGGAATGTTAGGGGCTGTACATTGAAATCTTGCAGCGGCTGTCAGATCACTGCATATAAACACAATCATGTTGTAATTAACGCAGCCCTGTTACCTACATTATTATAAGTGTCCCCCAATTATGAGATGATCTGATAACTTAACAATTTATTGCTCTATTGCCTAGAGCAGGGATGTCCAACCTGTGGCCCTCCAGATGTTGTAAAAACACAACTCCCAGTATTCTTTGGTTTCTCCTGCAATAGAGGAATGCGTGAGTTGTAGTTTTCAAAAATTGGATGGCTGCAGGTTGGCAATCCGACCCAGAGCCTTGCATCGCCAGGAAAACCCACTTGGATACCACATATACAGAAAGTGAATGATTGGATAATCCACTGGAATGGCAGCAACTAAAGAGTTGCTATGTTATGTAACATAGCAACCCTTTAGTTGGGCCATTCCGTGGCAGATGCACTAAGTAAAAATACCTTCAAATGTGGCAACAAAAAAAATCAAAGTTTATTGCAAGCACTTTCTGAACATTCTGAAAGGTACCAGGTATAAAAGGTCGTCTATACTGAAAAAATAGTTATCTTTAGATATCCAATCTGAACTATCTTCTGCTAGGTCATTTTTGCTATAACTGGAATGGACACGTTTTCATGCAAATCATGTAAATTGCATGATGAAAATTCCCTCTTCCAATGCTGCCTCTTAGTGATTACTGAGCATGCTTGCCCTTATAGACAGCCCGGAGGTCCGGAAGGAGGTGTCGGTTAAGACTGGGAGGAGAGATACTGAGCCTGAGCAAATCAATTACTGTATCTAAGGAATGCAGCGACACACAAACTTCAGACCATGTGCTCTTACATGTATTAATTTATAGATTAAGACGAGCAAAATAATCTTTCCACTATAGTGGCCCTTTAATATTAGATGGTATTTTATGGCAAGTGGTGATGGGAAACAAGATTGACCCTGGCTGATAATTACACTGTAGGAAATATAGCCCAGTGAATTCGACTTTGTACACTTTGATGTTAGGAAATTACAACTTACTTGCCTGGTTGCAAAATGGTTCCTCACATCACTGTTATTACTAATACAAAACACAGAGAAAGCAGCATGTGGTTTTCCAAAAAGCACCAATTCTTGTGTATTTTCTCTCTATTCCACATAAATGTACTTATTCTATTTACCAATTAACAGCATTATCCTTTTTGTATCTTTATCTCCAATGTACTGTAACGCTGGGGCCCCACTGCAAAGCAAGAAAAATCATATTGTGATTCTTTGGCCTTTTTGATACATTTGTATGATCTAAGAAATGTGAATGATAATTTGAGGTTTAGCCAAAGATACATTCGAGGGTTACCGAAAACTGATCCATAAATTCGAGGGTTACCGAAGTACTTTTGAGGGTTACGAAAATAGAACCATAAATTCGAGGGTTACCGAAGTCGAACGATACTTTTTGAGTATTATCGAAAATGAACATCTTTCGAAGGTTAGCAAACGTACATCAGGGTTAGCAAAAACAATCCATACATTCAAGGGTTACCGAAAATGAACAATACATTCAAGGTTTACTGAAAATGAACAATACATTCAAGGGTTACCGAAAATTAACACATATTTACAGGGTTACCACAAAAATCGAAGGTTACATATGAGGGTCAGCAACGATCATTCTAGGGTTAGCAAAAACGATCCATACATTCGAGGGTTACCTAAACCAACGATACTTTCGCGGGTTAGCGAACGATACATTCTAGGGTTAGCGAATGGCTCGTAAATTTGATAATTAGCGAATTTACGATAATTATCGAAAATACAGCTGCAAGTCCAGAAAAACGAACTAGTTTGAACGCAAACTAGTTTGAAATAGTTTTGAGTTTGGCTTGAACTCGGGTTTGAGTTCGTTTTGTGTCCATCTCTAGTGGCTGTCAGTGAGAGCCTATCACTGGCAGCCATGGACGGAAAAAAACAAAGCGGCAGCAGAAGAATAGTTGGCATAGAGTGCGAGTAATGGTAGTGTATTAACTGTGTTTATAATTAATATTAATTAACTGTTAAAAACTGTTCATTGTGCATGTTAAGCAATTTCATCTTATATAATAATACATTATTTGAAATATATTTTTCATTATCTATTTTGTTAATCCTATAAATTAATCGAACCTTGCGCTCTCTTCTTACTAACCATGAAGCACCTCAGTATCTAGTTACTGTATTTGCAGTATTACCGTGGATTCCGTACCTGCATTGGCAGCACAGTGCATGTTTAGTTTACAACCCTCTTGCCTGCACAACTCATATAAATATGTCTGTACTGAACTGCAGAGATTGCTCTTTTATTACAGCCTTGACACACATAATTAGAAATGTGCCAAGCTGCAATGTGGGATAATGCTGCCTTTGCTGATACCGAGGAAAGTTGTATGGACTGTGGCATGTATTTTTACAGCTGTAATATTTAGCCGTGAAGCTAAGGCAAAGAGCCTCGCAAAGCATCATTATTCACTGTCAGTCACAAGTCCATATCAAACATGAACGTGAAGCGAACTGAACAGAATCTCCCATGAAAGAGGATTACAATTATTGTCTGTAAATAACACACCACCCATGTGATTGGTAACCACATACATGGCCCCGACCGATCCACAAACACTGTTTTGAGTTTCAGCCGAGCAAATTGGCTCCCTCTATAGAGAGCTGACCAATGGAAATTTTCTGTCTAAAACGACTGCTAACTATAGGTGCCACTACCAAATCCTCCACAGGATTTGGCGAGTATTGGCAACACACAGGGGGGGGGGCTGAAAACATTCCACAAACGATGCTGACAACTTTTGCCATCTGCATCGTGTTGGAACATTTCAGGCTTGCCAATACTCAACAAATAATGTCAGATTTGTATACCCAGCTTTAATTTATCTGTATTGAGCTTCATCAAGCTACAATTTACAGCACCATATTTTGAAACTTACGCTATGTACAGGAGATCAAATGAGTAACACAAACGATCTCAAGCAAAACTATATTAAATAAATGCAATTTTACTACTATTTTAATGAGCAGATTTCTAAGCAATAGTTGAGGTTTGTCACAATGTTAGCCATAAGTAAGAAAGAGAAGTAGAGCTGTGATACCTTTTATTGGCGAATTAAATTAAAAAATTAAGCAAGCTTTCAGGAGTCCCAAGCTCCCCCATCCAGCCTGATGAGGGGGCTTAGGACACCCTAAAGCTTGCTTAATTTTAATTTAGTTAGCCAAATAAGGTATCACAGAATTGTCTACTAAGACAGTGATTGCTGGATGCTGGACTCTATAGGTACTGTCCATTGGGAGGTTAGCTGGTGCTGTGTGGTAGCATTGTACACTGAAAAAACAACTATGCCTCATTTTAATCTATAAATAAATACATGTAAGCAGCACTTACTTTGATGTGTTTGTGTTGCTGCATGACTTCATTCCAGTACTTTGTTTTTTCAAGTTCAGTCACTCAGTCCCCCAGCCAAGCATGCTCAGTAATCCCTATAGGCACCATTGAGAGAGGAATTTCCCACCATGCAGTTTATGTACCAACTGTCACCATTCCAGCTACACAAAACTATACATAACATAAGAGTTTGATACTTAGGCACTTGATGACAGCTGAAATGTAAGATATCATGGATTGGATATCAAAGAAATAGGGGACAGACCAACAAAATAATGGTACAGTGATAATTGGAAAGAATTATAGTTTTGGCAGTAATGGGAATAAAAAAACAAACACAATTTTCCAATGTACATATCGTTTAAAAGGACAACTAACTGTAAAAACATACTTTTAAAAATTAAAGTGCCTGGGGCAAGTAGGTAGTATTGATTATTGCTACCTCCCGATATTGTTTTTGTTGAGGAGCTACAGCATGTCAGTTTTCAGCTGCCAGTTAGTGCCCTGGGCCTTACTGTAAAAAAAATATTGCTGAAGCACTCAGGAAGCCTGGCAAAAGCTGGTGCTCATTACAGAAACGATATTGGAAGGTAGGAATTACCAATCCTACCCCCCTGCCCCAGGTACTTTTTTTATTTTAAAGGGAATCTCCATCCTTAAAACAAAAAAACTGGTGAACTGGTCAGTTATCTACCCACAATTTCAACTGCAATTTTTATCAGTTAATTAATTGATTCTATTCCTTCCTGGCAAAGGTATCCACCTTCTCCCTCTGCTCAATGACTTTTAATAAGCTTTAGCATGTGCAGAGGAGGCGCATTGGAAACAGCAGTTATATATGGGCTGGGTCAGCGGGTCAGCTGGTGTTAAATAGGCTTGCGTGACTGCAGTATCTCAAACGATTGTAAAACATTGTTAGTGTGACTTCAACCCCCTAAAAGAATGCTACGCACCCTAGTGCACTATCATATATCCCCCTGATTTTGTCTGAAGACATGCAGCTGCATTTCAGTACAGAAATAGTATCAAAGCTCCAGACATAAAAGCTCGCCTTTCCTTAGTGGATTAAGAAAAAAATCTTTCTACAACAAAGATTGTGAATGTGATGGGCGGCATGGACATGTTACGTCATCTGAACATGTTTAGAGTTTTATAGAACAGTTTCCTTTAATCAAAGCTAACTGAACCATAGCTGCTGATCTTCCAAAGCATCACCTACTCTCTTCTCAAATCATAGTTTATTGAGAATCTAAACCTAGTTGGGTCGGCTACTGCAAACTTAAAGGACGCTATAACTAAAATAATTACTTTTCTTAATCTATAAATAAAAATACCCGTGAGCACCTTATTCGAAGTGTCTGTGTTGCTGCATGCTTTCAATCCAGTACATTTTTTCGCTCAGGAGCAGTATCCCCCCTCCCTCTTTTAATAACCACTCCCACTTTCATCTGACTTGACTTTTTCCCCACAAACCAACTGTCAAAGCTGCATACAGCATTCCATCTTTCAAAACTTTGTCACCATTCCAGCTACAGAAAAAACTGAGAGTAAGGCACTTGATTGAAAGCTGAAAATGTAAGATGTTTTAGATTGGATATCTAGAAATAGGGACAGATCAACAACAAAAAAGAAGAATTATAGTTTCCATTATGGTCAATTAAAATAACTTTTTTAGTAATAGACCGCCCTTAATTGTTTTTTACGAAACACCCATTCAGTGCTAAGTAACCAGAGGTTACAAGACAGTTATACACCATAGAGCCATGAATCTGTATCTTGCCTGACGAGATCTAAACAAATTGAAACACGTTGTGTCTGCAGGTCGAGATGGGCTCTATATATTTAAGCTCTATTACAGTTATTACCAGCGTTCTGCACACATGCATAAGGCTAAGGGAACTAAAGGAGTATTTTGCATATCTCCGCCCCTTACTCTGGGGAACCTGGGAGTAAGAAATTACTCTTGTTTTCTTAGATTTGTGGCAATGCTATTCATATAGGGTGAGACTGCATGATCCGTCTGTTATAAGAAGGTGTTTCTCCATTTTTATGCTCAGTGATGATTTTTTCTCCTTGTTGGCCCCTCTCCTCTCCCTAAGCTTTTCTAGCTGCCTGTCTACAACAGTTATAGAAATTCTTTTCTCTACCTCTGTGTTTCCACCCCACCCCTTTTGGAATGAGGGTTACCACTCCCTGTAACCATTCCCTGTTGTGTTCAATGAATTAAGGCCATCAGCAGCAGAGCTCACAGCAATTGTAACTCCATGTACAGTGTAAGCCTAGATGATTTATTAGTGTGAAACAGAACTAGAGAAATGGCAAATATTCTGAATTTGCTGAAACTGCTGATGAAGTCAATGTTTGGTTTGGGATTCTGCAGTGCAAGAAGCTCATAGAGTAGAGAATAAATATTAGGTTCTGCTTTGTGAGGAAAACATTTATAGTTATACCCTATGAAAAACATTGTGGGTAAAAAAAGTTTTTCTTTCTGACTTGTGGTAATTAAAAAAAGTTTTTTAGTCTTAAAAAGTTTTTTCTGACTTTATATTTATAATGATATTGAATTTCACACGTACGTAGGGTGGCCAGTAACAGGAAGTGACTTCTCAGAACGATCTGTGCTTTGGTGAACCATAGAGTCTTAGCGGATTCAATACAGTTATTATATGAGAAAATTCACTAGTACATGAAGGCACGCTAAGGGTTTCATGTCTTACTCTACAGTAAATGATAATCCATCTTGATAGTATTTATCAACATTTATCATTTGTTCATAATCATTTGTATTAGTAATTTTTAAAAATTAACACCCTGGGTATATTGATGAGATATACTGTTAAAGGAGAACTAACTTTTGGTAGGGTTGATTCAACTTTGCTCTCCCCTAGCTGCTCAGTTGGCACATGGAGCTGATACAAACATCGCGCTCCCCCTGGTGGCTCTCAGTCCCAAGGAAGGGGGTGGTATATAATTCTCAGCTTCTTAAAAACCTCTGAAAAGTTTAAGACAGCAAATCCTAATGTAAAGAAAGTAGACTAAGCTCACAGTTTTCTTTACCACCCCTAATGTGAAGACTTTCCTCACTTTCGCACTCATGCATAGCAAGATCTACTCCAGTAATTGCATTTACATTGATTTATAAAGTTGATTCTGCAGCTAAAGCCTCATACACACGTGTGATCGCGGGGGCTGACCTGTGACACACATGTGTATGCATGTCCAGTTTCAGAGCCCTAATTGTGCCGTGTAGGGCATGTTTTTCGCGAAAGTGCTCATACATTGGCCCTTATCGCCTGAAACGGCCAAGTATATAAATTGTTCCTCCCAATTGCGTGTGTATGAGCTTACCAGAGCTTCCTTGTTAGTCTGTCAGTTTTCAAACAATCTTGTGGAGCATGGTGCACCATGTGGGCTCTGCCCCCTGACCCCAGTATCTCACTGTCCTCGATTTAAAGAGAATTTTCTATACATGTCTCCAACAACAATAAAAAAAACCCTCTGTTTTCTGCTGTTTATCCTAGTAGTTTTTTCCAGACAGCATGAGTGACACAAAGAACAACTATCAGAACAATACTAAATAGTCATCTGATTTTACTGTCTTTCATACCCCAACTAAAGCATATTGAAGAGGTATTAGTGACAAGCCTAACGCCCCCCGATAGGAGCTAACGAGCAGGTCATGGCCGCCAAATCAGCAATAGATAATGAGACAAGCGAGTCAGGTACTGTACAAATTTAGAGACAGAACAGACATCATGGACAGGCTATTACAGTAAGGACATTGCAAAGGCCAGCAAAATAGCCAAATTACATTAAGAGGGGTAGTCCGGATGGGCTTAATTGGTACTAAATGATTGGACAAGCCATGAGTTATTAAATCAGGCAGAAATTGAGACAGAAACAATGCTCCCTATGTTTTGATTTGTCAACCCTACAGTCAAGCACCATCACCCAATCAACAGAATTGGTTTCTCTATGTGCAGTGCAGCAGTAGCAATGGATTATTTGAGTTTCTAATACCATACATTGCTATACTCTACCTTAGGTCTTCCCTAAATGGATATTTTTCTCAATATCAAGAAACAAATAAATAAAAATCATGCATCAGGTCTTTCAATTAGATTTTATGTTAAGTCATTTACACCTCAATTTTCAATACAGGCAGTCACTGGTTCATTTATTCATTGATTTTTTTTTCCTGCTGTTTGGATTCCACAAATGTCAATACTGATTCAGATCTACATTTAGTTTTTCTGCAATGGAAGATTTAACATTCACATGAAGATTAAGAACGGAAACAGATTAAAGAAAACATAAATGGTGCATAAAAAGTTAAAGGAACACTAAAGCCAAAAAATAACTATTTGCCATTCGTTTGTATAATTCACAGGTAGGTGAGAACGCTTATTCTCACCTGCCTGTGAATATTAGTATGCTCGGGGGACCTATAACTTACCTTACTGCCGCTCCTTCACTGAACAGCTGTTCTCTCCCCGTCGCAAAGCCCTATTTTTTGTATCGGCGCGCATGCGCCTAAGACAGGGCGCGTGTCAGGACAGAGCGACTGTCAGTGAAGGAGGCGGCTGGCGAGTGGATCTCGGTAAGGTAAGTTCCAGTCCCCGAGTGTCCTATTATTACAGGAGGTGAGATAAGTGTTCTCACTCCCTGTGAATTATACAAATGAATGGCAAATAGTTTATTTTTCTGGCTTTAGGGGAGTTTAGTGTCCCTTCAAAGAAAAGCACTAGTCCACTGCCACGTTGCAAATAGCACATGTGTCTGGCAGGTGTTGTTTGGTGCAGTCAATAATAACATTCCCCATATCCTCTGTTGGGGAATTATACCTTGTTTTGTTGCTTTCCTGTTCAGTGAATTTATGGAATTTGGTTTGCAGGTTGTAGTCTATCTAGCTGGATTTTACACAGGCCTAATAACTTTCCTTTTTGTTTGTTCCTACAATCCTTAGTTGACCTTTAGTTTTAAACCTTGAGAGCCTTTTTTTTCCTCACAGCCTGAAATAGATTAAAAGACTGCAGAGATTAACTATAGCTGACCATTTTTTAACAAACTGATTATTGGACAATTTAAAGACATTCAGATCCATACTCATCTAGATGGACCTCCCTATACTTAATATCTCAAAAGTGGGCCATAACATTGGCAATACCAACAAATCCTATCAGATCTGATGAATTCGCAGTATTGACAATATTGACAATGTGTGGGGGTAGAAAAGTACTGACAATACTGCAGTAGAGGGAGCCGATTGTCTATGGGGCTCATATGGAATCTACCTGTTCCACATGCTATTGGTAGCAGGGAATGATGGTGCTATAGCGGGAATTCACAGATTGTAAGAGCAACCCTTATGAATTGCTGAAGTAACTAATTGGTATGATTATCGGCTACAATAGAGGTAACCGATAACTGGAACGCATGTATGGACCATTGAACGATCATTCTGTAAAAGAAAACACGGACAATTGCTCTGCTGTATATAAAATACAAGCGATATTGCCAGCAGCTACTGTATGCAACCTCTACCAGGATTTCTCATGTCTCGCTTTACCTGCTCACTAAGCTCACTAAGATCCAGTAAGTACTGAAATAAACCCAGTCTCAGCAACCATCTCAGGCACTGCAGGGTTCATATTGATACAGACCTCTATGCTGCTGTCAATCACAGGCAGACTGATACATTTTTTTAAACAAAAAAACAAAAAATGGTGTTCTTCCATTCACAGCTCAATTACACAGTTTATGTTAACGTATCAATCTATGGAACAATTTATGGAATAAATTGAGCACGTGAGAGAGGAAGAGAGACTATCAGACCACACTGGCAGCAGAAAGGGGGGAATTCTGGGCACCAGAAACACGTGACTGCACTGGATCAAGAGGAATGAACTGCAGCCATAATATTCCACATATAGTGTCCAGTCCACATCCCTTCTTAGTCAGTCCGGGCAATGGCAGGACACCACGCTTTGCTGAGTCACGCCTGTAACCATGACATTGAGAACAGACACGTAGTGAAATTTTCAGTATAACTAGAACTAATGCAAACCCGGGGTGAGGTCCTCAGTGGGGTGGGTAGGGGCTGGAGTTGTCCTTTAAAGGCATGTCCACCCCACCCCCAAAACTAAATTTGCCCCCTGCTTGTGTCAGTGTAAAAATAAAATCTCTTACCTTTCTCCTCTCCTTATGGTTGTCTTGCAAGCTTAAAGTCCAGGAACTGAAGAGTAGGGGGCTTCTCTGTGTGTTCTCCTAATAGATTGGTGTTTAATAGTGACATTTGACTTAAATTAGTTGATTACAATAAAAATCGGACACAAATCATAAAACAATTTCACCCCCCCATGCACAAAAACCCTTTAATTCTATAGGAGACAGAAAAAAGTTTTCCTACTACCATCTATTAGCTTTAGAAGTCTTGCATCACTTGCAGCTTCCAAATCTGCCCTGGCTGAGTTTAATGAAAAAAAACTTGTTACAATATATTTTATGAAACTTCTAAAGCTAATTATTTTTTCCCATGCTACCTCTAAGCTGGAATCAAACTTGGCAGAAGCTGCTCATGCTGTGATGTCATATGGGTTCCCCAGTATTCCCCATGCAAATGCACATCGTTGAAACTGAGGGGGGGGGGGGTGGGGGGGGGGGGGGGGGTGACAACTTACCATGTGTGCCATAGATGTGGCTTAAATATGGTAATTTGTGTGTCTCCTATTCCACAACTGCACTTTCATCAATAAAATAATTTCTACTGGGCCCTATTTAAATAGGCTGTGGTGAAAAAACACAAATGGTTTATTATTGCTCTCTGTTAGCAGGTAACAAATGATATAATCAAACGTGACTCTCCATGTACAGATACATTCGGTTTTCACGCTATGCGGCATGTCTAAACAATTAGCGGTAATTAACGTCTGTCTGTAGCGTTACTTCACGAGAGAAAATGCTAATTACATGTATAAAACTTTCCAATATCTTGCGAGAGATATCGTTCTAAACGAAAACACAAAGGTTGGCTTCTTTGTCTACATACTTTAGTTAATTAATGTGTGTGTCAGTAATAACATCCACAAGCTTGCTCAGGAATCATTACATTTTTATCTCTTACCGATATATTGTACAAAGGAACACCTCCGACATTAGAATGCTATAATGGCAAACACAAGCTATGATACTGTAGATTGTTTCAGGACATTTTTTAAATGATCCATCTCAAATCCCTCCTACCCAGCTGTGCACTTTGGTGCATACGAAAAGTCAGGTTGAGGGACTAATTGTTATATTTTAAACTTTTGAAAAAAAAACACTATCCTAAAATCATGCGATTGTTGGTGGCTGCTCCTCCTCCTACCCCAACATTACTCTCCCTTTCTAACACACTCCCAATTTTTATTTGCACCAGCCCCATAGACTTAAATCGGTCTCTACATCACCACTGCAAAAGACATGGGAAATGTATAAACAGGGAACATCAGTGATTGCATGGTTTAAAGTATTTGTTCGCATGCAAAATAAACAATGTTTGCGTATCAGTTTTTAATCTTATTATTTTAGATGTATTTCTCCTTTATACTTCAGCATTAATTATGTATGCATATATATATATGGGATCCTAGGCAACTTTACCTACCAAGCATCCAAGCGGAGGTAAGTTGATGACTCGCGTTTGTAGGCCTATGGTAAGGCTTCATTTCAAGAACATAAAAGGATGACAGCAGAAAGAACAATGAATCCTGTTATTTATTCAATCATTGTTTATTGACATTGTTCCCTGGCTTATTAATGGCTTCATGGAGTTCTAAGGACCCACCTGCTCCGTTTTTTAAGGGTTCTCCACTCGTTTAGAAGTTTTGGGAATCCAGTTCTCTGAAGATCGGGACGAAGGACTGTGACTTAACTCGTTCTTCAATAGAACACAGGAGAGAAGGTAAGAACCTTCCCTTACCCTAGTCTGACAGCCGACGGCCTTGTTCTCTACGCGCATCTCGCGCTGCCAAGAACAAGGTCCGTCGGGACCTGTCGACTACGGTACGGTATTTCTACTTCTCTCCTGTTGTTCTATTGAGAACGGAAGGTAAGCACGCTCCTTTACCCCCCATTCTTCATAGAACTGGATTCCCAAACTCTAAAAACGTGGAGATACACTTTAATCTGTCCTGCCATTGTTTTTTCTGTGTTTTTTGGGTGAAATACCCTTCAGGGCCCGGCCACACGCAATGCAATCGCCTGCGTATTCATGTGAGATTTGTGTGTGTTTGCGCTACGTTTTTTTCATTAAGTATCGTAAAACACCTGCGGTTTAAATTCTGAAGCGCAAATCGCAAGCGCAATCACATCACACCCGGAAACACGCGTTTTCTGTGCGTTGCCAATTATTTGAAAAAAATGCAAGCACCAACGCATCTGCAAACGCAGAATATCACAGTATGTGGTCATTGCCCTCAGAGTACTTTAAAGGGCATGTCCACACCTTATTGAATTAGCGATATAGTGTTGGACTATAATAAACTATAAGTGTTGGAATTAAAGTTTTATATGGGTGCATTTTGGGGTTCCTAACCTCTATAAATTAGTGGCTTCAGGTGCTGTGGCCCCGATCCGTCGCTTCATCCATATTCCACACTGTTGAGAAGCTGAATTTTTCTTATTTAACACATGCACCTCATTAAAGGGCATGTCCACCCCAAAATTTAACTTTTGATATGTGGTAGGGCATGCTCCCCCAGCCCCAACCGCATTAATAAATTGTTAGAAAGTCCCCCCGATTCTTACTTACCTGCCCTCTCTCCCTGCTGCAGTGTTCAGGCCCTCTGCTTGCATGGAATTGAAAGCGGGGGCGGGACCGCAGCCGCGTCCGTGATTGGCTGAGAGGCAGGGCGGGCTGCACTGAGCATGCCTCACCTGATGAGGTTGAGAAGTCTCAGGCACAGCATGAGTCACACACTGCTCCTATACAAGCAGTTTCCTGGACTTTGGAGGGGCACACGCGGGGACTATTTTGAGCAGGAATGTAGGTAAGGATTGTTTTAAACTACTTGATGTTGGCCAGTAAGGTTAAATTTTTAGTTTTGGGGGTGGACATGCCTTTAACACACGTATATACACTCAGCTTCCTTGGTGGTCCAGTGCTGGCCTTGAACGCAGTACATGCCCGAAACGTGTCCGGGGAGTACCGTGCTGCCCGGGAACCATGTTTTAACCTGATGTAAGAATAAGATATTGGCCTTTAGACGTATTGCTGTGACAGCTGTTTCTTTTCCTGGTAGTGTGCCAAGCTTTCTGTTTTTGGCAATAGCATGTGCACCACCCTTAAAACAAACAAAATAAAACTGGTGACTTGTAGTAATCTGCCTGCAAACCCAACTACTGCTATTTTCCGTTTAATTACTAGAGATGGAATCCAATACGGAACCCTCGGTTCTAAAATCCGAAGATAAGTCCTCATCCTCTGGATTTCGTGACTTCGGTAGACATATTCGATAATTTTTCGAAGTACGGGCTATTTTCCATGATTTTCAAAATTGTCCTCGAACTTCGAAAATTATCGAAATATGATCAGAGACCATTTTCGAGTTTCCGATCGTATTTTCAAAATATATATATATTATATTGATAAATCAATCAACTATATTGCATACCACTGGCCTATAGTTATTTTCGGTATCAGTTAAAAATAAGCTTTTACCCATTCTGGGCTTTGAAAAAATAAGATATAAGAGTCAAGCAAAGTTAGGAGGCTGTTTCCCTGTACTCCCTGCTCGTTATGCAAATAAGGGAAAAGAGACTTCTGGGGGAATTAGAATTTGATTTTGCATGTTTCTGGTATGATAATTAGAAATTCCCAGCAGTAAAGGACAGCAGTGAGCATGCGCCAAACCCTAAACAAGGCGGCAGTCAAGATCTGGCTGCCTCCATAAGGAACATACAAAATAGAAGACAACGTTTCCCTTTTAAAGGAGGTCCATGCTGAGTCATCTTGAAATGGCCTCTGGTGAACAATGCACAGAGAGTTGATTATAGGGCCCATTATTATTATAGTACAAGTGATCATATTTTGTGCATCGTCTGTGCAAGTAAAACAGCCCTCATAACTTATCTTAACTGCCTGCATATGTCAAGCCCCTCCATTCCCCTCTTAATTAATTAGTTTGTTTATTACCAAATACTTCAGACAAGCTTTTTGTTTTGTGTGCTGACCTAAAGTCCCCATTAATAAAATAACAATTTATTTTTTTTTTAGATTTCCCAATGATTGCATGGCTATTAAACCTAAAAACATTTTTTTTTAGTTCCACTGGCTTTTTGATCAGGGATTCATTGACCTTGAGGAGAGCTATTTTTAAATGGACAGCAGAACAGCTTTGCACATTTGGTAAACAGGTAAGAGTCTTGACCTGGGTGACTAAGCGTTACTGCCCTGGAAAGCGTGAGCTTGTAGATCTGATCAGTCCTATTTAAAGGATAAGTAAGACAAGATTTTTTTCTTGTTGCTAATTGCAGACATTGATTTGACTATATCTCCAGCCGAAACATCATCAATAGTAATGTCAGGCCAGAAAGCAGGTTTCTACCTTAAGACTTTCTACCTCATTCCCAGATCTAATGCTTTGCTACTATGTACTTCTGTAATGTCAGTCGCAAAGTAATCAGGCAGTTTGGGAAATTTCTGAAAACATCAGAGCCAAAATCCATACAAACGTGTGTTACGTCAGCTGGCAAGCAGGCAATGTAGACATTGCTACAAATGGGACCATGTTCTGCTGTTAAACCATCTTGACTGTTGTCAACAAAGCCCGGAAATCATGCAGTGTGTTCGGCTAGAAACCTGTGATTAAAATACATCTGAGAAATGTCTGTAGCAGTGTGTGTGCGGCGTAGTAGATTTTGTATTGGGTAAAAAAAAAAAACCAAACAACAACGCCAGGGTTCACAGGTCCCAATTGTACAGGACTTTTGCCAGCGTCCTGGCACCCCCTCAACTCTTCTGCATTGCCCCAATCCAATGTTATTACCAGCCAGCAGTTGTCAGGTCTAAGGTTAAAAAAAACTTTCTGAGATATGATGGTCGTAGGAAGAACAGGGACCGCTAGGAACCCTCCCTTATCCTCTGACTTGATGTAACTTTCAGTTTTAAAGAATAAATTTTTTCTTTGAGTGGGAGCCTCTGGAAGGGAGGAGTGACAGGAGTGAATGAGAGGTCAGTAAAGGTTTGGGAGATGCTGGGTCCCTCTTTCTTGGCTGAGTCTCCTCTACAGGTACGGCTCTTTTCTCCAAACCTTCCACAGGAATTGCCCTGGGAATGCCCCTAGCCCGCCTCCATCACCCCTAGGGCACTAGCCATGCCTCTGCAGACTTCACGGCCACTCGCCACACAGCCCTTTCCCACCCTGCCCCATCTCTGACCCCCACATACATTGTCTGGTCTGCTTCCTTCAAAGTCCTGCCTAGATGGTGTATAGTAATAGAGCAGAAAGCAGTCTGTCTTACCACAAGTTTTATATTTTAGTTTGGGCAGGGACTGAAGGAAGCAGAAAGAAAAGAGCAATGATGTCGGTCTTAGGATATAACTACTTCATGACTTTATAATTAATTAAAGCGCTATCAACCCTTCCAATGCCTGTGTTAAAAACAGCCCGCCAGTCAGTGTAAAGTCAGACCTCCAGATCATTACCAAGTGTTAGTAAGCCCTCCAAGTAATAGCCAGTGCTTGCCAGCCCGTCAGTTACGCCAGAGTGTTCGTCAGTCCCTCCAGTTCATTAGCCAGTGGTTAGTCAGCCGCTTCAGTCATTAGCCAGTGTTAGTCAGCTCTACAGTTCAATAGCCAATGGGTTATCCTCCAGTTCATTTAACCAGTTTTAGTTAGCCTTCTAGTTCACCAGCCCTCCAGTTTATTAAAAGTGTTAGTCAGACCCTCCCATCATTATCAGAGGATTGTGGCCTCCAGTTTCCATTTATTAACCAGTTTTGTCAGCCTTCCAGTTCATAGGTCTGTTACAATTTGGCAGCGGCAACAATGTAAAAGGGAATAGTGGTCTTTAAAATGGGTGTAAAGGGGGGTGTTGACCTTAGAAGTGGCGGTGGTCAAAAGTCTAACTGCCTTATGTGTCCACCACATCTCCCCCCCCCCGGTATCTTGTACGATTCTCTGGCTTAAATGAATTTAAAAAACTTAAAGCTTAAAAGAAGTTAAATGAAATGCTTTTCTTTATAACATATGAGACAAAGGAATCGTAATTGTCCATCTGATTAATTGCTTCCAAAATAGTTAAATTGCATGTGAAATGAACACCAATAACAAAAGACATTTGTTATCACTTCTTTCCAATCGTTTTGCGGACCCACAGGGATAAATACTGGATAACCAGGTGTCGAAGCTCAGTTCAGACAGTCAGAATTGTGAAAGGACATGCGTCCTGAGAGATATCACATGTAATACTTTCCTTTGAATTCCTGTTATTAACAGAAACAGAAAGGAGGAAAGGAGACAGTGCTCTCATTGCGTGGCTGTAATAACAGGCTCAGTTTAATAACCACAGCTATTCTATACAGTTCTCAATTCTTACTTTCTCAAGCCAGATTGGAGAAGAAGGAAGTGTAGAAATGGCTATAAAAAAGGAGCAGAAACTGAAAGGAAATGAAAGGCCACAGGCACCTAATGAATTCATAGAAGGCTGAAGTATAGGAGCCCTTTATGTGTCACACTGCCTGAGAACCTGTACTTATCTACATAACATGCAATTCTATGTGTCGTGCACTGAAGCAAGGAGTACCCAGATTTGTATTTGTTATCGTCGGTAAGCATGAAATAAGAATTATAGATATTCAATAACTAATGTGGTCCTGAATAGAAAAGAATTGTACCACACCTACCGAGGAAGGGAAACGTGCGCTCCAAATGAAAAAAACATGACGGACAGAAATTTTTATTGTAAATGATACTTCAGTGGCCATACCTCATGCGACTTTCCGTTAGGATCTAAGTGTGAATTTGCTGATAAGAACATTGTGTGTTATTCTGTATACATAAGCAATGTTCAAGGGCACCTAAACACACTACTGTTTACGGACTCCCTCCATGTAGCACCTGGGAGCTGAAACAATCCAAACTGGAACTTTCCTATCGATTGTGATGCCAGTCGGAGGAGTTCAAACAGATTCAAGACATATTCAGACACATGGCCGATATTAACATATCCCGTTGTTTCTGACTATTGTCCCATATGTAAAAAATAGAAAAGGTATACTGAAAAAAAAGCAATGTCAAAAAGTTGTTATTTCCAGGTTCCTAATTATAAGAACAACAATATCAAAAAAAAAAAAAAATCACCCCCATAATGCCACACTTCCAGCAGCGGACATCACGTACTCACGATTACAGCCTGTTTGCTGCCTTATCGTAGATAGCAGAAAATTCATACTTGAGTAATTTTCCTTTCCTGGTCCGACACAAGGACAGGTGGTAACTGAATGGGGTAAAATCCTCCCCGGCCCACTGATTGACAGGCTGGTCCCTCCCAAATAGGATAAATTAATGCAAGCTATTACTTTTGCGTCTTTGACGACTGTCCGAGCCTGATGCTGAAAAAGAGGAGGGAAAATACCCAACACTGCCGTGTTACGGACCAGGAAAGAAAATTACGTAAGTATGAATTTTCTGCTTTCCCTGGTCCTTACACGACAGTGTGAATGATGGATTTAAGAAGCTAGAAATAAGTGGGATGGAAAAATATGTTGCCTTAAGGAATTTTATTTGAAGCGAGGCCAGATACACTTTTTTCGCAAAGTATGCCTGGGAAGAAAGAAACAAAACATCTAAATTAAATGTTAACAAACGTTTATTAAGTTCAAGTAGCGCTTTGCAGATTTCTCTGGAGTAGCTCTGGCAGAGAAGCCCAAGTAGGAGGCGCTAGCGACCTAGTAGAGTGTGCGTAACTTAAATGGTGTGCTGTGCCATGTTTGCATAAGCTTGTCTGATGATAGCTTGGTCCAGCTGAAATGGGAAAAGAAGTTAAGTTAACTTGCGGAAAGGGTACTTGATACCTGAAACATGTAGTGGTGCAGGGAACTACAATTAACGGCCGTTACAGCACAGCCTGTCTGAAATGTCTAATCTACCGTTCTTAATTCAAATATGTGTATGTTAAAGGGTAAGAGTGGAGACCTGGTGGATTACTGAGACAACCTAGAGCCTAGTAGCAGTAGTGTCCAAACTATTTATTGATGTCTGGTTAGAGAAAGAAGGTTGTAATACCCTTCAGTGAACTGAGTGCAGAAGGAAAAGAGAGTCTGACTCCTGAAGTCTACTGATTATTATATGTATATTTAAAGACACTACCCACGTCTAGCGCGGTGAATGGTTTTGTTGTTGACTCTATCCATGAAGGGTTGGAAGGATTATGTCTCATATATGACAGCTGGACCACCACTTTCGGGGAGGAAAAAGGAAAGAAGGATTTGTGCGAGCGGGGAACTCTATCATGAAAAAGAGGTAAAGGATGAGAGGCCATGAGGGCTTAACTCCAGACTCTCCTGGCTGATGTAATCGCCACTAGAAATTAATGATTAGAGTGAGGTCTTTGATATTGCAGGTAAGAAAGTGGCTCAAAAGGTGGTCTGAAGGGCTTTTGAAGACGAGAGGTAAGCCTAGGGTGAACTTTCGATATCACTTGAGTTAGATGTTTGACAACCTTGAAAGACCGTACTATTGGGTCAGGGCCCATCGGATGTTGGATAGAGCTATATGGCCGATAGTGATTTTAGGACGGCCAAGCAAGATTTTTTGTTTAGGGCCATCTGTAAGAATTCTATTATATTTTATGTTAGGGAGAGAGAGGAGAGAAACCTGGGATTCACTTCCAGGGCAGAAAGTCTTCCAATTTTGTATATCTCGATGATGTGGATGGGTCCTGAAGTAAACAGAGTTTCTATTAGCTTCTTTGGCTAGTCCCTTGAGCTTAAGGCTCTGGGTCTCAGCCAAGCCGCAAGCACATCGTTGTTGGATTTTGGATGAGAAATGGGACCTTGCGTGAGAAATATTTCTGTTCTGAGGGAAGTTGAAGGCAGGGCGAATTGAAAGTTGAGAGAGCCCCAATGGAAAAACCAGGCCTCCTGGGCCACCAAGGTAGAATCGGCAATCACATTGGCTTTCTCATACCTGATGTTTTGAGGGACTTGGGGCTATGAGAGGATTGGGTTCCCCATTCTGGCAGATGTGCTGAAATATTTGGGGGTGGAATGCCATGCTCTGGCAGGATCACTTTCCTGCCTGAAGTAAATCTGCTGAAAGAGTGGTAGATTCGGGATGGGATGGGGATAGTTTGATTAGATGGCGTTATGCCCAGAGAGAATCGGTTGGTTTCCCACAATCTCAGGACTGGAGTACCATTTTTTCCGTATGTAGGCTACCACAGTCGTATGTACTGAGAGAACCATGACTGACTTCATTGCTGATACGATGTTGAAGGTCGCCACCCCAGCCAAAGCTTGCATCTGTGGTGATGGTCGTCCACACTGGGGGACATCAGAGATAGGAAGAAAGTTCCCCTCTTCTGTCCACCATCAATCTTCTCCTACTTCCTTGTTAGGAATATAAGTTGGTTTGGGTTATTTTGGTCGAATGGATTCAGGAATGTGATCTGAAAGGTTTCGATGGGACTAATAGCCCACTTAAGGACGTTGGACCGGGAGAGGGGGAAAGCTACATTTGGCAGGGTGGTGAGAGCTGAGATGTCGGTAAAGTGAGGAGTTAGGGCTAGCACCACTAGCCTATTTGGTGTGCGCTTGTGTGTTTGCGCCGAGTCCCGACCCTTTTGGCAGTGCATGCGATCACATATGCAGCTGCGATAGGGCAAAATCAAAGTTAGAAAAATCGCAGCACACGTGAGGGTAGCGCACATGAATGCGCGGATGTGTTGCAATTGTTGCTTGCTGCCTAGTGGGGCATTGCCCATAAAAAGAAAAAAGGCCTGTGCCATTTAGTTAGTATTTTCGTACAGCAGAAGATTAAGGGAAACGTTTCCAGTACAGAACTATTAGTTAATGCATGACAATAACCATTTTTAAAGGCGGAAAATGTTCATATACCGATATTTATATTAAAGGTTTAAAGGAAAATATATTAGGGCAAGAGAGTATATGATATATAGTTAAAAGAGAGTACATATTTTGCTTGATGGGATTAAATTAAAAGGAGAAAGCAAAAATTTACCATTACCATTACAAACATAATCTTGTGCACAAAATTGCATTTTTAGACAAAAAAATATGCTTGTTTTTCCTTAGTGGGTTTTGTGTACTAAAACATACATTTGCGACTACAAGATTATTTTGATCTACCATATTTTCTTTTTACCAAAATACGTTATTCTTTAGCAATTTTTGTATACAAAAAATTTTTCGGTTCAACCACTGTTTGTTTTAGTATCGAAAAGATAATTTGCGCCTGTACAGTTGTTTATTGTGCTGAATGTATTATTTAGTAACTAAATATAGTTTGAGCCCCCTCTGCAATGCATAAAAAACTGTTTTACGTGTCATTTGCATTTCCCCCGGGAGTTATGGGTTACAGATAACCATAAAAAAGAAAAGCCCATGAATTTGTCTCCACTTGTAGCTGTAGGTCTTTCATGGTTTCTATAGACTTATTATGAAGTGCAATCAGGGACAGAAGTAGACCAAAAACTGCAATTGTTAAAAACAATCGGAACACACGATGGTGCTACTTCCCTCATTGTGAGGGAACAGGACAGACAACACACTCCTACCTGGTCCACCTGGCCAGTTGCGGTAGGTAATCAAGCTCTTTATAAACACTGCACAGATCATACCACTACAAAATCATAAATTAAAAAAAAAAAAAAAAACATTTTTTTTTTTTTATGTGCATGAGCAACGGCTAAGGTCAATGTAATGGATCAGTGGGTAATTTGATTTTGATAATTTCGGCATGAATTTTCTGCATTTTCCGTCAGGCCAAACGATTACATATGCAGATAACCACTGTGACTATGCTGGACTTAATATACTGGATGAATCTGCTGCACTAAAATAGGGGTGTGGAATGGCAGACCAACCACTAAGTTGGCTAAATCTATTGTCTGAAAATTGCAGGCTGAAAGCCCCTACTCCATGGCCTTTTCAGAATCCTGTTTTAGTTTTCCATGTTCTTTGGTATACTATATTTAAAAAATAATGGACAGGTAATAATGTTGTAAAATAATATTCATTTACGCTCGGGAAAGATATAAAAAGCTCTGCATCCTGAGAGGAAATCATGCTAAAGGGGTAAGTCACACCCTCTTAAACTAAAAAACTGCCCACACATCAGCTACCGGTCCCAACTGGACACGTTATAGTAAAGGGACACTAAACTGAAAAAAGACTTGGCCTTATCCATTTCTATTTTGTTTTTAGCATGTCAGAAAATTGATACCTTTTTCTCTCAGGCTCCTTGCTCTAGATCTCCACATTCCTGTCAGTCACTCCTAGTTAGTTAGGCATGTGCTTCTTGCGAGGTATCCACCCCATCCAAAAACATGAGGAGTGTGAAGCCGTGCAGTGGAGATGATATGTGCCTCACGTACAACACAAAAGCATTACCCAGTGGATTTGTGTTATAGTGGAAAGTGAAAGTAAACTGCTTTGGTATGGGAAGGTAAGCAGCACGGGAGCTGTAAATCACTGCTTGAATCAAGGGAAGATGTTCTTTTAGCTGTAGGAGTTGTGAAGGTGGTTGTGTGGGGGGGGGGTGAATTGATTTATTTAGGTTACAATGCCTAATTGGGACTTAAATAAACACAGAAAGCAGTAAATGCAGGATTGGGTTCTCTGCCCAGAAGAGCACAGAGCAAACAGATCATGCTTATTCCCTGTCCTGATATAATCTGCATCCAATTAGACATCAGTTGCAGAGAATAAGCTTTACTTTATAGATAGGATAGGTCTACAGTAGTGTGCCAGGGGGGAGGGGCCGGCCGGGTTAGGGCAATTTTTACTGACTAGCTGTGTCTAGTCCCCTTAAAAGTAAAACTCCCAGGAGCTAAAAAAATAAGGGGAAGGAAGGTCAAAGAAGAAAAAAAAGCAGATTTAAGATTGGTGGTAGGTAATCATTCTTTATTACTGTGTGATTAGTTAAAAAAGGATTTTGCATCGGTTTACACTGGCCTTTAAAGTACTTATTAGCGATTATTAATCAGATATTTAAAGTATTATTGGTATAACCAATGTGTTTGACTTGCTGTTTCCCCTGCTTGCCTCCACTTGCCATGCTTCAAGCGAGTAAAAAATATCATTAAGCAGAAGGATGAGCAGATATCTTGCCAGAATGGAAAGATAAATTACAAATGTTTGTAATAAATAGAGATGGTCCCCGAAACCTTCAAAGTTGTTCCGTTTGGATTCCCGGATCGTTGGGAAACTCCTGAAAATACGAAACCCAGAACAAATTTTCGAAATTCTAAAATAGCTAATTTCGAAAATAATAAATTTTTGATGTTTCACGGCTAATTTAAAAAATTATCAAAAGTAGCCTCGAATGTTCAATTTCGAAAATACGATCGGAAACTCGAAAAATGGTCTCTGATCATATTTGTCGATAATTTTCGACGTTCGAGCAATTTGAAAAAATCATGGAAAATAGCCCGTACGTTCGAAAATTATCGAATAGTCTTACCAGAAGTCCCGAAATCAGAGGATTCGGGACTTATCTTCGGATTTAGAACGAGGGGTTCCGTATTGGATTCCATCCTAGTAATAAACTGGTGAATAAATAGCAGTTGGGTTTGCAGGAGATTACTAACAAGTCACCAGTTTTATTGTTGTTTGTTTAAGGGTGCACATGCTATTGCCAAAACAGAAAGGCTTGGGCCACACTCCAGGAAAAGAACAAGCTGTCACAGCAATAGTCTCTCTAAAGGCCAATATCGTATTCTTACATCAGGTTAAAACATGGTTCCCGGGCAGCACGGTAACCCCTGGACACGTTCGGGCATGTACTGCGTTCAAGGCAGCACCGGACCACCACGGGAAAGTGAGTGTAATGACGTGTTAAAGGATCATGTCCACCCCCAAAACTAAAAATTTAACCCTTACTGGCCAACAATCAAGTAGTTTAAAACAATCCTTTACCTACATCCTGCTCAAAATAGTTCCCCTGCTGTTGCCCTCCAAAGTCGGAAACTGCTGGATAGAGCAGTGTGGACCATGCTGTGCCTGAGACGTCTCAAACCTCATCAAGTTGAGGCATGCTCAGTGCAGACCTCCCTGCCTCTCAGCCAATCACGGACGCGGGACGGTCCCGCCCCTGCTTTTCAATTCCATGCAAGCAGAGCGCCCTGGAAACACTGCGAAGGGGAGAGAGGGCAGGTAAGTAAGAATCGGGGGGGGACTTTCCACAAATATTAATGCGGGTGGGGCTGGGGGAAGCATGGCCTACAACATATCAAAATGTTAAATTTTTGGGGTGGACATGACCTTTATGAGGTGAATGTGTTTAAATAAGAAAAATTTCAGCTTCTCACAGTGTGGAATATGGTGATGAAGCCGACAGATCGGGGCCACAGCACCCTGACGCCACTAATTTAGAGAGGTTAGGAACCCCAAATGCACATAAAAACTTAATTCCAAACACTTATTAGTTTATATGTCCAACACTTATATCGTAATTCAATAAGGGTGGACATGCCCTTTAAGTCTCTGAGGGGCAATGCAACACTACTGTGAGTATTCTGCGTTTGCAGATGCGTGTGTGCTTGCATTTTTTTCAAATCATTGGCAACGCCACAGAAAACGCGTGTTTCCGGGCTGTGATGTGATGCGCTCCTGCGATTTTCGCGTTCCGAGTATGCACAACCCCACGCAGGTGTTCCTCACCCCGATACTAATGAAAAAACGTAGGCAAACACACACAAAATCCTCACATCGAACTAGCACCCGGCGATTGCAGCCGGCGGTGGCCGTAGCGGCCATGAGGGTATTTTCCACACCCACAAACCACACAGACAAGAAAAAACAATGGCAGGACAGATTAAAGTGTCTCTCCACTCGTTTTTAGAGTGTGGGAATCCAGTTCTATGAAGAATGGGGGTAAAGGAGCTGTCGCCTTACCTCCGTTCTCAATCGCACCCCAGGAGCGGAAGGGTAAGAACCTTACCCGGACCCGTAGTCTGAAGGTCCGACGGACCTTGTCTCTATGCGCCTATGCGCGATCTATGCGCGTAGAAGACAAGGCTCACGTCAGGGAACCCTGCACGGACTACGGGTACGGCGTATAAGTTTCTCTAAATCTCCTCCAGTGCGTAACTATTGAAGAACCGAAGCGCTAAGTCCAGCTCTTACGTCCCGTTCTTCCCTAGAACTGGATTCCAAAAACTTTAAAAACGCGTGGAGCCCCCCCCCCCCCCCCGACTACCCCCTTAAAACCGGGCACGCAGGTGGCTGCCTTCCTAGAACTCCAGGACCAGCATTAATACCCACCTGGACAGACCAAAGTCCCTCCCCAACATTGCTTGAAGCACCCAGCCGCATGTCCTCTTGTCTTTTGCTGTCATCCTCTCGGATGGCTTCTTGCAGATGACATGCCGGAACCATAGGCCCCCCCTCCAAACGAGTCATCAACATCTCCTCCTCTTTGCTGCTTGGTTAGGTCAAGTTGCCGGCTTCCTATATCATCCTGCATCCCTCTTCCTGTGCCGCTTCCCGGAGCCATCCCCTCTTCCTACTTACCGCTCCATGAGACGCCACCTTGTTTCTGTTTGTCCTGCCTCCTACACTCACTTACCCCCTGCCATCCGCGTTCCCTTTGCCCCACTTTCCCTCGTCTTCTGCAGCTGGTGCAAGCTCGCACCCCCCCCCGGATTTCGTTAGTGGGCTGGGCCCAACCTCCCTTTGGGCCACATACCTTGTGTTGCGGCCCCGCCCGACGCTCCGTTGGGGTCCTTCGGTGTGACCGCCCCCCCTGCCCGTCCTTTCGTCTCGTGCCCCTTTTCCCCACCCCTCCACCGCCTTTCCCGCCCGTTTTATGTCCAACTGCATCCGGGGCTTCTCACGTAGTTGAACAGACCACTATACTCTCACCTGCCCTGTAGATTCGACACACTACCTTATTCACTATCTCGCTTTGCCCCTTCCTTTTCTCGTTCCCACATATTCCTCCTAGTATTTTTGAGGCTTTCCTAGAGGCCCCATCTATACCTTTCCTACGCCGCCTCACCCATCCATTGTTCCCCTTTTCCGCCGCCCGCTTCGTGGACCTGTTATAACACATGAATCCCCCCCTTCCTTACCCTACCCTCTTTGCCCCCTGACTCCCCATGTGCTTTTGTTTCGCCGCTCTTCTTGCCCCGTCTTGGGCCGTTTTCCCTGCTTCGTTTTTTCCGTAAACGCCCAAGATTCTGCCGCGTTTGACAGTTTCACCTGTTTGCTATTTGTTGTGCACTCGCCCGCCCCACTCTTTAGTTTCTTTGTTGGCCACTATTTTTGTCCCCCGCTTGTCCCAACGGAGCGCCGTTTGATTCTATTTCTGAACTTATGTATGCCCACCCGCGCCCTCCTACCCCACCCCCCCTTTGCTCCTCCCCTCTTCCATACCCCCCCCCAGCCTCTTGACCATTTCGTGTGCCCCCGTCCAGACCTAATTTTCCTTTATTTTGTATCAGGCGTCTGTGGCTAAGGGCGCCCCACAACTCCCCCCTATTTCCCGCCCCCCATCTATAGGCCCCCTGCGACAGTTGTTCCCCAGTTTTCCCAGATAGTGATTTGCTGGGGCCTCATGGGCCACCATCTGCCCTCCCCGCCCCTTGAGCAGCTTCTGCCCCGTTTCCGCTCCAGCTTAGAGCGCCCACCCCCCCCCATGTTAGTGATCCCACACAGCACCCCCCCCACCCCCACGTTCACACCATACTTACGATTGATCGCCGTTTCATTTTCATCCACTCCGCCCTATTGTCCACGCTTTTTCTTCCCACCTCCAGCCCAGGCCGCCCGATTTGGCAAGGCAGATTGATGCAAGAACGTCTAAGCTAATAGATGGTACGTAGGAAAAACTTTTTCTGTTCCATAGAATTAAAGGGTTTTCTGTGCATGGGCGGGAGGAAACTTGTTTTCATCCGCTTTGATGTCCTACAGTTCTTTTGCACTGTAATTAACTTTAACACATTCTCACTCTCTTTTCTCACCCCCACCCACCCCCACCCCCCCCACTACAGTCCACAATGCCCACTTTCGACCACCCCCCCCCACACCCACCATCCTACCTTCGCCTCCTCTCCCCACCGAGAAACAACCCACACACCGAGCAGCCCTCCTCTCTTCAGTTTCCTGGAACTTAAGCTTGCAAGACAACCATAAGGAGAGAGAGAAAGGTAAGAGATTTATTGCCCTTTACACACAACAAGCAGGGGGCAAATTAGTTTTGGGGGTGTTGGGTGGACATGCCTTTTTAAAGGACAACTCCAGCCCCTACCCCACCCCATGAGGACCTCACCCGGGTTTGCATTAGTTCTAGTTATACGAAAATTTCACTTACGTGTCTGTTCTCAATGTTCCGGTTACACCCGGCTGACCAGCAAAGCGGTGTGTACTGCCATTGCCGGACTAACTTAAGACGGGACTGTGGACTGGACACATATGTGGACTATTATGGCTGCAGTATTTCACCTCTTGACCAGTGCAGTCACGGTTTCTCGTGCCCAGGAATCCCCCCTTCTTCCTAACCTGCCGCAGTGTGGTCTGTAGTCTTCTTCCTCTTCTCCACGTGCTCAATTTATTCATAAATTGTTCAATAGATGATACGGAGTTAACATAAACGTGGTAAATTGACGCTGTGAATGTGAGAAGCAACACCATTTTTTTCTTTCTTTGTTTAAAAAAAATTGTTAGCCAGTCTGCCCTGTGATTGACAGCAGGCATAGAGTCTGTTCAATATGAACCCTGCAAGCTGCCTGAGATGGTTGCTGGAGACCTCGGGTTTATATTCAGTACTTACTGGATCTTAGTGAGCTTAGTGAGCAGGTAAAGCGGAGACCTGGAGAAATCCTGGTTAGAGGTTGCATCAGTAGTGGCTTCGGGCAATAATCGCCTATGTATTTTATATACACAGAGCCAATTGTCCGTGTTTTCGTTTTGACAGAATGATCGTTCAATGAGTCCATACATGGTCCAACGTTATCTGGTTACCTCTATTGTAGCCGATAATCACTACAATTAGTTTACTGTCAGCAATCATTAAGGGTTGCTCTTACAATCTGTGAATCCGGCTATAGCACCATCTGTCCCTGCTACATACGCTGTGGAACACGGTAGTTCCATTGATCGCCCCACATGACATTGGCTCCCTCTACTGCACGTACTTCGTCCGTACTTTTTCTCTCGCACCACCACACGACTCACCCCTGGGGCGCCAACTATGTCGTCACTACTGCGCATCAACTTCAGTCTGATGAGGAGCTCGTTCCGGCTACTCATGACAATGCCTACTATGGCCCACTTTTGAGACCTATTAAGTATAGGGAGGTCCATCTAGATGAGCTAGGGATCTGATATGACACCACTTTAAATTGTCACACAATAATACAGCCTCTTGTCTTAAACAACAACCCATGGTCACAATGATCTACCCCCCCCATTAATCTCTGCATTATTGTAATCTATTTCAGGCTGTGAGAAAAAAACAAGGGACCATCAAGTTTATTAAATAAGGTCAACTAAGGATGTAGGAAAACACAAAAAAGCGAAAGTTATTAGGCCGGTGTTAAAATCAGCATCGATTAGACTACAACCCTGCAAACCATTACCAAAATTCACGTGAACAGGAAAGCAACAAACACAAGGTTATAATTCCCCAACCAGAGGATATGGGGAATGTTATATTGACGCACCAAAACAAACCCTGCCAGCAAGCCACTCTGCCTATCCCGACCGCACCCTCACCAACCCGTCGGCGTGGCTACTAGTGCTATTTTTTGAAGGACATAAACTCTCCTAAAGCCAGAAAAATAAACTATTTGCATCATATGGTATAATTCACAGGAGTGAGAACACTTTCTCACCTCCTGTAAAATTAGGGACACTCGGGGACCGGAACTCCTTACCGCGATCCACTGACAAGCCGCTCCTCACTGGACAGTCGCTCTGTCCTGACACGGCGCCCTGTCTTAGGCGCATGCGCGCCGATACAAAAAAAAATAGGGCTTGCGATCGGGGATGAGAAACAGCTGTTCACGTGAAGGAGCGGCAGTAGGTAAAGTATAGGTCCCCCGAGCATACTATATTACAGGGCAGGTGAGAATAAGCGTTCTCACCTACCTGTTGAATTATACAACGAATGGCGAAATAGTTATTTTTCTGGCTTAGTGTTCCTTTAAACTTTTTATGCACCATTGTATGTTCTCTTTAGATCTCGTTCCGTTATTTAATCTTCTGTGAAGTGTTAAATCTTCATTGCAGAAAAACTAAGTAGATCTGAATCAGTATGGACAGTTGTGGGAATCCAAACACAGCGAAAAAAAAACTCAATGAATAAATGACACCCAGGACTGCCTATTGAAAATTGAGATGTAAATGACTAAACAGAAAATCTAAATTGAAAGACTGACTGCACGTGATTTTATTCTCTCTTGTTCTCTTCGATATTGCACGACAAAATACCATCTAGGGAAGACCTAGGTAGATCCCCCCACTATAGCACATGTATGGTATTAGAAAATCAAATAATCCATCTGCTACTTGCTGACTGGCACACTTAGGCAGAAACCAATCTGTTGTTGGGGCTGATGGTGCTTGCTGTAGGGTTACAACCATCACACAACATAGTCGTGAGCCTATTGTTTTGTCTCAATTGTCTCTGCCTTTGATTTAATAACTCATTGGCTTGCTCCCAATCATTTGTACCAATAAGCCAACCCCGGATACCCTCTTAACTGCGATACTTTGGTATTTTGCATGCCCCGCCTTGCAATGTCCTGTATGTCGCAATAGCTGGTCCATGATGCTGTTCTGGTCTCTATCTGGTAACACGTACCTGACTCGCTATGTCTCATATCTTACTTGCTGACTTTGGCGGCCATGACCTGCTACCGTTAGCTCTCTTCGGGGGGCGGTTAGACTTGTCACTACCTCTTCAATTATGCTTAGTCAGGTGTGTATCGAACAGCCAGATCTAGATGAATTCGTTATTGTGTCCTATAGTTGTTCTTTATGGTGTACTCATGCGTCTGGACACAAACTGACTAGGATAACCACGCACAGGAACCAGAGGGTTTCTTTTATTGTCCTGTCTGGAGCACTGTATAAGACAAATTCTTTTAATCGGGAAGGGATACTGGGGGTACAGGGGGCGAGCCACACACATTCCGGTGCCCACGACTCCACAAGATTGTTTAACTGACATGCTACAACAAGGAAGCCTCTGGTAGCATCATACCACACGACAATTGCGGAGGACACATCAATTCTATATTATTGGCCGTTCTCAGGCGATTAAGGGCACATGTATGCGACTTCCGAAAAAATGCCCTATTGTGCCGCACAATCTCAGGCTCACCCCTGACAGAGCCCTGCAACGACATGCATCCACTAACATGCGTGTGTCACAGGTCAGCCCCCGCGATCACACGTGTTATGAGGCTTTGCTGCAGAATCAACTTGTTATTAAATGCAAATCGTAAAGCAAATTACTGGAGTACGATCTTGCTATGCATGGTGCGAACAGGTGAGGGAAAGGTCTTCATAGGTGGTGGTACAAGAACACTGTGAGTTGGTCTACTTTCTTTAACCCTTGGGATTGGCTTTGGTCTTACCTTTTCGCCGGTTTTAGAACGCCGTGACGATTAATCGATACCCCCCCTTCCTTGGGATCCGAGACGCCACCAGGGGGCGCGCGCGTTTTGTACTCAGCTCCATGTGCCAACTGAGCAGTCGGGCGGCACACGTTGACATCACCCTACCAACCAGTACGTTCTCTTTACCCGTCACTATCCATCACCTATCTCCAGTCGGTATGTTAATCATTTAAACCATTACTAACCTCATGCTTATGCAACACTTATAACATGTATCCGGATTAACTCTACTATCACCGTTGGATTCTCATTTCACGTAGAGTATCGACCCCACTGAGACCCTTTAGCCTAGGTGCCTTATCGACTAGTGATTCTCATATAGATAACCTGTCGATGTTGAATCCCGCTAGACTTACTGGTTGCCACCACAGCACGATCGGCTCTTCCGAGCCGAAGTCACTTGTCTGTTCGGCCCCCCTGCACGTCTACCGTGTGACAACTTAATAGCTCTACTCTAACAATCTTAAGTCAGAAAACTTTTCGATAAAACTTTAATTACCACATCAGAAACTTTTCTTCTTCTCACCGCCCGCACATGTTTTCCCACCCTTTTAGTGGATGATAACTATACAAGTGTTGTCCTCAACAAAGCAGAACCTAAATATTTCAATCGACTACTCTTCTTCCTGTGCACTCGCACGGTCATCCCAACCAACATTGCTACTCAGCGTCCTCTCCGCATACTCGCACACATTTGCCATTTCTCCTAGTGTCTGTTCACACTAATTAACCTTCATCTCGGCTTACCGTACATGGAGTACAATTGCTGTGAGCCCATCTGCATGCTTGATGCGTCCTTAATCATTCGACACAACCAGGGACGGTCACAGGGAGTGGACCCCTTAAAGGGGGACGGGTCCAAGCGCCCGCCGAAGTGTTGAAAGCAGCCCAGAGCAAGACAAGAACTATAGCTGTTGTAGACAGGAGTGAACAAGCTTGGGGAGGAGCAGGGCCACACGAAACCAAATCCTTCACTGGTAACAACCATGGAGCCAAAGACGACCTTTCACGCCATAACCACGAAGCATCATGCAGTCTCACCCTATATGAATAGCATTGCCAACAAATCTAAGAAAACAAGAAGTAATTTCTTGACTCCCAGGTTCCCCAGAGTAAGGGGCGGAGATATGCAAAATACTCCTTTAGTGGTCCCTACGCCTATGCTGTGTGCAGACGACCAGACGCCCTAATAACATCTGTAATAGAGTTAAATATATAGGCCCATCATCTGACCTGCAGACACAAAGTTGTTCAATCTTGTTAGATCTCGTCAGGCAAGATACAGATTCATGGCTCTAGCGTGTATAACTGTCTTGTACACCTCTGGTTACAAGACTGAATGGGTGTCTGTAAAAAACAATTAAGGGCGTCATACTAAAAAAGTATTTTAAATTGACCATAATGGAAACTATAATTCTTCTTTTTTGTGTTGATCTGTCCCCTATTTTAGATATCCCAATCTAAAACATCTCTACATTCAGCTTTCAATCAAGTGCCTTACTCTCAGTTTTTCTGTAGCTGGAATGGTGACAAAGTTTTGAAAGATGGAATGCTGTATGCAGCGCTTGACAGTGGTTTGTGGGGGAAAAGTCAAGTCAGATGAAAGTGGGTAGTGGTTAAAAGGGGAGGGGGGATACTGCTCCTGAGCGAAAATGTACTGGATTGAAAGCATGCAGCAAACACAGACATTCAGAATAAGTGCTCACGGGTATTATTTATTTATAGATTAAGAAAAGTAATTATTTTAGTTTTAGCGTCCTTTAAGTTTGCAGTAGCCGACCTCAACTAGGTTTAGATTCTCAATAAACTATGATTTGAGAAGAGAGTAGGTGATCTGCTTTGGAAGATCAGCAGCTATGCTGTTCAGTTAGCTTTGATTTAAAGGAACTGTTCTAATAAAACTCTAAACATGTTCAGATGACGTAACATGTCCATGCCGCCCATCACATTCACAATCTTTGTGTTGAGAAAGATTTTTTTCTTAATCCCACTAAGGAAAGGTCGAGTTTATGTCTGGAGCTTTGATACTATTTCTGTACTGAAATGCAGCTGCATGTCTTCAGACAAATCAGGGGGATATATGATAGTGCACTAGGGGCGTAGCATTCTTTTAGGGGGTTAAAGTCACATAACAATGTTTTACAATCGTTTGGAACATGCAAGTCACAGCAAGCTATTTAAACCAGCGACCCGCTGACCACCAGCCCATATATAACTGCTGTTTCCAATGCTGCCTCCTCTGCACATGCTAAAGCTTATTAAAAGCTCATTGAGAGAGGGAGAAGGCGATACCTTTGCCAGGAAGGAATAGAATCAATTAATTAACTGATAAAAATGCAGTTGAAATTGTGGGTAGATAACTGACCAGTTCCAGTTTTTGTGTTTATAGATGGAGATTCCCTTTAAAATAAAAAAAGTACCTGGGGCAGGGAGGTAGGATTGGTAATTCCTACCTTCCAATATCGTTTCTGTAATGAGCACCAGCTTTTGCCAGGCTTCCTGAGTGCTTCAGCAATATTTTTTTTACAGTAAGGCCCAGGGCACTAACCTGGCAGCTTGAAAACTGTACATGCTGTAGCTCCCTCAACAAAAACATATCGGGAGGGGTAGCAATAATCAATACTACCTACTTGCCCCAGGCATTTTAATTTTAAAAGTATGTTTTTACAGTTTAGTTGTCTTTAAACGATATGTACATTGGAAATTTGTTTGTTTTTTTATTGCCCATTACTGCAAACTATAATCTTCCAATTATCACTTACCATTATTTTGTTGGTCTGTCCCCTATTTCTTTAGATATCCAATCCCTGATATCTTACAATTTCAGCTGTCAATCAAGTGCCTAAGTATCAAACTCTTATGTTATGTATAGTTTTGGTGTAGTGGAATGGTGACAGTTGGTACATAAACTGCTGGATGTGGGAAATTCCCTCTCTCAATGGTTCTATAGGGATTACTGAGCATGCTTGGCTGGGGGACTGAGTGACTGAACTTGAAAAAACAAGTACTGGAATGAAGTATGCAGCAACACAAAACACATCAAAGTAAGTGCTGCTTACATGTATTTATTTATAGATTAAAATGAGGCATAGTTGTTTTTTCAGTGTACAATTGCTACCACACAGCACCGCATTACCTCCCAATTGGACAGTACCTATAGAGTCCAGCATCCAGCAATCACGCTTTAGGAGACAATTCTGTGATACCTTTTATTGGCTAACTAAATTAAAATTAAGCAAGCTTTGGGTGTCCTAAGCCCCCTTCATCAGGCTGGATGGGGGAGCTTGGGACTCCTGAAAGCTTGTAATTTTTTAATTTAATTCGCCAATAAAAGGTATCACAGCTCTACTTCTCTTTTTTACTTATGGCTAACATTGTACAAACTCAACTATTGCTTAGACATTCTGCTCATTAAAATAGTAGTAAAATTGCATTTATTTCAATATAGTTTTTGCTTGAGATCGTCTTGTGTTACTCATTTGATCTCCTGTACATATGCTAAGTTTCAAAATATGGTGCTGTAAATTGTAGCTTGATGAAGTCAATACAGATAAATTAAAGCTGGGTATACAAATCTGACATTATTTGTTGAGATTGGCAAGCCTGAAAATGTTCCAACAACGATGCAGATGGCAAAGTTTGTCAGCATCGTTGTGGAATGTTTTCAGCCCCCCCCCCGTGTGTTGCCAATACTCGCCAAATCCTGTAGGATTTGTTAGTGCACCTATAGTTAGCAGTCGTTTTAGACAGAAAATTTCCATTGGTCAGCTCTCTATAGAGGGAGCCAATTTGCTCGGCTGAAACTCAAAACAGTGTTTGTGGATCGGTCGGGGCCATGTATGTGGTTACCAATCACATGTGTGTGTGTTATTTACAGACAATAATTGTAATCCTCTTCATGGGAGATTCTGTTCAGTTCGCTTCACGTTCATGTTTGATATGGACTTTGTGACTTGACAGTGAATAATTTGCTTTGCGAGGCTCTTTGCCTTAGCTTCAACGGCTAAATATTACAGCTGTAAAAACATGCCACAGTCCATACAAATTTCCCTCGGTATCAGCAAAGGCAGCATTATCTCACATTGCAGCTTGGCACATTTCTAATTATGTGTGTGCAAGGCTGTAATAAGAGCAATCTCTGCAGTTCTAGTACAGACATATTATATGAGTGGTGCAGGCAAGAGGGTTTGTAAACTAAACATGCACTGTGCTGCACAATGCAGGTACGGAATCCACTGGTAATACTGCAAATACAGTAACTAGATACTGAGGTGCTCATTGTTAGTAAGAAGAGAGCGCAAGGTTCGATTATTTATAGGATTAACAAAATAGATAATGAAAATATATTTCAAATAATGTATTTATATATAAGATGAAATTGCTTAACATGCACAATGAACAGTTTTTAACAGTTAATTATATTAATTATAAACACATTCATACACTACCATTTACTCGCCACTCTATGCATCATATTCTTCTGCTGCCGCTTTGTTTTTTTTCCGTCCATGGCTGCCAGTGATAGGCTTCACTGACAGCCACTAGAGATGGACACAAAACCGAACTCAAACCCGAGTTCAAGCCAAAACTCAAACTATTTCAAACTAGTTTGCGTTCAAACTAGTTCGTTTTTCTGGACTTGCAGCTGTATTTTCGTAATATCGTAAATCGCTAATTATCAAATTTACGAGCCATTCGCTAACCCTAGAATGTATCGTTCGCACGCCAACGCGAAAGTATCGTTGGTTTTAGGTAACCCTCGAATGTATGGATCGTTTTTGCTAACCCTAGAATATATCGTTGCTGACCCTCATATGTAACCTTCGATTTGTTGGTAACCCTTGTAAATATTGTATTTTGGTAACCCTTGAATGTATTGTTCATTTTCAGTAACCCTTGAGTATTGTCATTTTCGGTAACCCTTGAATGTATGGATTGTTTTGCTACCCTAGATAGATGTTCGTTGCTAACTTCGAAAGTATTGTTCATTTTCGATAATAATCAAAAGTATCGTTCGACTTCGGTAACCCTCGAATTTATGGTTCTATTTTCGCTAACCCTCAAAAGTATCGTCGGTAACCCTCGATTATGGATCAGTTTCGGTAACCTCGAATGTATCTTGGCAAACCGAAATATCATTCACATTTCTTAGATCATACAAATGTATCAAAAAGGCCAAAGAATCACAATATGATTTTCTTGCTTTGCAGTGGGGCCCCAGCGTTACAGTACATTGGAGATAAAGATACAAAAGGATAAAGCTGTTAATTGGTAAATAGAATAATTACATTTATGTGGAATAGAGAGAAAATACAAGAAATTGGTGCTTTTGAAAACCACATGCTGCTTTCCTCTGGTTTTGTATTAGTAATAACAGTGATGTCTTGGAAACCATTTTGCAAACCAGGCAAGTAAGTTGTAATTTCTAACAAATAAAGTGTAACAAAGTTCGAACATGTCACGGGACTATATTTCCTACAGTGTACATTACAGGCACCAGGTCATCTTGTTTCCCACACCCCTTGCCAAAAATACCATCTTAATATTAAAGGGCCACTATAGTGGAAAGATTATTTGCCTCGTCTTAATCTATAAATTAATACATGTAAGTAGCACCTGGTCTGAAGTTTGTGTGTCGCTGCATTCCTTAGATACAGTAATGTATTTGCTCAGGCTCAGTATCTCTCTCCCCAGTCTTAACCGACACCTCCTTCGGACCTCCGGCCGCTGCTATAAGGGCAAGCAGCTCAGTAATCACTAAGAGGCAGCATTGGAAGAGGGAATTTCATCATCAGCAAATAATGATTTGCCATGAAAACAGTCGGTCCATTCCAGTTAGAAGCAAAAATGACCTAGCAGAAGATAGTCAGATTGGTATCTAAAGATAACTATTTTTTCAGTATAGACGACCTTTTATACCTGTTACCTTTAGTAAATGTTCAGAAAGTGCTTGCAATAAACTTTGGATTTTTTTGTTGCCACATTTGAAAGGTATTTTACTTATGTGCATCCTCCACGGGAATGGCTCAACTAAAGATGTGCTATGTTACATAACATAGCAACTCTTTAGTTGCTGCCATTCCAGTGGATATCAATCATTCACTTTCTGTATAATGTGGTATCCAAGTTGGTTTTTCCTGGCGATGCAAGGCTTGGGTTGGGATGCAACCTGCAGCCATCCAGATTTTGAAAACTACAACTCACAGCATTCCTTATTGCAGGAGAAACCAAAGAATACTGGGAGTTGTAGTTTTACAACATCTGGGGGGCCACAGGTTGGACATCCCTGTCTAGGCAATAGAGCAATAAATTGTTAAGTTATCAGATCATCTCATAATTGGGGGACCACTTATAATTAATGTAGGTAACAGGCTGCGTTAATTACAAACCTGATGTGTTTATACTGCAGTGATTCTGACAGCCTGCTGCATGATTTCAATGTACAGCCCCTAACATTCCTCTGCTGTTTGAGAGTGCTTGTCAGAGAATGGTAGAAAGTAGTGCAACTACATATGTATTAGGCTTGCTCACAATTTTTCAGGCTATTGAATAAAGTAAAGCAAATTAGGTTCTGCAAACAAAAACCTATTATTATCATTTATATCAACGTCTATGTGCTGTTTATAGACTGCACCAATGACACCATAGGCAATAAACCTAGGAGCTAAAGATTATCATTGCTGCAGTCCAACAAAACAAACCAGCCACTTACTTGCAAATTTCTAACCTAATACAAAGACAAGACATGCTAGTTGACTCCTGATTTCAAACTGAGCTTCTCTGAGGATTCATGAAGTTTTATAGTGTCTCATAAACACACCCTCAAAATCTGATTGGTCCAGAACAAAATCTTAAAGGGGAAATGTGTCTTCCATTTTGTATGTGCCTTATGGAGGCAGCCATTGATCACCTGATCATCTGTCCACGCCTTTACTGCGTCTTTACTGCTGGGAAATTCTAATTAACATACCAGAAATGCAAAATAAATTATAATTCCCCAGAAGTCTCTTTACCCTTATTTGCATAATGAGCAAGGGAGTTGTGGGGAAACTCTTCCTAACTCGCTTGACTCTTGTAAATCTTATTTTTCAAAGGCCAGAATGAATAAAAAAGCTATATGTTTACACATGAATACCAAAAAAAATAAAGGCAGTGGTATGCACTATATTTGATTGCTTTATAAAATATGCCTGTAAATATTTGAACTATTTTAGAAGGTATTGTCAAGAAAAAAAAAAATCAGATTTCTGGCCCAATAATTAAAAAAAATGATAAGAAAAAAATATTTTAGCCTTTCTCTAATATACATAAATAGAGAACTACATGGCAGTAGTGCTGGTTTTAATACTTGTTGCCAAATACGGAGGATCTAAGGTTCACCAGGGCTGAAGGTAGTCATGGAGCCTACCCAGCCAGGTGTATACTAGTCTGCAGCCCTATGTCTAACTACAACTTATCAGTACAGCAGCTAATCCAACACTAGGCTGCAATTTAGATCTCTTGCATTTATAGTGTTTCCCATACACACCTTTAAAATCTGATTGGTCTAATTTAAATCTTGAATCTGATTGGGATCGAGGGTATTGGACCAATCAGATTTAGGGATGGGGGATAGGATTGGTCCGATACCCAAGATACAAGCAGATTCATGTTTTAAATCAGACCAATCAGATTTTAAAGGTGTGTTTGGGAGACACTATAAAATGCAAGAGAGTAATTGCAGCTTAGTTTGGCTTAGCAGCTATACTGATAAGTTGTAGTCTTGTATTTAGGCACAAGGCTTAAACAGTTGACTGTGGTCTAGTATAATCTGGCTGGGTAGGCTCAAGGAGCTCCTTCAGCTCTGGTGAGCCTTAGATCCTCATTGTTTGGTAATAAGTATTAAAACAGCACTACTGCTGGATAATTCTCTATTTATGTTATTTTAGAGCTTAGATTTATATTTTTTCTGGTAAAATTCCTTTTTATATATATATATATATAATCAATCAATATATTGCATACGACTGTCACTATATATATATATATATATATATATTATTCATGTGTAAACATTAGCTTTTATTCATTCTGGGCTCTGAAAAATAAAGATTTACAAGGAGTCAATCGAGTTAGGGAGAGTTTTCCCCACAAACTCCCTTGCTCATTATGCAATAAGGGAAAAGAGACTTCTGGGGAATTATAATTTGATTTTGCATTTCTGGTATTGTTATTAGAATTTCCCAGCGAAAAGACAGCAGTGAGCATGCTCCAACCATAAACCAAGGGGCGGGTCAGATGATCAGGTGATCAATGGCTGCCTCCATGAGGCACATACAAAATGGAAGACCACAGGTCCCCTTTAAATCTGATTGGCTCTTGTATTATTGACTAATCATATGCTGGGGGGTGGCAAGGAGACAGTATAAAACAGGCAGAGGCCTTCAGCAAGTCCTAGTTCTGTTTAAGTAGCAGAGCGGCTAGTTGTTCTGCGAGCATTGTGAATTAACTGAGCTTCTCAATGCGTTAGTTTGGTGCCAGGTAGTTGCAGTGTGGCAGCTCTCTGTTTTGCTACATCTAATTTATCATTATTTGTGCTTAGTGTAGAAAAAAAAGGTTTCATATTGCTATCTCAGCATTTAGTGGCCTTGTTTGATCAAATTCACTAGCTTTGAACAAAATTATTGTTGGTGTAGTTGAATTACATCATCACCATTTACCCTAAAGACACTCTCTAATATCAGAGGACAGTCAGGAAATGGTTGGAGTTGTGATTTTGAAAACATTTAGAGAACCACAGGTTAATAGGTAAAACAACCTGTAGCCAGAGTTAGAATGATCACAGTATAAAATACAATCAATTTACAATAATGCAGCCTGCTAATCACAAGAATCTGCCAGGCTCTGTATAATCACGGTTGTCACCATATAACTTTGACTTATGGATTTTACATGTGTGTGGGGAGAGATGGGATAAAAAGTTTTTTCTTTGATTACAGAGTTTGTGAGAGTTTACTTATTGAAGATTAATTGACTTTATTAATATTATTATGTGGTACTAGTAGAGACGTCTTCGAAATTTCTCCTTGATTTGCCAGTACATGTGTGTCCTGCTTACTCTCACGTGTGATCATGGGTCGGCGATAATCATGCCGTGAATGGGCACTTTATCGAGCGAAACGGCAGATCGTTGGAGATCTGCTCGGGCGGTTGGGCAATGATCCCTGACCAAACAGCCATATTGTGTACGAACCTTTACACATAGTGGCAGCGTCTGTACTGTTTATAGTTAGAGGGATATGGTAACTTACTTCATAGGGAGGACTGTGGATATGGTAATTCACAGCAGTAGGAGGGCATGACTATACATGCCATTCACTTTGATTGACATTTCCTCCCTCTGAATCTTTAAATTTAAGTCTAATATCTACAAAAATAGTGGATAGATTGGAAAGAGAAACACATGTTGGGAGAGGGATGAAGTAAAGATGTGGCTTTTGATTTAATACATTTCGGTTCCAATTACTTTGTATGTGTACAAAAAAGTGACTAGCTGTAGCTTTACAGGAATTGAGATACAAAAAACTAAAAGGAAGGAGGTCTTTACATTTTAAATTCTTTACAATGAAAATGGTTTTCTACTTATCTCTGCAAACAACATTATCAAATACATAATTACCGACACCAACACTTCCCTTTTCTGTATGGAACAATGGGAGCCCTTCAATCCCCGCTGATAAAACACACATTCCCATTTTTTATAACCTCTTATTAGACAGATGTTGTATCTCTGCCATTAAATCCTCTCGCTATCACCCTTATCCAATGGTAAGCATTTCTCAACCTGCAATGTCTGCCATCTATTATCACATTCTCTGTTTCATTCCTTCATACGGTTTGTCACATTATTGCTTTGACCTTGTCTGTGCTTCATCTTCTCCCCCTTTATTTTATTTTTTTTTTAGATATTGCTTCCTCCCTGGCTGTTGGAAGAATTCGAGTTTCTAATAAATAAAAGACCACGTTTGCCTGTCTTCACCATGTTTGTATATAGTACAGCCTAAATCAGAAGGGGAAGGAAAAAAACAAAAGTCATCATAAAATTATAAACTGAAATTATGCAGATATAAGAAGTAATGACATAGATTAGGGTGGGGTAGGATTGAAAACCAATGCCCAAGATCTAATCAGATTCAAGATTTAAATCAGACCAATCAAATTTTAAAGATGTGTTGGGAGACACTACCAATGCAAGAGATCTAAATTGCAGCTTAGTGTTTGTTTAGCAGCAGAAAAAGAACGGCAAATGAAAGGGGATCAGCAGTGGTATATATTCTTATAAAAATCACTCATCTATATACTTGAGTGATTTTATAAGCATATATTCACCTCCCATTCAAATATCATGTCTTTTCAAATTATAATAATAAGGAACAAATATTTCTGGGTAATTACCAAGTTTCTATGGAAGCTTTTAGGAAAGCTAAATCTTTGAAAAGTTTTTACAGCATTTTACAACTACAGACCGGTTTCATCTTTATTGAGCCATTCAGTAGTGCAGGCCTCTGGTTTTGCAGTGTGAAGCGCCTATAGACGATGTCACTGTCAGGAAAGTGTGTAGTGACTTGGCAAGACTGAGTTAGCTTTTGGTACAAGTTTTGCAAAGGACCAATAAAAATTCCATTCCACACCTGAGGAAACAGTCCCCAGTGTTATATTAGGGTTATTGAAGCATAGGAACCAGATTTTCTTTTCCAAACATAGTGGGGCGAACCGTGTATCTGGAATTTCTATAGCTAGAGGTCTGGTGGATACCTTAATAGGTCACATTAAGGATAGTCAGACATGTTAATAAATATTATTTTAGTATTGGAATATGTGTGACGGAAACAACGATATTATATTTGTGAATGGGAAGGTAGGTCCATTAAAATGATACCCAACATGGAGACCTTATTCCTTGCTAAGGGGAGTTTCCATGGGAAATATGTATTACACACAGGTCATGTTTGGTATTGTAGGAATTGATAATTAATACAGGAGAGGAATATGTGGTCTATATCCCAGTACAATGTACATATCTAAAGTTATATGGAATCTTCCTAAATGAGGGGAATGAAGGATTGTGACAAGTTGTAAATCTGGACATTCCTGAACGCTCCCACCTCATGCATAGCTAAGTAGGGGGGATGGTTCATCACTGGGCTTAAAAAAAACACAGTAGCCCCTATAACTTTGTTCATACTAGGGGGATAATTTGTATGGATTTTCCTTCTCGCCCCGGGACACAGGACTTGTAGTGAGTAGGGTTGTGAATATTTTATCCTTTTTATTTTATATAACTGTTGTACCTATTGTATGTCATTTTATGTAACACCATTCTATTTATTTTTGTATTATATGCACTGTCCACCTTTTGGAATATTAAATCTAAAATTTAATAGTTTTGTCTTTGAAAAAAAAGATAAGATGAAAAGAACTCAGTTAACTCTTATAAGATTTTAAGTGTATGGAATGCTTGGCAGTGTAAATGCCAATTAACTCTGTGACTGCTTGTGAAGGACTGATGCTAATTAACAGTTAGTTGCTGGAGTGAATGGTGTATGTTAAACATTTAGCTGCCAGGACAGGGGTTTGCATAGTCAGTTAGACTCCCGAATATCATTTGTGGGCATCTTTAAAGCCTTAATTTAAAGTGGTGGCAGCTTTACCAATTGATGGTCAGATCACATGCAGGAACAAGCCTTCGCAACAGTCACTCAACAAATTAAATATGATTTTAGGAAAGCTATATTTTTAAAAATAATTTTACAGCATCTGTAGTTGGCACTTTGGTTTGTTTTTAGCTTGTGGAATGCTGTAAAAGTCTTTTTAAAGATATAGCTTTCCTAAAAGCTTCCATGGAAACATGGTAAATACCCAGAAGACTTTGTTCCTATTTGCATGTTGTGAAAAGAAGTTTCAAAGAGTTATTCTCTCCTTATCCTATTAATTTGTTGGTGATTCGGTCTATAGGCGCTTCACGTCAAACTTTAAATCTTTTGTGGCTCCATTCCACTCCGTCTCTCGTGGAAAGCTGAATACTCAAACATGAACAAATGCAGGAGAGCCCACACGCAGTAGTTTAAAATGCAACAGTAGTTTTAATGATGTGCAACATGTTTGGAGCTAGTGTGCTCCTTTATCAAGCATAACATAGTGAATAGAAAGCATTTTTTATCAAGTGTCAAAATCCCACCCTCAACCCTAATAGGTTACAAAAATAACCTTTAATTACACCAGCATTGTGCAAATTAGCAAACTGATGAAGGCTAGTAAAGCTAGGCTAGAATAATCATAAAAGACATACAACCATTTTAAAATCATGAAACTGCACTTGCGTGCCTACCTGAAGCTAGACAAAGGGGTTCACTTCCCTAAAGTGAATTGGAAAATGCCAAATTATTTCAAAATCTTCCCACCACTTTCAAGGCCGTTCTCTCAATCGCCAGCAGGAAACAAACTTGCACTAAATTTAACATTCTTCTTCATTTTTATTTCAGCAAGTCAATGAAAGATTAAAGCCATTTTTAGCCTGTTATATAATTTCACATTCAATGGCAACGTAAAGGAAGCCCTTTTGTACCTTAATGTGCTTCTTTCACCTTTACATATTTAATTATATGGCTCTCATCCCAAACCTGTCTGCATGGTAGAGAAATACTGGGTGAAAATGTCCAGTGACAGGGAAATGATCATGTTGGGGTAGAACTGTCTTACTCTTTCCATGGAACTAAAAACTATATCCATCTTTACTCCTTTCTGCTAGGTCGTTAACCTTTGGGTAGAACTTCTCTACTCTTTCCATGGAAACTAAAAACTATATCCACCCTTTACTCCTTTCTGCTGTAGGTCGTCTACCCTTGGGGTAGAACTGTCTTACTCTTCCATGGAACTAAAACATATCCACCCTTTACTCCTTCTGCTGTAGGTCGTTACCCTTGGGTAGAACTGTCTTACTCTTTCCATGGAACTAAAACTATATCCCCCTTACTTCCCTTCTGCTGTAGGTCGTCACCCTTGGGGTAGAACTGTCTTACTCTTTTCCATGGAACTAAAACTATATCCACCCTTTACTCCCTTCGGCTGTAGGTCATTACCCTTGGGGTAGAACTGTCTTACTCTTTCCATGGAACTAAAACTATATTCACCCTTTACTCCCTTCGGCTGTAGGTCATTACCCTTGGGGTAAAACTGTCTTACTCTTTCCATGGAACTAAAACTATATTCACCCTTTACTCCCTTCGGCTGTAGGTCGTCACCCTTGGGGTAGAACTGTCTTACTCTTTCCATGGAACTAAAACTATATCCACCCTTTACTCCCTCGGCTGTAGGTCATTACCCTTGGGGTAGAACTGTCTTACTCTTCCATGGAACTAAAACTTATTCACCTTTATCCTTTCTGCTGTAGGTCGTTACCCTGGGGTAGAACTGTCTTACCTTCCATGGAACTAAAACTAATCCACCCTTTACTCCCTTCGGCTGTAGGTCGTCACTCTGGGGTAGAATTGTCTACTCTTTCCATGGAACTAAACTATAAACTATTCCACCCTTTACTCCTTCGGCTGTAGGTCGTCACTTGGGGTAGAACTGTCTTACTCTTTCCATGGAAAAACTAACTATATCCACCCTTTACTCCCTTCGGCTGTAGGTCGTCACTCTTGGGGTAGAATGTCTTACTCTTTCCAGGAACTAAAACTATAACTATATCCACCCTTTTACTCCCTTGGCTGTAGGTCATCACCCTTGGGGTAGAACTGTCTACTCTCTTCCATGGAACTAAAACTACATCCACCTTTACTCCCTTCGGCTGTAGGTCGTCACTCTTGGGGTAGAACTGTCTTACTCTTCCCATAGTTTTAGTTCCATGGAAAGAGTAAGACAGTTCTACCCCAAGGGTAACGACCTACAGCAGAAAAGAGTAAAGGGTGGGTATAGCTTTAGTTCCATGGAAAAAGTAAGACAGTTCTACCCCAAGGGTAACGACCTACAGCAGAAAGGAGTAAAGGGTGGATATAGTTTTAGTTCCATGGAAAGAGTAAGACAGTTCTACACCAAGGGTAACGACCTACAGCAGAAAGGAGTAAAGTGTGGATATAGTATTATTTCCATGGAAAGAGTAAGACAGTTCTGCCCCAACATGATCATTTCCCTGTCACTGGACATTTTCACCCAGTATTTCTCTACCATGCAGACAGGTTTGGGATGAGAGCAATATAATTAAATATGTAAAGGTGAAAAGAAGCACATTAAGGTACAAAAGGGCTTCCTTTACGTGTCATTGAATGTGAAATTATATAACAGGCTAAGAAATGGCTTTAATCTTTCATTGACTTGCTGAAATAAAAATAGGAAGATGTTAAATATTTTAGTGCAAGTTTGTTTCCTGCTGGCGATGTAGGAGAACGGCCTTGAAAGTGGTGGGAAGGATTTTGAAATAATTTGGCATTTTCCAATTCACTTTAGGGAAGTGAACCCCTTTGTCTAGCTTCAGGTAGGCACGCAAGTGCAGTTTCATGATTTTAAAATGGTTGTATGTCTTTTATGATTATTCTAGCCTAGCTTTACTAGCCTTCATTCAGTTTGCTAATTTGCACAATCTGTGTGTAATTAAAGGTTATGTTTGTAACCTATTAGGGTTGAGGGGTGGGATTTTGACACTTGATAAAAAAATGCTTTCTATTCACTATGTTATGCTTGATAAAGGAGCACACTTAGCTCCAAAACATGTTGCACATCATTAAAACTACTGTTGCAGTTTAAACTACTGCGTGTGGGCTCTCCTGCATTTGTTCATGTTTGAGTATTCAGCTTTCCACGAGAGACGGAGTGGAATTGGAGCCACAAAAGAATTTAAAGTTTGACTGTGAAGCGCCTATAGACCGACATCACCAACAAATTAAATAGGATAAGGAGAGAATAAACTCTTTGAAACTTCCTTTTCAGCAACATGCAAATAGTAACAAAGTTTTCTGGGTATTTACCATGTTTCCATGGAAGCTTTTAGGAAAGCTATATCTTTAAAAAGACTTTTACAGCATTCCACAAGCTAAAAACAAAACCAAAGTGCCAACTACAGATGCTGTAAAATTATTTTTAAAAATATAGCTTTCCTAAAATCATATTTAATTTGTTGATGACTGTTGCGAAGGCTTGTTCGCTGGGCATGTGATCTGACCAATCAATTGGTAAAAGCTGCCACCACTTTAAATTAAGGCTTTAAAGATGCCCACAAATGATTATTCTGGAGTCTAACTGACTATGCAAACCCCTGTCCTGGCAGCTAAATGGTTAACACTACACCATTCACTCCAGCAACTAACTGGTTAATTAGCATCAGTCCTTCACAAGCAGTCACAGAGTTAATTGGCATTTACACTGCCAAGCATTCCATACACTTAAAATCTTATAAGAGGTTAACTGAGTTCTTTTCATCTTATCTTTTTTTTTCAAAGACAAAACTTATTAAATTTTAGATTTAATATTCCAAAAGGTGGACAGTGCATATAATACAAAAATAAAAGAGAATGGTGTTACAATAAAATGACATACAATAGGTACAACAGTTATATAAAATAAAAAGGATAAAAATATTCACAGACCCTACTCACTACAAGTCCTGTGTCTCGGGGCGAGAAGGAAATATGATCCATACAAATTATCCCCCTAGTATGAACAAAGTTATAGGGGCTACTGTGTTTTTTTAAGCCCAGTGATGAACCATCCCCCTACTTAGCTATGCATGAGGTGGGAGCGTTCAGGAATGTCCAGATTTACAACTTGTCACAATCCTTCATTCCCCCTCAGTTAGGAAGATTCCATATAACTTTAGATATGTACATTGTACTGGGATATAGACCACATATTCCTCTCCTGTATTAATTATCAATTCCTACAATACCAAACATGACCTGTGTGTAATACATATTTCCCATGGAAACTCCCCTTAGCAAGGGAATAAGGTCTCCATGTTGGGTATCATTTTAATGGACCTACCTTCCCATTCACAAATATAATATCGGTTTCCGTCACACATATTCCAATACTAAAATATATTTATTTAACATGTCTGACTATCCTTAATGTGACCTATTAAGGTATCCACCAGACCTCTAGCTATAGAGAATTCCAGATACACGGTTCGGCCCCACTATGTTTGGAAAAGAAAATCTGGTTCCATGCTTCAATAACCCTAATATAACACTGGGGACTGTTTCCAGTGTGGAATGGAATTTTTATTGGTCCTTTGCAAGAACTTGTACCAAAAGCTAACTCAGTCTTGCCAAGTCACTACACACTTTCCTGACAGTGACATCGGTCTATAGGCGCTTCACACTGCAAAACCAGAGGCCTGCACTACTGATGATGGCTCAATAAAGATGAAACCGGTCTGTAGTTGTAAAATGCTGTAAAAATCTTTTCAAAGATTTAGCTTTCCTAAAAGCTTCCATAGAAACTTGGTAATTACCCAGAAATATTTGTTCCTTATTATTATAATTTGAAAAGACATGATATTTGAATGGGGAGTGGAATATATGCTTATAAAAATCACTCAAGTATATAGATGAGTGATTTTTATAAGAATATATACCACTGCTGATCCCCTTTCATTTGCCGTTCTTTTTCTGCTGCTAAACAAACACTAAGCTGCAATTTAGATCTCTTGCATTTGGTAGTGTCTCCCAAACACATCTTTAAAATTTGATTGGTCTGATTTAAATCTTGAATCTGATTAGATCTTGGGCATTGGACCAATCCTATCCCCCCCCCCCTAAATCTGATTGGTCTAATACCCTAATCCTATATCCCTGTCCTATGTACTTTTCAGTTATATATATTTGAAATGACTTTCTATGCTATTTTTCCTTCCCCTTCTGATTTGAGGCTGTACTATATACAAACATGGTGAAGACAGGCAAACGTTGGTCTTTTTATTTATTAGAAACTCGAATTCTTCCAAAGACAGCCAGGGAGGAAGCAATATCTAAAAAAAAAATAAAAATAAAGGGGGAGAAGATGAAGCACAGACAAGGTCAAAGCAATAATGTGACAAACCGTATGAAGGATGAAACAGAGAATGTGATAATAGATGGCAGACATTGCAGGTTGAGAAATGCTTACCATTGGATAAAGGTGATAGCAGAGGGATTTTAATGGCAGAGATACAACATCTGTCTATATATGAGAGGTTATTAAAAAATGGGAATGTGTGTTTATCAGCGGGGATTGAAGGGCTCCCAGTGTTCCATACAGAAAAGGGAAGTGTTGGTGTCGGTAATTATGTATTTGATAATGTTGTTTGCAGAGATAAGTAGAAAACCATTTTCATTGTAAAGAATTTAAAATGTAAAGACCTCCTTCCTTTTAGTTTTTGTATCTCAATTCCTGTAAAGCTACAGCTAGTCACTTTTTTGTACACATACAAAGTAATTGGAACCGAAATGTATTAAATCAAAAGCCACATCTTTACTTCATCCCATCTCCCAACATGTGTTTCTCTTTCCAATCTATCCACTAGTTTTGTAGATATTAGACTTATAAATTTTAAAGATTCAGAGGGAGGAAATGTCAATCAAAGTGAATGGCATGTATAGTCATGCCCTCCTACTGCTGTGAATTACCATATCCACAGTCCTCCCTATGAAGTAAGTTACCATATCCCTCTAACTATAAACAGTACAGACGCTGCCACTATGTGTAAAGGTTCGTACACAATATGGCTGTTTGGTCAGGGATCATTGCCCAACCGCCCGAGCAGATCTCCAAACGATCTGCCGTTTCGCTCGATAAAGTGCCCATTCACGGCATGATTATCGCCGACCCATGATCACACGTGAGAGTAAGCAGGACACACATGTACTGGCAAATCAAGGAGAAATTTCGAAGACGTCTCTACTAGTACCACATAATAATTATTAATAAAGTCAATTAATCTTCAATAAGTAAAACTCTCAGAAACTCGGTAATCAAAGAAAAAACTTTTTATCCAATCTCTCCCCACACACATGTAAAATCCATAAGTCAAAGTTATATGGTGACAAACCGTGTATTATACAGAGCCTGGCAGATTCTTGTGATTAGCAGGGCTGCATTATTGTAAATTGATTGTATTTTATACTGTGATCATTCTAACTCTGGCTACAGGTGTTTTACCTAATTAACCTGTGGTTCTCTAAATGTTTTCAAAATACAACTCCAACCATTTCCTGACTGTCCTCTGATATTAGAGAGTGTCTTTAGGGTAAATGGTGATAGATGTAATTCAACTACACCAACAATAATTTTGTTCAAAGCTAGTGAATTTGATCAGACAAGGCCACTAAATGCTGAGATAGCAATATGAAACCTTTTTTTTCTACACTAAGCACAAAATAATGATAAATTAGATGTAGCAAAACAGAGAGCTGCCACACTGCAACTACCTGGCACCAAAACTAACGCATTGAGAAAGCTCAGTTAATCACAATGCTCGCAGAACAAACTAGCAGCTCTGCTACTTAAACAGAACTAGGACTTGCTGAAGGCCTCTGCCTGTTTTATACTGTCTCCTTGGCACACCCCCAGCATATGATTAGTCAATAATACAAGAGCCAATCAGATTTAAAGGGGAACTGTGGTCTTCCATTTTGTATGTGCCTCATGGAGGCAGCCATTGATCACCTGATCATCTGACCGCCGCCTTGGTTTAGGGTTGGAGCATGCTCACTGCTGTCTTTTCTGCTGGGAAATTCTAATTAACATACCAGAAATGCAAAATCAAATTATAATTCCCCAGAAGTCTCTTTTCCCTTATTTGCATAATGAGCAAGGGAGTTGTGGGGAAAACTCTCCCTAACTCGATTGACTCCTTGTAAATCTTATTTTTCAGAGCCCAGAATGAATAAAAGCTATATGTTTACACATGAATAATATATATATATATATATATATATATAGACAGTCGTATGCAATATATTGATTGATTATATATATATATATATAAAAAGGAATTTTACCAGAAAAAAATATAAATCTAAGCTCTAAAATAACATAAATAGAGAATTATCCAGCAGTAGTGCTGTTTTAATACTTATTACCAAACAATGAGGATCTAAGGCTCACCAGAGCTGAAGGGAGCTCCTTGAGCCTACCCAGCCAGATATATACTAGACCAACAGTCAACTGTTATAGCCTTTGTGCCTAAATACAAGACTACAACTTATCAGTATAGCTGCTAAGCCAAACTAAGCTGCAATTAGCTCTCTTGCATTTTATAGTGTCTCCCAAACACACCTTTAAAATCTGATTGGTCTGATTTAAAACATGAATCTGCTTGTATCTTGGGTATCGGACCAATCCTATACCCCATCCCTAAATCTGATTGGTCCAATACCCTCGATCCAATCAGATTCAAGATTTAAATTAGACCAATCAGATTTTAAAGGTGTGTATGGGAAACACTATAAATGCAAGAGATCTAAATTGCAGCCTAGTGTTGGATTAGCTGCTGTACTGATAAGTTGTAGTTAGACATAAGGGCTGCAGACTAGTATACACCTGGCTGGGTAGGCTCCATGAGCTACCTTCAGCCCTGGTGAACCTTAGATCCTCCGTATTTGGCAACAAGTATTAAAACAGCACTACTGCCATGTAGTTCTCTATTTATGTTATATTAGAGAAAGGCTAAAAAATATTTTTTTCTTATCATTTTTTTAATTATTGGGCCAGAAATCTGATTTTTTTTTTTCTTGACAAATACCTTCTAAAATAGTTCAAATATTTACAGGCATATTTTATAAAAGCAATCAAATATAGTGCATACCACTGCCTTTATTTAGTTTTGGTATTCATGTGTAAACATATAGCTTTTATTCATTCTGGGCTTTGAAAAATAAGATTTACAAGGAGTCAAGCGAGTTAGGAAGAGTTTTCCCCACAACTCCCTTGCTCATTATGCAAATAAGGGTAAAGAGACTTCTGGGGAATTATAATTTAATTTTGCATTTCTGGTATGTTAATTAGAATTTCCCAGCAGTAAAGACAGCAGTAAAGGCGGTGGACAGATGATCAGGTGATCAATGGCTGCCTCCATAAGGCACATACAAAATGGAAGACCACAGTTCCCCTTTAAGATTTGTTCTGGACCAATCAGATTTTGAGGGTGTGTTTATGAGACACTATAAAACTTCATGAAATCCTCAGAGAAGCTCAGTTTGAAATCAGGAGTCAAACTAGCATGTCTTGTCTTTGTATTTAGGTTAGAAATTTGCAAGTAAGTGGCTGGTTGTTTTGTTGGACTGCAGCAATGGATAATCTTTAGCTCCTAGGTTTATTGCCTATGGTGTCATTGTGTAGCAGTCTATAAACAGCACATAGACGTTGATATAAATGATAATAATAGGTTTTTGTTTGCAGAACCTGAATTTGCTTTACTTTAGTCAAATAGCCTGAAAAATTGTGAGCAAGCCTAATACATATGTAGTTGCACTACTAGTTCTACCATTCTCTGACAAGCACTCTCAAACAGCAGAGGGAATGTTAGGGGCTGTACATTGAAATCATGCAGCAAGGCTGTCAGAATCACTGCAGTATAAACACAATCAGGTTGTAATTAACGCAGCCCTGTTACCTACATTAATTATAAGTGTCCCCCAATTATGAGATGATCTGATAACTTAACAATTTATTGCTCTATTGCCTAGAGCAGGGATGTCCAACCTGTGGCCCTCCAGATGTTGTAAAACTACAACTCCCAGTATTCTTTGGTTTCTCCTGCAATAGAGGAATGCTGTGAGTTGTAGTTTTCAAAAATCTGGATGGCTGCAGGTTGGCAATCCCAGACCCAGAGCCTTGCATCGCCAGGAAAAACCAACTTGGATACCACATTATACAGAAAGTGAATGATTGGATAATCCACTGGAATGGCAGCAACTAAAGAGTTGCTATGTTATGTAACATAGCAACTCTTTAGTTGAGGCCATTCCCGTGGCAGGATGCACATAAGTAAAAATACCTTTCAAATGTGGCAACAAAAAAATCAAAGTTTATTGCAAGCACTTTCTGAACATTTACTGAAAGGTAACAGGTATAAAAGGTCGTCTATACTGAAAAAATAGTTATCTTTAGATATCCAATCTGAACTATCTTCTGCTAGGTGCAGTTTTGCGATAACTGGAATGGACACAGTGTTCATGCAAATCATGTGAATTGCATGATGGGAAATTCCCTCTTCCAATGCTGCCTCTTAGTGATTACTGAGCATGCTTGCCCTTATAGACAGCCCGGAGGTCCGGAAGGAGGTGTCGGTTAAGACTGGGAGGAGAGATACTGAGCCTGAGCAAATCAATTACTGTATCTAAGGAATGCAGCGACACACAAACTTCAGACCATGTGCTACTTACATGTATTAATTTATAGATTAAGACGAGGCAAAATAATCTTTCCACTATAGTGGCCCTTTAATATTAAGATGGTATTTTATGGCAAGGGGGTGATGGGAAACAAGATGAACCTGGCTGATAATTACACTGTAGGAAATATAGCCCAGTGAATTCGAACTTTGACACTTTAGATGTTAGGAAATTACAACTTACTTGCCTTGGTTGCAAAATGGTTCCAAGACATCACTGTTATTACTAATACAAAACACAGAGGAAAGCAGGCATGTGGTTTTCCAAAAAGCACCAATTCTTGTGTATTTTCTCTCTATTCCACATAAATGTAATTATTCTATTTACCAATTAACAGCATTATCCTTTTGTATCTTTATCTCCAATGTACTGTAACGCTGGGGCCCCACTGCAAAGCAAGAAAAATCATATTGTGATTCTTTGGCCTTTTTGATACATTTGTATGATCTAAGAAATGTGAATGATAATTTCGAGGGTTAGCCAAAGATACATTCGAGGGTTACCGAAACTGATCCATAAATTCGAGGGTTACCGAACGATACTTTTGAGGGTTAGCGAAAATAGAACCATAAATTCGAGGGTTACCGAAGTCGAACGATACTTTTGAGTATTATCGAAAATGAACAATACTTTCGAAGGTTAGCAAACGATACATTCTAGGGTTAGCAAAAACAATCCATACATTCAAGGGTTACCGAAAATGAACAATACATTCAAGGGTTACTGAAAATGAACAATACATTCAAGGGTTACCGAAAATGAACAATATTTACAAGGGTTACCAAAAATCGAAGGTTACATATGAGGGTCAGCAAACGATATATTCTAGGGTTAGCAAAAACGATCCATACATTCGAGGGTTACCTAAAACCAACGATACTTTCGCGGGTTAGCGAACGATACATTCTAGGGTTAGCGAATGGCTCGTAAATTTGATAATTAGCGAATTTACGATAATTATCGAAAATACAGCTGCAAGTCCAGAAAAACGAACTAGTTTGAACGCAAACTAGTTTGAATAGTTTGAGTTTGGCTTGAACTCGGGTTTGAGTTCGGTTTTGTGTCCATCTCTAGTGGCTGTCTGTGAGAGCCTATCACTGGCAGCCATGGACGGAAAAAAAACAAAGCGGCAGCAGAAGAATAGTGATGCATAGAGTGCGAGTAAATGGTAGTGTATGAAATGTGTTTATAATTAATAATTAATTAACTGTTAAAAACTGTTCATTGTGCATGTTAAGCAATTTCATCTTATATAATAAATACATTATTTGAAATATATTTTTCATTATCTATTTTGTTAATCCTATAAATTAATCGAACCTTGCGCTCTCTTCTTACTAACCAATGAAGCACCTCAGTATCTAGTTACTGTATTTGCAGTATTACCAGTGGATTCCGTACCTGCATTGCAGCACAGTGCATGTTTAGTTTACAAACCCTCTTGCCTGCACCAACTCATATAAATATGTCTGTACTAGAACTGCAGAGATTGCTCTTTTATTACAGCCTTGACACACATAATTAGAAATGTGCCAAGCTGCAATGTGAGATAATGCTGCCTTTGCTGATACCGAGGGAAAGTTGTATGGACTGTGGCATGTATTTACAGCTGTAATATTTAGCCGTGAAGCTAAGGCAAAGAGCCTCGCAAAGCATCAATTATTCACTGTCAAGTCACAAAGTCCATATCAAACATGAACGTGAAGCGAACTGAACAGAATCTCCCATGAAGAGGATTACAAATTATTGTCTGTAAATAACACACACACATGTGATTGGTAACCACATACATGGCCCCGACCGATCCACAAACACTGTTTTGAGTTCAGCCGAGCAAATTGGCTCCCTCTATAGAGAGCTGACCAATGGAAATTTTCTGTCTAAAACGACTGCTAACTATAGGTGCACTAACAAATCCTACAGGATTTGGCGAGTATTGGCAACACACGTGGGGGGGGCTGAAAACATTCCACAACGATGCTGACAAACTTTTGCCATCTGCATCGTTGTTGGAACATTTTCAGGCTTGCCAATACTCAACAAATAATGTCAGATTTGTATACCCAGCTTTAATTTATCTGTATTGAGCTTCATCAAGCTACAATTTACAGCACCATATTTTGAAACTTAGCATATGTACAGGAGATCAAATGAGTAACACAAGACGATCTCAAGCAAAACTATATTGAAATAAATGCAATTTTACTACTAATTTTAATGAGCAGAAATGTCTAAGCAATAGTTGAGGTTTGTACAATGTTAGCCATAAGTAAGAAAAGAGAAGTAGAGCTGTGATACCTTTTATTGGCGAATTAAATTAAAAAATTAAGCAAGCTTTCAGGAGTCCCAAGCTCCCCCATCCAGCCTGATGAAGGGGGCTTAGGACACCCGAAAGCTTGCTTAATTTTTAATTTAGTTAGCCAATAAAAGGTATCACAGAATTGTCTACTAAGAGACAGTGATTGCTGGATGCTGGACTCTATAGGTACTGTCCAATTGGGAGGTAATAGCTGGTGCTGTGTGGTAGCAATTGTACACTGAAAAAACAACTATGCCTCATTTTAATCTATAAATAAATACATGTAAGCAGCACTTACTTTGATGTGTTTGTGTTGCTGCATGACTTCATTCCAGTACTTGTTTTTTCAAGTTCAGTCACTCAGTCCCCCAGCCAAGCATGCTCAGTAATCCCTATAGGCACCATTGAGAGAGGGAATTTCCCACCATGCAGTTTATGTACCAACTGTCACCATTCCAGCTACACCAAAACTATACATAACATAAGAGTTTGATACTTAGGCACTTGATTGACAGCTGAAATGTAAGATATCATGGATTGGATATCTAAAGAAATAGGGGACAGACCAACAAAATAATGGTACAGTGATAATTGGAAAGAATTATAGTTTGCAGTAATGGGCAATAAAAAAAACAAACAAATTTTCCAATGTACATATCGTTTAAAGGACAACTAAACTGTAAAAACATACTTTTTAAAAATTAAAAGTGCCTGGGGCAAGTAGGTAGTATTGATTATTGCTACCTCCCGATATTGTTTTGTTGAGGAGCTACAGCATGTACAGTTTTCAGCTGCCAGGTTAGTGCCCTGGGCCTTACTGTAAAAAAAATATTGCTGAAGCACTCAGGAAGCCTGGCAAAAGCTGGTGCTCATTACAGAAACGATATTGGAAGGTAGGAATTACCAATCCTACCTCCCTGCCCCAGGTACTTTTTTTATTTTAAAGGGAATCTCCATCCTTAAAACAAAAAACTGGTGAACTGGTCAGTTATCTACCCACAATTTCAACTGCAATTTTTATCAGTTAATTAATTGATTCTATTCCTTCCTGGCAAAGGTATCCACCTTCTCCCTCTGCTCAATGAGCTTTTAATAAGCTTTAGCATGTGCAGAGGAGGCAGCATTGGAAACAGCAGTTATATATGGGCTGTGGTCAGCGGGTCAGCTGGTGTTAAATAGGCTTGCTGTGACTGCAGTATCTCAAACGATTGTAAAACATTGTTAGTGTGACTTTAACCCCCTAAAAGAATGCTACGGCACCCTAGTGCACTATCATATATCCCCCTGATTTTGTCTGAAGACATGCAGCTGCATTTTCAGTACAGAAATAGTATCAAAGCTCCAGACATAAAAGCTCGACCTTTCCTTAGTGGATTAAGAAAAAAATCTTTCTAACAACAAAGATTGTGAATGTGATGGGCGGCATGGACATGTTAAGTCATCTGGAAACATGTTTAGAGTTTTATTAGAACAGTTCCTTTAAATCAAAGCTAACTGAACAGCATAGCTGCTGATCTTCCAAAGCATCACCTACTCTCTTCTCAAATCATAGTTTATTGAGAATCTAAACCTAGGTGAGGTCGGCTACTGCAAACTTAAAGGGACGCTATACTAAAATAATTACTTTTCTTAATCTATAAATAAATAAATACCCGTGAGCACTTATTCTGAAGTGTCTGTGTTGCTGCATGCTTTCAATCCAGTACATGTTTCGCTCAGGAGCAGTATCCCCCCTCCCTCTTTTAACCACTCCCACTTTCATCTGACTTGACTTTTTCCCCACAAACCAACTGTCAAAGCTGCATACAGCATTCCATCTTTCAAAACTTTGTCACCATTCCAGCTACAGAAAAACTGAGAGTAAGGCACTTGATTGAAAGCTGAAAATGTAAGATGTTTTAGATTGGATATCTAAAGAAATAGGGGACAGATCAACAACAAAAAAGAAGAATTATAGTTTCCATTTATGGTCAATTTAAAATAACTTTTTTAGTATAGACGCCCTTTAATTGTTTTTACGAACAACCCATTCAGTGCTAATGTAACCAGAGGGTTACAAGACAGTTATACACCATAGAGCCATGAATCTGTATCTTGCACTGACGAGATCTAACAAGATTGAAACACGTTGTGTCTGCAGGTCAGATGATGGGCTCTATATATTAAGCTATATTACATGTTATTAGCCAGCGGTTCTGCACACATGCATAAGCTAAGGGACATAAAGGAGTATTTTGCATATCTCCGCCCCTTACTCTGGGGAACCTGGGAGTAAGAAATTACTTCTTGTTTCTTAGATTTTGTGGGCAATGCTATTCATATAGGGTGAGACTGCATGATGCCTTCTGTTATAAGAAGGTGTTTCTCCATTTTTATGCTCAGTGAATGGATTTTTTCTCCTTTTGGCCCCTCTCTCCCTAAGCTTTCTAGCTGCCTTGTCTACAGACAGTTATAGAAATCTCTTTTCTCTACCTCTTGTGTTCCACCCCACCCTTTTAGAATGAGGGTTACCACTCCCTGTACACATTCCCTGTTGTGTTCAATGAATTAAGGCCATCAGCAGCAGAGCTCACAGCAATGTAACTCCATGTACAGTGTAGCCTAGATAGATTATTTGAGTGTGAAACAGAACTAGAAAATGGCAAATATTCTAGAATATTGCTGAAACTGCTGATGAAAGTCAATGTTTGGTTTGGGATTCCTGCAGTGCAAAGAAGCTCATAGAGTAGAGAAGAAATATTAGGTTCTGCTTTGTTGAGGAAAACATTTATAGTTTATACCCTATGAAAAACATTGTGGGTAAAAAAAGTTTTCTTTTCTGACTTGTGGTAATTAAAAAAAAGTTTTTTAGTCTTAAAAAGTTTTTCTGACTTTATTATTTATAATTGATATTGAATTTCACACGTACGTAGGGTGGCACAGTAACAGGAAGTGACTTCTCAGAACGTATCTGTGCTTTGTGTAACCATAGAGTCTTAGCGGATTCACATACAGTTATTATATGAGAAAATTCACTAGGTACATGAAGGCAACTGCTAAGGGTTTCAATGTCTTTACTTCTACAGTAAATGATAATCCAATCTTTGATAGATATTTATCAGACATTTTATCATTTGTTCATAATCATTTGTATTTAGTAATTTTTTAAAAATTAACACCCTGTGTATATTGATGAGGATATACTTGTTAAAGGAGAACTAAACTTTTTGGTAGGGTTGATTCAACTTTTGCTCTCCCCTAGCTGCTCAGTTGCACATGGAGCTGATACAAAACATCGCGCTCCCCCTGGTGGCGTCTCAGTGACCAAGGAAGGGGGTGGTATATCTTTCTCAGCTTCTTTAAACCTCTGAAAAGTTTAAGACAGCAAATCCATAATGTAAAGAAAGTAGAACTAAGCTCACAGTTTTCTTTTACCCCTAATGTGAAGACTTTCCTCACTTTCTCACTCATGCATAGCAAGATACTACTCCAGTAAATTGCATTTACATTTATTTATAAAGTTGATTCTGCAGCTAAAGCCTCATACACACGTGTGATCGCGGGGGCTGACCTGTGACACACAATGTGTATGCATGTCCATTTCAGCCCATAATTGTGCCGTGTAGGGGCAGTTTTTCGGCGACAAAGTGCTCATACATGGCCCGATTATCGCCTGAAACGGCCAAGTATATAAATTGTTCCTCCGCAATTGCGTGTGTATGAGGCTTACAGAGTCTTCCTTGTTATCTGTCATTTTCAAACAATCTTGTGAGCATGTGCACCAATTGGCTCATGCCCCCTGACCCCAGTATTCACTGTCTCGATTTAAAGAGAATTTTCTATACATGTCTCCACAACAATAAAAAAAAACCCTCTGTTTTCTGCTGTTATCCTATAGTTTATTTTCCAGACAGCATGAGTGACACAAAGAACAGACTATCAGGAACAATACTAAATAGTCATCTGATTTTACTGTCTTTCGATACACACAACTAAAGCATATTGAAGAGTATTAGTGACAAGCTAACGCCCCCCGATAGGAGATAAGAGCAGGTCAATGGCCGCCAAAATCAGCAATAGATAATGAGACAAGCGAGTCAGGTACTGTACAAATTTAGCAGACAGAAGCATCATGGACAGGCTATTACAGTAAAGGACAATTGCAAAGGCCAGCAAAATACCAAATTAGCAGTTAAGAGGGTAGTCAGGGATGGGCTTAATTGGTACTAAATGATTGGACAAGCCAATGAGTTATTAAATCAGGCAAGAAATTGAGACAGAAACAATGCTCACCTATGTTTTTATTTGTCAACCCTACAGTCAAGCAACCATCACCCAATCAACAGAATTGGTTTCCTATGTGCAGTGCAGCAGTAGCAATGGATGTATTTGAGTTTCTAATACCATACATTGCTATAATCTACCTTAGGTCTTCCCTAAATGGATATTTTTTCTCAATATCAAGAAACAAAATAAATAAAAATCAGTGCATCAGGTCTTTCAATTAGATTTTATGTTAAGTCATTTACACCTCAATTTTCAATACAGGCAGTCACTGGTTCATTTATTCATTGATTTTTTTTCCATGCTGTTTGGATTCCAGCAAATGTCCAATACTGATTCAGGATCTACATTTAGTTTCTGCAATAGGAAAGATTTAACATTCACATGAAGATTAATCAACGGAAACAGATTAAAGAAACATAAAATGGTGCATAAAAAAGTTAAAGGAACACTAAAGCCAGAAAAATAACTATTTGCCATTCGTTTGTATAATTCACAGGTAGGTGAGAACGCTTATTCTCACCTGCCTGTGAATATTAGTATGCTCGGGGGACCTATAACTTACCTTACTGCCGCTCCTTCACTGAACAGCTGTTCTCTCCCGATCGCAAGCCCTATCTTTTGTATCGGCGCGCATGCGCCTAAGACAGGGCGCGTGGTCAGGACAGAGCGACTGTCAGTGAAGGAGCGGCTGCGAGTGGATCGGCGGTAAGGTAAGTTCCAGGTCCCCCGAGTGTCCTATTATTCACAGGGAGGTGAGAATAAGTGTTCTCACCTCCCTGTGAATTATACAAATGAATGGCAAATAGTTATTTTTCTGGCTTTAGGGGAGTTTAGTGTCCCTTCAAGAAAAGCACTAGTCACTGCCACGTTGCAATAGCTACATTGCTGGCAGTGTTGTTTGGTGCAGTCAATAATAACATTCCCCATATCCTCTGGTTGGGGAATTATAACCTTGTTTTGTTGCTTTCCTGTTCAGTGAATTTATGAATTGGTTTGCAGGTTGTAGTCTATCTAGCTGATTTTACACAGGCCTAATAACTTTCCTTTTTGTTGTGTTTCCTACAATCCTTAGTTGACCTTTAGTTTAAACCTTGAGAGCCTTTTTTTTCTCACAGCCTGAAATAGATAAAAGACTGCAGAGATTACTATAGCAGTGACCATTTTTTAAACAAGACTGATTATTGGACAATTTAAAGACAGATTCAGATCCATACTCATCTAGATGGACCTCCCTATACTTAAATATCTAAAAGTGGCCATAGACATTGGCAATACCAACAAATCCTATCAGATCTGATGGAATTCGCAGTATTGACAATATTGACAATGTGTGGGGGTAGAAAAAGACTGACAATACTGCAGTAGAGGGAGCCGATATGTCTATGGGTGCATTCAATGGAATCTACCTGTTCACATGCTATTGTAGCAGGGAAATGATGGTGCTATAGCAGGGAAATTCACAAGATTGTAAGAGCAACCCTTATGATTGCTGAAAGTAACTAATTGGTAGTGATTATCGGCTACAATAGAGGTAACCGATAACATTGGACCATGTATGGACTCATTGAACGATCATTCTGTAAAAAGAAAACACGGAACAATTGCTCTGCTGTATATAAAATACAATGCGATATTGCCAGACAGCTACTGTATGCAACCTCTACCAGGATTTCTCAATGTCCGCTTTACCTGCTCACTAAGCTCACTAAGATCCAGTAAGTACTGAATATAAACCCAGTCTCAGCAACCATCTCAGGCAGCTGCAGGGTTCATATTGATACAGACCTCTATGCTGCTGTCAATCACAGGGCAGACTGGATACATTTTTAAACAAAAACAAAAAATGGTGCTTCTCATTCACAGCTCAATTAACAAGTTTATGTAACAATGTATCAATCTATGGAACAATTTATGGAATAAATTGAGCACGTGGAGAAGAGGAAGAGCAGACTATCAGACCACACTGAGCAGGCAGAAAGGGGGGATTCTGGGCACCAGAAACACGTGACTGCACTGGATCAAGAGGGAAATGAACTGCAGCCATAATATTCCACATATAGTGTCCAGTCCACATCCCTTCTTAAGTCCGGGCAATGGCAGGACACACGCTTTGCTGAGTCAGCCTGGAACCAGACATTGAGGAACAGACACGTAGAGTGAAATTTCAGTATAACTAGAACTAATGCAAACCCAGGGGTGAGGTCCTCAGTGGGGTGGGTAGGGGCTGGAGTTGTCCTTTAAAGGGCATGTCCACCCCAACACCCCAAAACTAAAATTTGCCCCACTGCTGTGTAGTGTAAAAATAAAATCCTTACCTTTCTCCTCTCCTTATGGTTGTCTTGCAATGCTTAAAGTCCAGGAAACTGAAGAGTAGGGGCTTCTCTGTGTGTTCTCCTAATAGATTGGTGTTTTAAGAGTGACATTTGACTTAAAATTAGTTGATTACAATAAAAATAGGACACAAATCATAAAACAATTTCATCCCCCCATGCACAAAAAGCCCTTTAATTCTATAGGAGACAGAAAAAAGTTTTCCTACTTACCATCTATTAGCTTTAGAAGTCTTGCATCACTTGCAGCTTCCAAATCTCCCTGGCTGAGTTTAATGAAAAATCTTGTTACAAATATATGTATTATGAAACTTCTAAAGCTAATTATTTTTACTGCTACCTCTAAAGCTGGAATCAAACTTTGGCATAAGCTGCTCATGCTGTGATGTCATATGGGTTCCCAGTATTCCCCATGCAAATGCACATCTTTGAAACTGTGTACAACTTACCAGTGTGTGCCATAGATGTGCTTAAATATGGTAATTTGTGTGTCTCCTATATCCACAGACTGCACTTTCATCAAATAAAAATAATTTCTACTTGGCCCTATTTAAATAGGCTGTGGTGAAAAAAACAAATTGGTTTATTATTTCTCTGTTAGCATGTACAAATGAATATAATCAAACTGTGACTCTCCATGTAACAGATACATTAGGTTTCACCGCTATGCGGCATTTATAACAATTAGCGGTAATTTAACGTCTGTCTGTAAGCGTTACTTCCGAGAGAAAATGCTAATTACATGGTATAAAACTTTCCAATATCTTTGCAGAGAAAGATATCGTTCTAAACAGAAAAACACAAGGTTGGCTTCATTTGTCTAAATAATTTAGTTAATTAATGTGTGTTGTCAGTAATATAACATCCACTAAGCTTGCTGCAGGAATATTACATTTTTATCTCTTACCGAATATATTGTACAAAGGAAACAGCCCCAGACATTAGTAATGCTATAATGGCAAACACAAAGCTATTATACTGTAGATTGTTTCAGGACATTTTTTAAATGATCTCAAATGCCTCCTACTCCAGCTGTGCACTTTGGGGCATAAGAACTGTCAGGTTGAGGACCTGAATTGTTATATTTTAAACTTTTGAAACACTATCCTAAAAATTCATGCGATTGTTGGTGCTGCTCCTCCTCCTTACCCCCAACTTACTCTCCCTCTTCTAACACCTCCCAATTTTTATTTGGCACCAGCCCCATAGACTTAAATCGGTCTTACATCACCAGCTGCAAAAGACTATGGGAAATGTATAAAAAGGGAACATCAGTGATTGCAGTGGTTTTAAAGTATTTGTTAGCATGCAAAAATAAAACAATGTTTGCGGTATCAGTTTAATCTTATTAATTATTAGATGTATATTCTCCTTTAATACTTCAGCATTAATATGTATGCAATATATATATATGGGAATCCTGGCAACTTTACCTAACCAAGCAGCAAAGCAGGAGGAGATGTATGATGACTCGTTTGTAGGCCTATGGTTAAAGGCTTCATTTCAAGAAGCATAATAAGGATGACAGCAGAAAGACAAATAGAACATGTTATTTATTCAATCATGTGTTTATTGACATTGTTCCTGGTCATTATTAATGGCTGTCATGGAGTTCTAAGGAACCACCTGCTCCCTTTTTTAAAGGGTATCTCCACTCGTTTTTAGAAGTTTTGGGAATCCAGTTCTATTGAAGAACGGGAGGTAAAGGAGCTGTGACTTACCTTCTGTTCTTCAATAGAACACACAGGAGAGAAGGTAAGAAACTTACCCGTACCCGTAGTCTGACAGGTCCCGACGGACCTTGTCTTCTATGCGCATGCGCGATCTATGCGCGTAGAAGACAAGGTCCGTCGGGACCTGTCAGACTACGGGTACGGGTAAGTTTCTTACCTTCTCTCCTGTGTGTTCTATTGAAGAACGGAAGGTAAGGCACAGCTCCTTTACCCCCCATTCTTCAATAGAACTGGATTCCCAAAACTTCTAAAAACGAGTGGAGATACACTTTAAATCTGTCCTGCCAATTGTTTTTTCTGTGTTTTGGGTGAAAAATACTCCTTCAGGGCCCGGCCACACTGCAATGCAATCGCCTGCGATTTCATGTGAGATTTTGTTGTGTTTGCGCATACGTTTTTTCATTAAGTATCGGAAAACACATGCGATTTAAAATGCGGAACGCAAATCGCAAGCGCAATCACATCACACCCGGAAACACGCGTTTTCTGTGCGTTGCCAATGATTTGAAAAAAATGCAAGCACAAACGCATCTGCAAACGCAGAATAATCACAGTAGTGTGGCATTGCCCTCAGAAGTACTATTAAAGGGCATGTCCACCCTTAGTGAATTAGCGATATAAGTGTTGGACTATAATAAGACTATAAGTGTTGGAATTAAAGTTTTATATGGGTGCATTTGAGGGTTCCTACCTCTATAAATTAGTGGCTCAGGTGCTGTGGCCCCGAGTCTGTCGCTTCACCATATTCCACACTGTTAGAAGCTGAATTTTTCTTATTTAACACATGCACCTCATTAAAGGGCATGTCCACCCCAAAATTTAACTTTTGATATGTGGTAGGGCATGCTCCCCCAGCCCCAACCGCATTAATATAATTGTTAGAAAGTCCCCCGATTCTTACTTACCTGCCCTCTCTCCCCTGCTGCAGTGTTCAGGCCCTCTGCTTGCATGGAATTGAAAGCAGGGGGCGGGACCGGCAGCCGCGTCCGTGATTGGCTGAGAGGCAGGGAGGGCTGCACTGAGCATGCCTCAACCTTGATGAGGTTGAGGAAGTCTCAGGCACAGCATGAGTCACACACTGCTCCTACACAGCAGTTTCCTGAACTTTGGAGGGGCACAGCAGGGGAACTATTTTGAGCAGGAATGTAAGGTAAGGATTGTTTTAAACTACTTGATGTGGCCAGCAAGGGGTTAAATTTTAGTTTTGGGGGTGGACATGCCCTTTAACACGTAATATACACTCAGCTTCCCGTTGGTGGTCCAGGTGCTGCCTTGAACGCAGTACATGCCCGAAACGTGTCAGGGGAGTACCTGCTGCCCGGGAACCATGTTTTAACCTGATGTAAGAATAAAGATATTGCCTTTAGACGTATTGCTGTGACAGCTGTTCTTTTCCTGGAGTGTGCCAAGCCTTTCTGTTTTTGGCATAGCATGTGCACCCTTAAAACAAACAAAAATAAAACTGGTGACTTGTTAGTAATCTGCCTGCAAACCCAACTGCTATTTTTACCAGTTTATTACTAGAGATGGAATCCAATACGGAACCCCTCGGTTCTAAAATCCGAAAGATAAGTCCGAATCCTCTGGATTTCGGGACTTCGGAAGACATATTCGATAATTTTCGAAAGTACAGGGCTATTTTCCATGATTTTCAAAAATTGCCTCGAACGTTCGAAAATTATCGAAAATATGATCAGAGACCATTTTCGAGTTTCCGATCGTATTTTCGAAAATTGAACATTCGAGGCTATTTTTGATAATTTTTTAAATTAGCCTTGAACACTCAAAAATCTTATTATTTTCGAAAATTTGAGGCTATTTTAGAAAATTATCGAAAATTTGTTCTGTTTCGGATTTTCAGGAGTTTCCCACGATCCGGGAATCCAAAAACGGAACAAAACTTTTGAGTTTCGGCCATCTCTATTTATTACAAACATTTGTAAGTTATCTTCCATTCTGGCAAAGATATCTGCCTCATCCTTCTGCTTAATGAGATTTTTACTCGCTTGAGCATGTGCAGTGGAGGCAGCAGGGGAAACAGCAGTCAATCATTGGTTAATACCAATAATACTTAAATATCTGATTAATAATACATCTAATAATGTACTTAAAGGACATGTAAACCGAGGCAAATCCTTTTTTAACTAATCACACAGTAATAAGAATTGATTACCACCAATCTTAAATCTGCTTTTTTTTTCTTCTTTGACCTTCCTGTCCCTTATTTTTTTAGCTCTGGGAGTTTTACTTTTTAAAGGGGACGAGACACAGCTAGTCAGTAAAAATTGCCAATAACCCGGCCCCTCCCCCTGGCACACTACATGTAGACACTATCTATTCTATAAAAGTAAAGCTTATTTCTCTGTCACTGTATGGCTAATTGATTCAGCATTATGATCAGGAAAAGGAATAAGCATGATCTGTTGCTCTGTGCTCTTTCTGTGCAGAGAAACCCAATCCTGCAGTTAGCTGCTGTCTGTGTTATTTAAGTCCCAATGTAGCATTGTACCTAAATAAATCAATTACAACCCCCCCCCACACACACACCTTCAAACGCCTACAGCTAAAAGAAAATCTTCCTTGATTCAAGCAGTGATTACAGCTCCCAGTGCTGCTTACCTTCCCATAACAAAAGCAGTTTTACTTTCACTTTCACTATAACACAAAATCACTGGGTGAATGCTGTTGGTTGTAGTGAGGCACATATCATCTCCACTGCACATGCTTCACACTCCTCAGTTTTGGGAGGGGGTGGATACATAGAAAGAAGATATGCATACTAACTAGGAGTGAGCTGAACAGGAAATGTGGAGATCTAGAGACAAGGAGCACTGAGAGCAAAAAGGGATCAAGTTTCTGACAGTGCTAAAAAAATAGAAATGGATAAAGGCAAGTCATTTTTTTCAGTTTAGTGTCCCTTTAATATACCGGTGTCAGTTTGGGACAGGTAGCTGATGTGTGGGCAGTTTTTTAGTTTAAGGGTGGACTTACCCTTTAGCATGATTTACCTCTCAGGATAGCAGAAGCTTTTTATCTTCCCTGATCGTAAATGAATATATAATTTTACAACATTATTACCTGTCACATTATTTTTTTAAATATAGTATACAAAAGAACATGAGAAAACTAAACAGGATGCTGAGAAGGCATGGAGTAGGGGCTTTCAGCCTGGCAATTTCAGACAATAGATTTACCAACTGATTGATGGATTGGTCTGCCATTCACACACCCATATTTTAGTGCAGCAGATCATACAGTATATTAAAGTCAGCATAGTCAGCAGTGGTTATCTGGCATATGTAATCGTTTGGCCTGACGGATAATGCAGAAAATTCAGTCAGAAATTATCAAAAATCAAAATTACCCAGCTGATCATTAACATTGACCTTAGCCGGTTGCTCATGCACATAAAAAATGTTTTTTTTTTTTTTAATTTCATGATTTTGTGTGGTATGATCTGTGCAGTGTTTAAAGAGCTGGAGTACCTACCGGCACTGCCAGGTGGACAGGTAGGAGTGTGGTTGTCTGTAATGTTCTCACAATCGAGGGAAGTAGGCACCAATATGTGTGTTCCGATTGTTTTTTACAATTGCAGTTTTTGGTCTAATTCTGTCCTGATTGCACTTCATAGAAGTCTATAGAAACACATGAAAAAGACTACAGATACAAGTGGAGACAAATTCATGGGCTTTTCTTTTTTTTATGGTTAGCTTGTACCCATAAATCCCTTGGGAAATGCAAATGAACGTAAAACAGTTTTTTATGCATTGCAGAGGGGCCTCAAACTATATTTAGTTGACTAAAAAATACATTCAGTCAACAAAAAACAACTGTAGCACCAAAGTATATATTTCGATGACTAAAATCAAACAGTGGGTTGAAACAGAAAATTTTTTGTATACAAAAAGTGCTAAAGAATAACAGTATTTTGGTAAAAAGAAAATATGGTAGATCAAATAAATCTTGTAGCGCAAATGTATATTTTTAGTACACAAAACCAACTAAGGAAAAACAAGCATATTTTTTGTCTTAAAAATGCAATTTTGTGCACCAAGAGTTATGTTTTGTAATGGTAATGGTAAATTTTTTGCTTTCCCTTTAATCCCATCAGAAAAAATATGTACTCTCTTATAAATATATATAATATAACTCTCTTGCCCATAATATATTTTCCTTTAAACTCTTTAATAAGAAATATCTGGTATATGATACATTTCCCCTTTAAAAATGGTTATTGTCATGCATTACCTAAATAGATTCTGGTAAATGGAAAACGTTTCCTTTAATCTCTGCTGTAAGAAAATACTACTAAATGGCACAGGCCTTATTTTCTTTTTATGGGCAAGGCCCCACTAGGCAGCAAGCAACGAAATTGCAACATCGCGCGATTCATGTGCGCTACCCTGCACGTGTGCTGCGACTACTTTGATTTTGCCCTATCGCAGCGCATATGGTGATCGCATGCACTGCCAAAAGGGTCGGGACTCGGCAGCAAACACACAGCGCACACCAAAATAGGCTAGTGGGGCCTAGCCCTAACTCCTTACTTTACAGACATCTCACCCTGCCAAATGTAGCTTCCCGGCACTTCAGTTAAGTGGGCTATGAGTCACATCAGAACCTTTCAGATCACATTCCTGAATCAATTCGACAAAAAGAACCCAAACCAACTTATATTCCTAACCAAGGAAGTAAGGAGAGATTTGAAATGGTGGACAGAAGAGGGGAACTTTCTTCCTATCTCTTTATGTCCCCCAGTGTGGACGACCATCACCACAGATGCAAGCCCTTTGGGCTGGGGTGCGACCTTCCAACATCGTATAGCAATGAAGTCAGTCATGATTCTCTCAGACAATACGACTGTGGTAGCCTACATAAGGAAAAAAGGGGGTACTCACAGTCTGAGATTGTGGGAAACCAACAGATTCTCTACTGGGCAGAACGCCATCTATCAAACATATCCCCATCCCCATCCCGGAATCTACCAATCTGTCAGCAGATTATCTCAGCAGGAAAGTGATCCTGCCAGGAGAATGGCAATTCCACCCCCAAATATTTCAGAACATCTGCAAGAAATGGGGGACCCACATCCGCTCATTCCCCAAGTCCTCAAAAAAGATCAGGGATGAGAAAGCCAATGTGATTGCGATTCTACCTTGGTGGCCCAGGAGACCTTGGTTCCATTGGGCTCTCTCAACTTTCAATTCGCCCTGCCTTCAAACTTCCACTCAGAACAGATATTCTCCGCCAAGGTCCAGTTCTCCATCCAAAATCCAACAACGATGTGCCTTGCGGCTTGGCTGAGACCAGAGCCTTAAGCTCAAGGGGACTATCCAAAGAAGCTATAGAAACTCTGTTAGCTTCAAGGAAACCATCCACATCATCGAGATATTACAAAATTTGGAAGACTTTCTGCTCCTGGAGTGAATCCAAGGGTTTCTCTCCTCTCTCTCCATCAACAGAAAATATAATAGAATTCTTACAAGATGGCCTAAACAAAAATCTTAGCTTGGCGTCCCTCAAAAATCACATATCGGCCATATCAGCTCTATCCAACATCCGATGGGCCCTTGACCCAATAGTACGGTTCTTTCAAGGTGTAAAACATCTTAGACCTCAAGTGAGATCGAAAGTTCCACCCTAGGACTTACCTCTCGTCCTTCAAGCTCTTCAAGGACCACCTTTTGAGCCACTTCTTACCTGCAATATCAAAGACCTCACTCTTAAATCAGTATTTCTAGTGGCGATTACATCAGCCAGGAGAGTCGTGGAGATTAGAGCCCTCAGGGCCTCTCATCCATTTACCTCTTTTTTCAATGATAGAGTCGTTCTCCGCACAAATCCTTCTTTCCTCCCGAAAGTGGTTTCCAGCTTTCATATTAATGAAGACATAATCCTTCCAACCTTCAGGGATAGAGTCAACAACAAACAATCACCCGCTAGACGTGGGTAGATGTCTTAAAATATACATAGAAAGATCAGTAGACTTCAGGAAGTCAGACTCTCTTTTCATTCTGCACTCAGTTCACTGAAAGGGATTACAACCTTCTTCTTCTACCATACATCAATAAATAGTTTGGACCACTACTGCTACTAAGGCTCTAGGTTGGTCTCAGTAATCCACCAGGGTCTCCACTCTTACCCTTTACACATATTTGAATTAAAGAACAGGTAGATTAAGACATTTCAGACAGGCTGTGCTGTAAAGGCTTTAATTGTAGTTCCTGCACCACTACATGTTTCAGGTATCAAGTACCCTTTCCCAAGTTAACTTACTTCTTCAACCATTTCAGCCTGGACCAAGCTATGCATCAGACAAGCTTATGCAAACATGGCAGCAGCACCACCATTTAGAGTTACGGCACACTCTACTAGGTCGCTAGCAGCCTCTTGGGCCTTCTCGTCCAGAGCTACTCCAGAAGAAATCTGCAAGGCAGCTACTTGGACTTATATGAAAACTTTTGTTAAACATTATAATTTAGATGTTTTTGTTTCTTCCCAGGCAGACTTTGATAAAAAAGTGTTATCTGCCTCGCTTCAATAAAATTCCTTAAAGCAACATATTTTTCCATCCCAATTATTTCTAGCTTCTTAAATCCCATTCAGTTAACACTGTCGTGTAAGGACCAGGGAAAGCAGAAAATTCATACTTACGTAATTTTCCTTTCCTGGTCCGTAACACGGCAGTGGTTGGGATTTTCCCTCCCTCTTTTTCAGCATCATGCTCGGACAGTCGTCAAAGACGCAAAAGGATAGGCTTGGCATTAATTTATCCTATTTGGGAGGGACCAGCCTGTCAATCAGTGGGCGGGGAGGATTTACCCATTCAGTTACCACTGCCTTGTGTCGGACCAGGAAAGGAAAATTACGCAAGTATGAATTTTCTGCTATCTAAGAGAAGGCAGCACAGCTGTAATCGTGAGTAAGTGATTTCAGCTGCTGGAAGTGTGGACATGTAATGGGGGTGATGTTTTTTTTGATATTGTTGTCCTTTAATTAGAACCTGGAAAATAACAACTTTTTGACATTGGCTGTTTTTTCAGGTATAACTTTCTATCTTTTTACATATGGACAATAGTCAGAAACAACGGGATATGTTAAATATCGGCCATGTGTATGAATAGGTCTTGAAGCTGTTGAACTACCTCCACTGGCATCACAATCGATAGGAAAGTTCCAGTTGGATTGTTATCAGCTCCCAGTGCTACAATGGAGGGAGTCGGTAACAGTAGTGTGTTTAGGTGCATTGAACAATTGCTATGTATAAAGAATACACACAATGTTCTTTCAGGCAAATTCACAATTAGATCCTATGGAAGTCGCATGAGTATGGCCAGCTGAAGTATCATTTACAATAAAAATTTCTGTCCGTCATGTTTTGCATTTGGAGCGCACGTTCCTTCCTCAGGTAGTTGTGGTACAATTCTTTTCTATTCCAGGACAACATAGGTTATGTGAATATCTATAATTCTTATTTCATGCTTTACCGACTGATAACTAAATACAAATCTGTACTCCTTGCTTCAGTGCACAGACACATAGATTGCATTTTATTGTAGTATAAGTACAGGTTCTCAGTGCAGTGTGACACATAAAGGGCTCCTTATACTTCAGGCTCTATGACATTCAATTTAGTGTGCCTGTGGCCTTCATTTCCTTTCAGTTTCTGCTCCTTTTTATAGCCATTGCTACACATTCCTTCTTCTCCAAATCTGGCTTGAGAAAGTAAGAATTGAGAAATGTAAATCAGAATAGCTGTGTTATTAAAGCTGAGCCTGTTATTAAAGCACAGCAATGAGAGCACTGTCTCCTTTCCTCCTTTCTGTGGATGTTAATAACAGGAATTCAAAGGAAAGTTATTAAATGTGATGATCTCTCAAGGACGCATGTCCTTTCACAATTCAGACTGTCTGACTGAGCTTCTAACACCTGGTTATCCAGGTATTTATCCCTGTGTCCTCAAAACGAGTGGAAAGAGTGAGAGACAAATGTCTTTGGTATTGTGTTCAGTTTCAAATGCAATTTAAGCTATTTTGGAAGCAATTAATCAGAATGGACAATTACGATTCCTTTGTATCATATGTTAGAAAGAAAAGCAGTTCATATTAACTTGCTTTTAAGCTTTAAGTTTTAAATTCAAATTTAAGCCAGAGAATCGTATGCAAAAGATGACCGGGGGGGGGGAGATGTGGTGAGCACATAAGCAGTTATGACTTTTGACCACACCCACTTTACTAAGGTCACACCCCTTTACACCCATTTTAAAGACAACTATTCCCATTTTACATTGTTGCCTGCAAAATTGTAACAGACCTATGAACTGGAAGGCTGACAAAACTGGTTAATAAACTGGAAAACTGGAGGGCCGACATACCTCTGAATAATGAATGGGAGGGCTGACTAACACTTTTAATAAACTGGAGGGCTGGTGAACTAGAAGGCTAACTAAAACTGGTTAATGAACTGGAGGAATAACCACATTGGCTATTGAACTGTAGAGCTGACTAACACTGGCTAATGAACTGAAGGGCTGACTAACACTGGCTAATGAACTGGAGGGACTGACTAACACTGGCTGTTGAACTGAAGGGCTGGCAGCACTGGCTAATTACTTGGAGGGCTTACTAACACTTGGTAATGATCTGGAGGTCTGACTTTAGCACTGACTGGCGGGCTGGTTTTAACACAGGCCATTGGAAGGGTTGATAGCTTTAAATTTAATTATAAAGTAATGTAAGTAGTTATATCTCTAAGACCGACATACATTGCTCTTTTCTTTCTGCTTCCTTCAGTCCTGCCCAAACTAAAAATATAAAACTTGTGGTAAGACACTGCTGTTCTGCTTCTATTACTATAACCATCTAGGCAGGACTTTGAAGGAAGCAAGACCAGAGCAATGTATGGGGGTCTCAGAGATGGGGCAGGGTGGGAAAGGGCTGTGTGGCGAGTGGCCGTGAAGTCATGCAGAGGCATGGCTAGTGCCCTAGGGGTGGATGGAGGCGGGGCTAGGGGCATTCCCAGGGCATTCTGGGGGAATGGTTGGAGAAAAGAGCCGTGACTGAGGAGGAGACTCAGACAGAAAGAGGGACCAGCAGTCTCCCAAACCTTTACTGACCTCTCATGCACTCCTGTCACTCCTCCCCTTCCAGAGCTCCCACTCAAAGAAAAAAAATTTTCTTTTAAAACTTAAAGTTACATCAGCAGAGGATAAGGAGGTTCCTAGCTGTCCTGTTCTTCCTACTAGCCATCAGTATCTCAGGAAAGTTTTTTTACCTGAGACCTGACACTGCTGGCTGGTATAACATTGGGGCAATGCAGAAGAGTTGAGGGGGTGCCAGGACGCTGGCAAAAGTCCTGTACAATGGGACCTGGTGAAACCTGGACGGTTGTTGTTGGTTTTTTTTTTTACCCAATACAAAATCTACTACGCCTGCACACACACTGCTACAGACATTTCTCAGATGGTATTTTAATCACAGGTTTCTAGCCGAACATCACTGATGATTTTCCTGGCTTTGTTGACAACAGTCAAGATGGGTGTAACAAGCAGGAAAATGGTCCATTTGTAGCAATGTCATACATTGCCTGCTTGCAGCTGACGTAAAACACGTGTGTATGGATTTTGGCTCTGATGTTTCAGAAATGTTCCTCAAAACTGCCTGATTACTTTGCGACTGACATTACAGAAGTAACATAGATAGCAAAGCATTAGATCTGGGAATGATGTAGAAAGTCTTAAGGTAAGAAACTGCTTTCTGGCCTGACATTACTATTGATTGATGTTTCGGCTGGAGAGATAGTCAAATCAATGTCTGCATTAGCAACAAGAAAAAAATCTTGTCTTTACTTATCCTTTAAATATGACTGATCAGATCTACAAGCTCAAGCTTTCCAAGGGCAGTAAAGCTTATTCACAGCAGGTCAAACGTCTTACCTGTTACCAATGTTGCAAAGCTGTTCTGCTGTCATTTAAAAATAGCTCTCCTCAGGGTCAATGAATCCATGAGCAAAAAGCCAGTGAACTAAAAAAAAAATGTTTTTTAGTTTAATAGCCATGCAATCATATGGGAAATCTAAAAAAAAAATAAAATTGTTATTTTATTAAATGGGGAGTTAGGTCCAGCACAAAAAACAAAAAGCTGTGAATTAATTTGTAAATAAACAAACTAATTAATTAATGAGGGGAATGGAGGGGCTTGACTATGCAGGCAGTTAAGATAAGTTAGGGCTGTTTACATTGCACAGACGATTGCACAGAATATGATCACTTTGTACTAATATAATAATGGGCCATATAATCAACTCTCTGGTGCATTGTTCACCAATAGGCCATTTCAGATGACTCATGGACATCCTTTAAAAGGGAACTGTTGTCTTCTATTTTGTATGTGCCTTATGGAGGCAGCCAGATCATCTGACTGCCGCCTTGGTTTAGGGTTGGAGCATGCTCACTGCTGTCTTTACTGCTGGGAAATTCTAATTATCATACCAGAAATGCAAAATCAAATTATAATTCCCCAGAAGTCTCTTTTCCCTTATTTGCATAACGAGCAAGGGAGTAGCAGGGAAAACTCTCCCTAACTTGCTTGACTCCTTATAAATCTTATTTTTCAAAGCCCAGAATGGGTAAAAGCTATATGTTTACACATGAATACCGAAAATAAATATAGGCAGTGGTATGCAATATAGTTGATTGATTTTATAAATATATATATATATATATATATATACACTAGCAAAAGTGTGCCTGTTGGTGCACAGTAGGTTTTTTATGTGTTAATTTTATTTAGTTTTATTTGCTGGAGTGTTAGTTACATATATTGATTAAAATATATGTGTAATCTACCCACCACTTACAAGGCCCTCCATATTAGGGTAGTCCTATCTAAGAATGACATATTTTAAGTAATAATGCTGTTATTTTTGTAGTGTAATTATTATGTATTAGATAAGTTTTTTCCTAATGATAACTTCCCGCAGCACTTGGAGCCTTTCCCGGTAGTTCCGTCTTCCAGGGGTAGTTTGCGGCTGGTCGCGGCTGAAAACCAGGCTCCCAGGCCCCACCGTGAGTGTTGGGAGGCTCCCCGGGCTTCCCGCGGAACTTGGAGCCATTCCCGGTAGTTCCGTCTTCCAGGAGAGAGAGACAGACCAGGTGCTGTTAAGTTGTATACATACAATACAGTACACACATTAACTCCCTCCTCCAGCTAATCCCCAGGGCCTCAAGCAGAACAGGCATGTTCTTAATACTAGCAACAGCAGGGATACCCACCATTTCTATAGGCAATCGCCTTCTCTCCCAGTTAAACGGAACACATTGGCTTTTACCTGGATTCCGACCAATGTGGAAGGAGTTTGTTAGATGCTGTAGTTTACCCACATGCGGCAGTAAGGAGGAACCTGGTGCTTGTTTAATATGGGGTATTCCTATTGGCTGCTAGAATACAGTCGGCCACTATTACAGTAATGTGACAATTTATAATAATTGTACTAACGGGAGCTGATCATTGTGAGCACTGCTGCTAACAGGACAGAAAAGAGACATAGAAGACAGACAAGAGAGAGAGACAGAGCAAGAGAGAGAGAGACAAACACACAGAGAGACAGACAGAGAGAGAGAAGAGAGAGAGAGAAAGAGAGAGAAAGACGAGAGACAGACACGAGAGAGAAAGACAGAGAGAAAGACCGAGAGAAAGCACAGAGAGAGAGAGACACAGAGACACAGAGAGAGAGACACACAAAGAGAGGAGAGGAAAGGAGAGAGAACACAACAGAGAGAGAACAACACACACAGAAGGAGAGGACACACACACAGAGAGAGAGAGCACACACAACGAGAGAGAGAGACACACACGATAGAGAGACACAAAAACACACAGAGAGAGAGAGAGACACACAGAGAGAGAGACGGACACAGAGAAAGAGAGAGACACACACAGAGAGAGAGACACACACACAGAGAGGACACACAGAGAGAGAGAGACACACACACAGAGAGAGAGACACAGAGGAGAGCACGAGAGAGAGACGCAGAGAGAGAGACGCAGAGAGAGAGACGCAGAGAGAGAGACGCAGAGAGACAGACGAGACACACACAGAGAGAGAGACACACACACAGAGAGAGAGAGACACACACAGAGAGAGAGAGAGACAACAGAGAGAGAGAGAGACACACACAGAGAGAGAGACACACAGAGAGAGAGAGAACACAAGAGAGACACACACACAGAGAGAGACACACACACAGAGAGAGACACACACACACACACAGAGAGAGACGCAGAGAGAGAGAGCAGAGAGAGAGCGCACAGAGAGAGACGCACCGAGAGAGACGCACAGAGAGAGATGCACAGAGAGAAGACGCACAGAGAGAGACGCACAGAGAGAGACGCACAGAGAGAGACACACAGAGAGACACACACAGAGAGAGACACAGAGAGACTGTATACGAAAGCAAAAAATAACATTTAGACACTTACTATCATAAAAAGGAAACTTCCCTTCAGGAAAGAAGCCAAAACAAAGGGATCCTTTAGTAAAGCAGCCTGTAAGAGAAAGAAAAGTCTTCAGTAAAGTAGTGCCATTTGGCCACGCCCACCCGCTCCCACTACACATTGCATTTGGATGTGAAGCTCTCTCCCACAATGCAATACAGCAGGATATAACTCTAAAGCATCCTGACACTCTCTCCCACAATGCAATACAGCAGGATGTCAGCTACACCTACTGGGAAAGCAAACTTTTTTTTGATTGGCCATTAACTCGCACATGCTCACTAAGTCTCTACCACAATGCAAAGCTAAAGGATGTTACTGTAAAGCATGCATTGCATCCGGAAGTGATGTAAACACTGCAACCTTGTTTTCATTGGCTAATGGTGCTACAGCAGCTACCAGAAGCACACCTATTGGATAATAATTTCCCATGCAGAATTGAATAAATTTGAGAGGTGTGTCTATAGCTCCCATTTTGACCAGTCCATTCAAACGTGGGGAGATTCTGTATGTTAGTACTTTTTTTTATTTTTTATTTCATATGCCATTTACGCACTGTTACACACTTATATATCTTTATTTAGAACAGATTAATAAACTAATTAATGTTATACCTTTTACATTACAATATACACTGTAACCATGTATAATATTATTTTAGCCTACCCCCACCTACATAGTACAGTCTAAAAACTCAATGCAATCTCCATAAAATGGAAAATATTTTTATATAAAGGAAGGATATATATATATATACGATGGCACTCACAGGTCTATATATACTCTAGACACCTTGTCTCCTAAGGGACAATGTTTTTTGTAGCTTATCTTTCTACCACTTGAAGTACCTGTTGTGGCCTGTGTATAGTCTTTCAATTGACTGCCACCCTTTCTAAGAAATTAAGTGTTATTTTTGCTATATTGTATATTTGCTTCATACAATGTTGTTATGATTGTGTTTGTTTACCTATTGTTGCCTGTGTATATTGTTGCCTCTCTCTCTCTCATCAGTATAGCTGCTAAGCCAAACTAAGCTGCAATTTCGATCTCTTGCATTTTATAGTGTCTCCCAAACACACCTTTACCTGGTGTGAAGTTGCTGACATGGTTTGCTGAATGTTAAGCTCTGCCCCTCTGAGATTCCTCAAACAGTAATGCCTGTGAGTTCCTCTGCTTTCTCCTGCTTGAGCCTCAAACAGTAGTAATGCTTGTGAGTTCCATGCACACGCACGTGCACAGAACTCACAGGCATTACTGTTTGAGGCTCAAGCAGGAGAGTGCACGGAACTCACAGGCATTACTGTTTGAGGCTCAAGCAGGAGAAAGCAGAGGAAATCTCAGAGGGGCGGAGCTTAACATTCAGCAAACCAGTAACAAGATGTCAGCAACTTTCAAGGCATAAAGCTAGGTTCTGGAGGGGCATAGGTAAAAAAAAAATATGGCAACGGTATTTTTAAAGCTGCAGCTTCCAAATGAACATAACTTGATTTTACAGTACACTTATCCTTTAAAGGGCATGTCCACCTAATGGCAACATTTTCTGTAGTGCAGGGGACCCTCTTCCACCCCCAACCGCTAAATTTGTTTGTAAAAAAACGAACCCAATCTTTACTTACACAGCCTCTTTCCTGGACGTGGATGCCGGCAGTATAGAACACCAGTGGAACGAGGCTCAATAAGTACAGATCGAGTTAGCTTTTTTAGTTTTTTTAGACACAAATATAGCAGTTGGGGGTGGGAGAGGGTCCCCTACACTGCATAAAAGGGGTTTTACGCTAGGGCACCAGGCAGATAACATGGGTCAGGAGGGAGGGAGAGGGGTAAATAGCTGCACTGAGCAAGCCAGAAACCTCTCAGAGGACACTTTAGAGGCAGAAAGGTTTTCTTCACTGCCAGGCTCCTGGTGTTTACTTTCTAGGACTTTGGGCAGACATTACAGGAGAACCATTTGGAGCTGAGATGTGAGGTAAGGATTTTTACACACTGCACACTGGGGCCACCAGTGGGCGAGAATTAAGTTTTGGGGGTGGACATGCCCTTTAAAACAACTCAGAATCTTCTTGCTGCAATATATGCAAACTTATACCAGTATAAAGGGTGCTGTTTCCGGCTAGCACTGTGATTTGTGATATCACCAGCACCATAGCTCTGCCCCTACTGCCACAGGCATTGAGCCTGCACAAGTAATGATATACACATCCAATGTATTATTTTTGTGTCAGTGTGCCCAGTTTTGTCCATACTTTCCCTCTTTTTGGGTGTTTTAATGGCTTCCTACACAGCACATCATGTCACACTTCCTTGTTCATCCTGACTGTCTAGGTGCAAGTTTAAAAGCATATAACTACAGAACCAGTAAGTTTAGAGATACACTTGTACTAAGACCACGGTTATTCTTTAAGGGCTTATTATTAAAAGGACAATTACCATATATACTCGAGTATAAGCCAACCCGAGTAAAAGCCGATGTACGCATTTTTTCCTCAACAATTAGGAAAATCTAATTGACTCGAGTATAATCCGAGGGTTGAAATTATGACCAATACTGCCTTCTAATTCTGTATTGTTCTGAGGCTTTAGTTGCCTTTTAAATGGACAGTGATCCCATACAGTACCCCCAATAGCCATGGGAATTTATTTACATACTGGTAGCCATGGGCATTTCATCACATACTGGTAGTCATGGGCATTTCATTTCATACTGGTAGCCATGGGCATTTCATTACATACTGATAGCTATGGGAATGAATCACACACTGGTACCCATGGGATTGAATCACATACTTTTATACACAATGAAGAAGAAAGTAGTTGATATAAAATGGGCACACCACCAAAATATCATATGAAAAATAAAACTCCTGTATTACATACATAAGGAACAGAGCAGCATATAAAGTACAAAGATTAAAAACACTACCCTCTCACACATAGCCCTATTATAGCATCACATCCAGATCTCCCAGGATTTCACCAACAAGATTCAAAATATAGTACTCGGTGCAGAAAAAACTATGGTGTACTATGATGTGATAGCTCTCTTCACCTGTATACCCACCAAGGAGCCTGTTGATATGGTGAGAAAACGGCTAGGCTAACACAGCACCCTTACCAGCAGAACAGATCTTAACCCAGAACAGGTGTGTTCCCTACTCGACTTATGCCTGGTTACCACCTATTTCAAATTCAAAGATAGGTTCTATAAGCAAAAACATGGCTGTGCTATGGGATCTCCAGTTTCACCCATTATTGCAAACCTTTACACAGAGGAAATGGAAACAGAGGTGCTTTATACATTTAAGGGCATAGCACCCAGCCACTGGTTCAGATATACATGGATGACACCTGGGTTTAAATCCGCCAGAAGGAAGTACAAGCTTTCGCAGAACACATCATTGCTGTAGACCAGAACATCAAATTTACAAGGGAAGAGGTACAAAACAACACACTGGCTTTCTTGGACTGGTTGGTAAAAGTCAGGGAGAATGGTAAACTGGAAGTAGAGGCTTACAGAAAACCAACCCACACAGATCAGTATTTAATAGTTGACTCCCACCGCCCTTTAGATCACAAGCTGGGTGTCATCAGAACCCTCTGCAGAGCAGAGAACATCCCCACTTAGCACAGAGGCGAACGGTAAAGAAATAAAACGTCTCAGAGGAGCCATTAAAACTTTTGGATATCCGGACTGGGCCTTTGTCAAAAATAGTAGAAGGAAAGAAAAGACATGGTCATCCCATATGTAGCAGAGGTCTCCGAGAAAACACCGTATCCCTGTCTGCTTTAAACCAAATAACACACTGAGGCAGTAATTGGTACATCCAAAAGACCCAATACCGAAACACAAGAAAAGCATCATCATATACGCAGTGCAGTGAAGAATGCTCTGATTTGTATGTGGGAGAGACCAAACAGCAACTGCATCAACGTATGGCCCAGCACAGAAGAGCCAATTCCTTGGGGGGTCAGGACTCAGCCATGTACCTGCATCTTAAAGGGGAACTGTGGTCTTCCATTTTGTATGTGCCTTTTGGAGGCAGCCATTGATCACCTGATCATCTGACCGCTGCCTTGGTTTAGGGTTGGAGCATGCTCATTGTTGTCTTTTCTGCTGGGAAATTCCAATTAACATACCAGAAATGCAAAATCAAATTATAATTCCCTTATTTGCATAATGAGCAAGGGAGTTGTGGGGAAAACTCTCCCTAACTCGCTTGAGTCCTTGTAAATCTTATTTTTCAAAGCCCAGAATGAATAAAAGCTATATGTTTACACATTAATACTAAATATATATATATAGGCAGTGGTATGCAATATATTTGATTGGTTTTATAAATATATATATAAAGGAATTTGACCAGAAAAAAAAGAAAATCAGTTTTCTAGTTCATTAATTAAAAAAATGTAAGATATAAAGATTTTTTGATAGAGCCCTGCATCAAAATTAACATAAATAGAGAATTTTCAGCAGTAGTGCTGTTTATACTTATTACCAAATAATAAGGATCTAGGCTCACCAGAGCTGAAGGAAGCTCGTTGAGCCTACCTAGCCTGATATATACTAGACCAACAGTCAACTGTTGTAGCCTTTATACCTAAATACAAGACTACAACTTATCAGTATAGCTGCTAAGCCAAACTAAGCTTCAATTTCGATCTCTTGCATTTTATAGTGTTCCCAACACACCTTTAAAATCTGATTGGTCTGATTAAAATCCGGAATCTGATTGGATCTGGGTATTGGATCATCCTATACCCCACTCCTAAATCTGATGTGTCCAATACCCTCAATCCAATCAGATTCAAGATTAAATTAGACAATCAGATTTTAAAGGTGTGTATGGGAGACACTATAAATGCAAGAGATCTGATGTCAGCCTAGTGTTGGATAGCTGCTGTACTGATAAGTTGTAGTTAGGCATAAGGCTACTAATTAGACTAGTATATACCTGCCTGGTAGGCTCCATGAGCTAACTTCAGTTCTGGTAAGCCTCAGATCCTCTGTATTTGGTGACAAGTATTAAAACAGCACTATGCCACAGTAGTTCTCTATTTATGTTACGTGAGAAAGAAGGGCTAGAAAATATTTTTTTTTATCATTTTTTTAATTATTGGGTCAGAAATCTGATTTTTTTTTTTTCTTGACAAATACCTTAAATAGTTAAATATATACAGGCATATTTAAAATGCAACAAATAGTGCATACCACTGCCTTTATTTAGGTTTGGTATTCATGTGTAAACATATAGCCTTTATTCATTCTGGGCTTTGAAAAAAAGATTTAAAGGAGTCAAGCGAGTTAGGGAGAGTTTTCCCACAACTCTCTTGCTCATTATGCAAATAAGGAAAGAGACTTTGGGGAATTATAATTTAATTTTGCATTTCTGGTATGTTAATTAGAATTCCCAGCAGTAAAGACAGCAGTAAAGCGGCGCGCCAGATGATCAGGGGATCAATGGCTGCCTCCATAAGGCACATACAAAAGGAAGACCACAGTTCCCCTTTAAGGAAAAGGACATACCTTTGAAGAGTTCTAATTTCAACATCCTTTCAAAGAAGAGGAATGGTTCCAGAGATGGTGTCAAGGAAGCCATTATGTAAAAATAAAGAAGCCAGCCTGAATAGAGGTAGGGGGGGTTCGACCACTAACTGTCTGCCAGTACAATGTTGTTTTGACGCCTTACTTGGGCGTTCCTATAACACCTCTTAGCCAGAATGCAATCACGCCTTTCATTCATGATGTCATCCGCCACCCGCAAAGTACTACTGGAACTTAGGCTTCTTCCGACTTGTGGCTGGCATCCGAATTAAGGTAAGTTGCTCTGACCCGAGTATAGCCACGTAAGGTTTTTAGGCTGTTTTAAACCTAAAACTCGGCTTATATCGAGTACGGTATATACGATATACTGAAAAAACAAAAACCTCAGATACAATTCAGCATTCTTCTGAGGGTGTTGAATGTATCTTCACCCTTGATCTGTAGTCAGTTCTGTAGTAATCCTCTTCTGAAGTTTGAGCATGATCTTCCCGATCTCCTTTGGCGAAGGTTTTTTGCCATAGTCAACATGTATTTGATGTCAGATCCAAGGAGACACATCAACTTAAAGGTTTATAAAAAAAGGGACTACGTAACCATGGTCTCCATATAAGTACCTTTGATAAAAAGAACACACTTCTACTTTAAACATATCCGAGACATGTGACGTTCTTGCTAGCACATCACTAGACACCAATCTCTCTGCCCCCAAGTCTCAGGTTTGAGCATGCCACATGTATCCTATTGCTGGCATAGAGCATCATCAGTGCATCATAAGCCCCATACCAAACTTAATATTTTTAATAAACCACAAACCTATTTTCCTCTTCTCTCTTAGGTGCTATATGTAGTGAAAAGGACAAAGAATGGTTCCAGGTCTGTAACTGAAAAGATCAATTTTTTGGGGTGGGGGATTATCAATCACACAGCTCATTATTTGCCTGTTATTAGAGACAGGAATTCTGGGAAGAGGATCATTGCCCAAAAATATAGCACTTACGTTAATATTTTATGCAGAGTCCTTACAGTACCATTTGTTTTTAATAATTGCATTTGTGGCTTCATAAATAATTTTGTAATATTGTTGATTTGTTTAATTTTTCCTCCATATATATAAGTATTGTTCTCACATAAAAAGTTCATAAATATTGGGCCTTCTGGACAAGCTAAGCAGGTTATGAACCTTTCATTGGTTCCACTAGGTCCAACTGAAGACTAAAAGGAGCAAGGAAGAAATGTTGTATCTGTTGATAGTGCCTACTGACCATGCATAGAATTTTATTGTTTGTAATCTGGTTGCACTCTGAGGTGGTCAATAGGTTCTATTTATCAAATATTTTGTGAATCTATATAGTATTTAATATATTTCTACCGATTTTTTTTTTCATTCTAATTCCCCAGTTAAGACACCTGTTAAAAAGGACGCATGTCCACCCCCAAAACTAAAATTTAACCCCTTATTGGCCACATCAAGTAGTTTTAAAACAATCCTTACCTACATTCCTGCTCAAAATAGTTCCCCTGACTGTGCCCCTCCAAGTCCCAGGAAATGCTGATGATGTTTATGGATGCAGTGTGTGATCTATGCTGTGCCTGAGACTTCCTCAATCACTATCAGGTTATTGGGCAATGCTCAGTGCAGCCCTCTCTGCCTCTCAGACCAATCACGATGCGGTGCGGTCCCGCCCCCTGCTTTCCATTCCATGCAAGCAGAGGGCACTGAACACTGCAGCGGAGGAGAGAGGGCAGGTAAGTAAGAATCGGGGGACCTTTCTGAACAATTATATTTATGCGGTTTGGGGGCAGTGGCGGGGGAGCATGCCCTACCACATATCAAAAGTTAAATTTCGGGGTGGACATGCCCTTTAAAGGGCAGGCCTAACCTCCCCAAAAATTGTTCACAAGAACACCCTCCCCCCTCTTAGATAAAGCTCTAAGATATAACTTTTAAGATGAAACACTGATCTCTTCAAGGTGCATGAGCTTGCAAATGTGCAGAGGAGGCAGCTCATTGCACAGCAGTCATTGACCAGAAACAGAGATGGGGATCAGACAGTATTTTTTGGTTGGGGGGTATACTTGTGTACTTTTTTTTATATTTAAGGGGTGGACTTGCCAGTTAACTAATGATTAGGTAATCTCCTTTTTACTCACTTTGTTGCTTATCTTTAACTGTTTATCTGGCCTTTATACTCTCCCTCCCACAAATACAAGGCATCAACCACTGTAAACGACACAGGAAGAGGTCCCTATTCTTTCTAGTTATGCTGATCTATTTCTTTAACCAGATTTAATAAATGTTGTGGGTGGTGTTAATTGATCTGCTTTTTATTGTGCCTTACAAGATGGGGGAGTTGGGGGACCCTTGAATCTAGGTACTGATGTTCAGGGGAGCCCAGGCTCAAATTCCGTATCAGGGCCCTTGGATTCATAGCTACCCCATTAGATATATTTCTTTTTCCTTATAAATGCTAAATGCAATTTTTGTTTTTTATAAATGGTGGCAACAAGGAGCGTAAGACAGAAATATGGATATACTGTAATTTGTTATTCAGTTTATGTTTTTGTGTACATTTTGTCTTTTGTTATCAATTTGTTAATATATTCCCTGTATCACTTAATCACTGATGTAACCTGAACAGATGAACAACCGTAATTGTTTTTTTCTAAACTTTTCCCCTAATAAAATATTTTATTTTGTTTACTTGTCTTTTTTTAAGCAATATAAATTATAGGTTTTACACTGCAACAAAATTATACATTGTTCTTGCTAGTTTATTTCCCCGTACTGACGTTTCATTTGTAACACAGCATGAATGCATTGAATGTGTCACAACAAGTCTTTTCCTTGTTCTGTGTTCCTTCAATCTAATGCACATTCTATTGTTCATATTGAATAAAAGATGTGATTAGCAAGTCTGTTATTATATATACAGTGCATTCCTAGGGGGGCATTGTTTTTCTGTTTTAAAGTAAAAAAAAGAAGTAGTATTACATGTGTCTGTATTAGCATGTTTATTATATTATGAACTAAACAAGGGGTGTAAATATGTCACGTCATTAACCTGTTGCCCACAGGGTGGGTCTGTGTATACCAGGGGTGCCCAACCCATTTGACCTCAAAGGCCTCATTAGCGGCCCCTGACCACCTTTGAGGGCCACACAATAGATTTATAGGCCTATATAAATTAAGTATGTGGCCTCCTAGAAAATACTTATTCCTTTAACTGCAGTAAGAGGTCACCCAGTAGTTGCATAGCAGATCTGGCTGATAATTACAATACATTCAACCTAAACGTTCCAATGACTGAAACACAAACTGATCAATAACATGTCCTCCTATTGGTACAATTGGTCACCTGCAGTTGTTCAATCCCATTAGGTGTAATGAAAATCTTGTTGTAATAGTTAAAGGGACAGTTCAGTGGAAATTATCAATATTTTGTTAAATTGTTAGTTTGTGTAATGCCTTCTGAGTTATTCTACATATTCTCTTCCATTTTGAAAAATCAGTTGATTTCATACCCTTTGCTGTTCCCTGCTGTTGACATTCGTGAGCTGACATTTCAGGTTCTAAAGGTCCTTCTTCTTCTCAGGATGCACCACTTCCATGGAATGTTCCTAACAGTAATTTCTGCTGATTGGCTGTTGGATGGGTGAAACATGCTCAGATCTCTACTGAGCAACTGAATCAACCCAGGTGCTGGGTCATGGGCAAAACCATAAAGGTCCCTAATAGGGGTCCTGCAAACAGGAAGTCAGTATTTCGGTTGCATTTATTTATACATAGAGATGTCCGAACTTCCGCGGTTCGGAAGTTCGTAAGGCGGAAAATCCGGAAAAATCCGCCGTTCGCGAACGGGATAAATCCGCGGCGGATCCGGGTTTGGATCCGCGAACCGGCCATCCCTATTTATACATAGACAAAATGCTGAATGGGCAGATTAAGGTAATTGGAATGAAGAAAATACTGTGCTTTTTTCTGTACTGTACTGTACCACAGACAGCCCTAACCATGACTGTGTCCAATCTGACTACTCACCCTGGGGCTGTAGAATTAGGTCCTGTGCTTGGCAGGGTCACTGTCCTTGGTGCTGACAGGTAGTTGCAGTACACCTTCTAGAGTATTAAAGGGGAACTGTGGTCTTCCATTTTGTATGTGCCTTTTGGAGGCAGCCATTGATCACCTGATCATCTGACCGCTGCCTTGGTTTAGGGTTGGAGCATGCTCACTGTTGTCTTTTCTGCTGGGAAATTCCAATTAACATACCAGAAATGCAAAATCAAATTATAATTCCCTTATTTGCATAATGAGCAAGGGAGTTGTGGGGAAAACTCTCCCTAACTCGCTTGAGTCCTTGTAAATCTTATTTTTCAAAGCCCAGAATGAATAAAAGCTATATGTTTACACATTAATACTAAATATATATATATAGGCAGTGGTATGCAATATATTTGATTGGTTTTATAAATATATATATAAAGGAATTTGACCAGAAAAAAAAGAAAATCAGTTTTCTAGTTCATTAATTAAAAAAATGTAAGATATAAAGATTTTTTGATAGAGCCTGATCTAAAATAACATAAATAGAGAATTTTCCAGCAGTAGTGCCGTTTTAATACTTATTACCAAATAATAAGGATCTAAGGCTCACCAGAGCTGAAGGAAGCTCGTTGAGCCTACCTAGCCTGATATATACTAGACCAACAGTCAACTGTTGTAGCCTTTATACCTAAATACAAGACTACAACTTATCAGTATAGCTGCTAAGCCAAACTAAGCTTCAATTTCGATCTCTTGCATTTTATAGTGTCTCCCAAACACACCTTTAAAATCTGATTGGTCTGATTAAAATCCGGAATCTGATTGGATCTTGGGTATTGGCTCAATCCTATACCCCACCCCTAAATCTGATTGGTCCAATACCCTCAATCCAATCAGATTCAAGATTTAAATTAGACCAATCAGATTTTAAAGGTGTGTATGGGAGACACTATAAAATGCAAGAGATCTGAATTGCAGCCTAGTGTTGGATTAGCTGCTGTACTGATAAGTTGTAGTTAGGCATAAGGGCTACTAATTAGACTAGTATATACCTGCCTGGGTAGGCTCCATGAGCTACCTTCAGTCCTGGTAAGCCTCAGATCCTCTGTATTTGGTGACAAGTATTAAAACAGCACTACTGCCACGTAGTTCTCTATTTATGTTACGTTAGAGAGAAGGGCTAGAAAATATTTTTTTCTTATCATTTTTTTAATTATTGGGTCAGAAATCTGATTTTTTTTTTTTCTTGACAAATACCTTCTAAAATAGTTACAGGCATATATACAGGCATATTTTATAAATGCAACAAATATAGTGCATACCACTGCCTTTATTTAGTTTTGGTATTCATGTGTAAACATATAGCTTTTATTCATTCTGGGCTTTGAAAAATAAGATTTATAAGGAGTCAAGCGAGTTAGGGAGAGTTTTCCCCACAACTCTCTTGCTCATTATGCAAATAAGGGTAAAGAGACTTCTGGGGAATTATAATTTAATTTTGCATTTCTGGTATGTTAATTAGAATTTCCCAGCAGTAAAGACAGCAGTAAAGGCGGCGGCCAGATGATCAGGGGATCAATGGCTGCCTCCATAAGGCACATACAAAATGGAAGACCACAGTTCCCCTTTAAGGAAAAAGGACATACCTTTGAAGATTCTAATTTCAACATCCTTTCAAAGGAAGAGGAATGGTTCCAGAGAGGTGTCAAGGAAGCCATTTATGTAAAAATAAAGAAGCCAAGCCTGAATAGAGGTAGGGGGGGGTTCGACACTAACTGTCTGCCATGTACAATGTTGTTTTGACGCCTTACTCTGGGCGTTCCTATAACACCTTTTAGCCAGAATGCAATCACGCCTTTCATTCATGATGTCATCGCGCACCCGCAAAGTACTACTGGCAACTTCAGGCTTTCCTTCCTGACTTGTGGCTGCATCCGGAATTAAGGTAAGTCTGCTCTTGACCCGAGTATAAGCCAACGTAAGGTTTTTAGGCTGATTTTTAAACCTAAAAACCTCGGCTTATACTCGAGTACGGTATATACGATATACTGAAAAAACAAAAACCTCAGATACAATTCAGACATTCTTTCTGAGGTTGTATGCATATCTTCTACCCTTGATCTGTAGTCACGTTCTGTAGTAATCCTCTTCTGAAGTTGAGCATGATCTTCCCTATCTCCTTTGGCCTGCCATAGTCCACATTGAGTTTTGATGTCAGATCCAAGGAGACACTCAACTTAAAGGTTTATTAAAAAAAGGGACTACGTAACCATGGTCTCCATATAAGTACCTTTGATAAAAAAGAACACACTTCTACCTTTAAAATATCCAGACATGTGACGTTTCTTGCTAGCACATCACTAGCACCACTTCTCTGCCCCCAAGTCTCAGGTTTGAGCATGCCCACATGTATCCTATTGCTGGCATAGAGCATCATCAGCTGCATCATAAGCCCCATACCAAACTTAATAATTTTTAAAGCTAACCACAAACCTATTTTTCCCCTCTCCCTAAGGTGTCTATATGTAGTGAAAAGGACAAAGAATGGTTCCAGGTCTGTAACCTGAAAAGATCAATTTTTTGGGGGTGGGGGATTATCAATCACACAGCTCATTATTTGCCTGTTATAGAGACAGGACATTCTGGGAAGTATCATTGCCCATAAAATATAGCACTTACGTTAAATATTTTATGCAGAGTCCTTACAGTACCATTTGTTTTAATAATTGCATTTGTGGCTTCATAAATAATTTTTAATATTTGAATTTATAATTTTTCCTCCAATACATAAGTATGTTCTCACATAAAAAGTTCATAAATATTGGGCCTTCTGGACTAAGCTAAGCAGGTTATGAACATTTTCATTGGGTTCCACTAGGTCCAACTGAAGACTAAAAATGAGCAAGGATAGAAATGTTGTATCTGTTGCATAGTGCCTACTGTACCAGCATAGATCTTTATTGTTGTAATTCTGGTGTCACTCTGAGGTGGTACAATAGGTTCTATTTATCAAATACTTTTGTAACTATAATAGTATTTAATAATATTTCTATCCTGATTTATTTTTTTCATTCTAATTCCCCGTTAAGGACCCTGTTAAAAAGCGCATGTCCACCCCCAAAACTAAAATTTAACCCCTTATTGGCCACATCAAGTAGTTTAAAACAATCCTTACCTTACATTCCTGCTCAAAATAGTTCCCCTGCTGTGCCCCTCCAAAGTCCAGGAAACTGCTGTATAGGTGCAGTGTGTGACTCATGCTGTGCCTGAGACTTCCTCAACCTCATCAAGGTTGAGGCATGCTCAGTGCAGCCCTCCCTGCCTCTCAGCCAATCACGGACGCGGCTGCCGGTCCCGCCCCCTGCTTTCAATTCCATGCAAGCAGAGGGCCTGAACACTGCAGCGGAGGAGAGAGGGCAGGTAAGTAAGAATCGGGGGACTTTCTAACAATTATATTAATGAGGTTGCTGGTGGGGGAGCATGCCCTACACATATCAAAAGTAAATTTCGGGGTGGACATGCCTTTAAAGGGCAGGCCTAACCTCCCCAAAAATGTGTCACAAGAACACCCTCCCCCTCTTAGATAAGCTCTAAGATAACTTTTAAGATGAAACACTGATCTCTTCAAGGTGCATGAGCTTGCCAATGTGCAGAGGAGGCCGCTCATTGCACAGCAGTCATTGACCCGAAAACAGAGATGGGGATCAGACAGTATTTTTTGGTTGGGGGGTATACGTGTTGATACTTTTTTATATTTAAGGGGTGGATTGCCAGTTAACTAATGATTAGGTAATCTCCTTTACTCACTTTGTTGCTTATCTTTAACTGTTTATCGGCCTTTATATCTCCCTCCACAAATACAAGGCATCAACCACTGTAAAGAACACAGGAAGAAGGTCCCATTCTTTCTAGTTATGCTGATCTATTCTTTAACCAGATTTAATAAATGTGTGGGTGGTGTAATTTCTGCTTTTTATTGTGCCTTACAAGATGGGGGAGTTGGGGGACCCTTGAATCTAGGTACTGATGTGTCAGGGGAGCCCAGGCTCAAATCGTAACAGGGCCCTTGGATTCATAGCTACCCCATTAGATATATTTCTTTTTCTTCTTAATGCTAAATGCAATTTTTGTTTTTATTAAATGGTGGCAACAAGAGCACGTAAGAAGAATATGGATATACTGTAATTTGTTATTCAGTTTATGTTTTTGTGTACATTTTGTCTTTTGTATCAATTTGTAAATATTCCCTGTATCACTTAATCACTGATGTAACCTGAACAGATGAACAACCGTAATTGTTTTTTTCTAAACTTTCCCCTAATAAAATATTTTATTTGTTTACTTGTCTTTTTTAAGCAATATAAATTAGAGTTTTACACTGCAACAAAATTATACATTGTCTTGCTAGTTTATTCCCCGTACTGACGTTTCATTGTAACACAGCATAATGCATTGAATGTGTCAAACAAGTCTTTCCTTGTTCTGTGTTCCTTCAATCTAATGCACATTCTATTGTTCATATTGAATAAAAGATGTGATTAGCAAGTCTGTTATTAATATTACGTGCATTCCTAGGAGGCATTGTTTTTCTGTTTTAAGTAAAAAAAAGAAGTAGTATACATTGTCTGTATTAGCATGTTTATTATATTATGAACTAAACAAGGGGTGTAAATATGTCACGTCATTAACCTGTTGCCCACAGGGGGGGTCTGTGTATACCAGGGGTGCCCAACCCATTTGACCTCAAAGGCCTCATTAGCGGCCCCTGACCACCTTTGAGGGCCACAAATAGATTTATAGGCCTATATAAATTAAGTATGTGGCCTCCTAGAAAATACTTATTCCTTTAACGCAGTAAGAGGTCACCAGTATTTGCATAGCAGATCTGGCTGATAATTACAATACATTCAACCTAAACGTTCCAATGACTGAAACACAAAACTGATCAATAACATGTCCTCCCTATTGGTACAATTGGTAACCTGCAGTTGTTCAATCCCATTAGGGTAATGAAAATCTTGTTGTAATAGTTAAAGGGACAGTTCAGTGGAAATTATCAATATTTTGTTAAATTGTAGTTTGTGTAATGCCTGAGTTATTTACATATTCTCTTCCATTTGAAAAATCAGTTGATTTCATACCCTTTGCTGTTCCTGTGTTGACATTCGTGAGCTGACATTTCAGGTTATAAGTCCTTCTTCTTCTCAGGATGCACCACTTCATGGAATGTTCCTAACAGTAATTTCTGCTGATTGGCTGTGTGGTGGATGGTGAAACATGCTCAGATCTCTACTGACCAACTGAATCAACCAGGTGCTGGGTCATGGGCAAACCATAAAGGTCCCTAATAGGGGTCTGCAAACAGGAAGTCAGTATTTCGGTTGCATTTTTATTTAACATAGAGATGTCCAGAACTTCCGCGGTTCGGAAGTTGTAAGGCGGAAAATCCGGAAAAATCCGCCGTTCGCGAACGGGATAAATCCGCGCGGATCCGGGTTTGGATCCGCGAACCGGCCATCCCTATTTATACATAGACAAATGCTGAAGGGGCAGATTAAGGTAATTGGAATGAAGAAAATACTGTGCTCTTTTTCTGTACTGTACTGTACCACAGACAGCCCTACCATGACTGTGTTCCAATCTGACTACTCACCCTGGGGCTGTAGAATTAGGTCCTGTGCTTGGCAGGGTCACTGTCCTTGTGCTGACAGGTAGTTGCAGTACACCTTCTAGAGTATTAAGGGGAACTGTGGTCTTCCATTTTGTATGTGCCTTTTGGAGGCAGCATTGATCACCTGATCATCTGACCGCTGCCTGGTTTAGGGTTGGAGCATGCTCACTGTTGTCTTTCTGCTGGGAAATTCCAATTAACATACCAGAAATGCAAAATCAAATTATAATTCCCTTATTTGCAAATGAGCAAGGGAGTTGTGGGGAAAAACTCTCCCTAACTCGTTGAGTCCTTGTAAATTTAACTTTCAAAGCCCAGAATGAATAAAAGCTATATGTTTACACATTAATACTAAATATATATATATAGGCAGTGGTATGCAATATATTGATTGGTTTTATAAATATATATATAAAGGAATTTGACCAGAAAAAAAAGAAAATCAGTTTCTAGTTCATTAATTAAAAAAATGTAAGATTAAAGATTTTTTGATAGAGGCCTGATCTAAAATAACATAAATAGAGAATTTTCCAGCAGTAGTGCCGTTTTAATACTTATTACCAAATAATAGGATTAAGGCTCACCAGAGCTGAAGGAAGCTCGTTGGAGCCTACCTAGCCTGATATATACTAGACCAACAGTCAACTGTGTAGCCCTTATGCCTAAATACAAGACTACAATTATCAGTATAGCTGCTAAGCCAAACTAAGCTTCAATTTCGATCTCTTGCATTTATTAGTGTCTCCAAAAACACCTTTAAATCTGATTGGTCTGATTAAAATCGGAATTGATGGATTTGGGTATTGGATCAATCCTATACCACCCCTAAATCTGATTGGTCCAATACCCTCAATCCAATCAGATTCAAGATTTAAATTAGACCAATCAGATTTTAAAGGTGTGATGGAGACACAACTATAAAATGCAAGAGATCTGAATTGCAGCTAGTGTTGGATAGCTGTGTACTGATAAGTTGTAGTTAGGCATAAGGGCTACTAATTAGACTAGTATATACCTGCCTGGGTAGGCTCCATGAGCTACCTTCAGTCTGGTAAGCCTCAGATCCCTGTATTTGGTGACAAGTATTAAAACAGCACTATGCACGTAGTTCTCTATTTATGTTACGTTAGAGAGAAGGGCTAGAAAATTTTTTTCTTATCATTTTTTTAATTATTGGGTCAGAAATCTGATTTTTTTTTTTTCTTGACAAATAGTTCTAAAATAGTCAAATATATACAGGCATATTTTATAAAAGCAACAAATATAGTGCATACCACTGCCTTTATTTGTTTGGATTCATGTGTAAACATATAGCTTTATTCATTTGGGCTTTGAAAAATAAGATTTATAAGGAGTCAGCGGTTAGGGAGAGTTTTCCCACAACTCCCTTGCATTATGCAAATAAGGGTAAAGAGACTTCTGGGGAATTAATTTAATTTTGCATTTCTGGTATGTTAATTAGAATTTCCCAGCAGTAAAGACAGCAGTAAAGGCGGGCGGGCAGATGATCAGGGGATCAATGGCTGCCTCCATAAGGCACATACAAAATGGAAGACCACAGTTCCCCTTTAAGGATAAAGCTCTGATGGGCCTCTGACACGTCAGGCAAGGTGGAAGTACTGAGTGAATATGTCTCCTTGTTCTTATAAAATTACCGAATAAAAGACTGATTTTAATATATCCTCGTCCGTGAGTATTGCACTGTTCCGCACTTTATCCTTAATACTTACCTAGACCCGAACCTGGGGGGGTTACTCTTTGGAACATAGTTGTACCGGACAGGCGGGCCACACAGAGTGCCGCAGCAAACATATCCCATGTTTCTATTTGTATCACCTTCTAGACTCCAGACAGTCAGAGAAGAGGACAGTGTGGGACAGAGGGGGATTCCCCGCCTGGGGACTGTCCCCATCCTTCCCTATTCTGTGCGGAAGGAGCTGCTCTTTCAGGTGGCTCAAGGTGCCAACGACACTGCTGGGGCTGCTTTAAACTTGGGTGGTAACAATACAGTCATGGAGCAGCACAGGTTGGGAAAAAGAAAAAACCCAATCTAGCACTTGGTTTTGTCCCTTAATTCTTCCCCAATGAATCATCCCGTGCACCGTCTCTTCTATCTCTATTATAGCCAGCAGTCCCTGCACCGTGACATTCGGCCCTTGTCCTCCTGCTGCTTCTCTGGGACTTGCCGATTTGGAGGCTCCTCCACAGGTGGGAGTGGAGGTAGGAGAAAGTTGGGCTGTCCATTGCACTCCGACCTGAGGACCCTTTGCTGCTGCTGATGGTGGCAGGGAAGCAACAGGAGAAGGGGAAACACTTGGGGGGTTTCAGATCAGCAGAAGCTGCATGTCAGGATAAGGGCCGCTCCTGATTGTGATAAAGCCAAATGCGGTCCGTGAGCTGCGTGTTGGGCATCACTGGTGTATAACTCCAACCCCCTCGTGGATGCACACCAGGGAGACTAGAATGGGAGGCAGGCATACTTGCTCCTACCTCCCATAATATTATGTGGGGGGGTTTGCATGCCATGGGGTTGACGATTCTTAAAAGAATCGGTGGTTTGCAAGTTAATGATAAACATTATTTGGTGTTCATTTATTACACAAGTGTCAAACGTGGTCCTTCATGTCATGGATGATGTGATATTCTCACTTCAGGAAAAGTTAGCACTTATTGCTTCCTGCACTTAATCCTAAATATATCTAACCCCCCCCCCATATAATATTATGGGAGGTAGGAGCAAGTATACCTCCCATTTGCCTAATTAGCTTGACAAGTTTTGCAGTGCTTGCAGCATTTAATTCTCCCCATTTGAGTTTAGTGAAAAGTCTTATGATTCAGGTGGGATACTTGTTGGATTAAGTTGTTATTAAAAATGTATCCTAATTATAATATTAATCCCATAAAGAGTTAAGATCATAAAGAGTTAATTAACACAAGCCCATTCTCACCCCTGTATGTAAACGGTATAGAGGCATTGAACTATTCATTTCATTAGCTGTTGTGTGAATTCTAACAGATATAGGCGAAAGGGAAATGTTGAACCCAATTTTGCATCTGTGTTATCACTAGACTGCCTAACCCCAGGGCTTAATACAACTACCGTCCTACCAGCAGGAACAACAAATGGGCCTGCACATAGGGGACAACCCAACTTTTGGTTAGGTTCCAGTCTTTTAAACAGCTGATCGCAGGTACAATTACTATATACCGCGACCAGCTGTTTAAAAACAGCTGATCGTGGACCTTTGCCGCACTGGCAAGGGGGTGTTTCAGGGGCCCGGCCTCCAATCTCATGGGGGGGCAAGGGCCCCTGCTGTTACGCCCCTGCCCAGGGTTTTGTCAATATAGGTTAATAGCTGCATGTACCCACGTTTCTCTCTGGGCACCAATCCCCCACGCAATTCCTGCTGGCTTAAGTCTTTTATTACACCCATTTTTTGTACTGCATCTCTTCCCACAGTTTTCGAGCTTGAGACACAAAATCAATTTCTTTTTAAATATGCAGGACATATTGGAGAAGTGTCCTATCTACTAAGTTATCAATTCATTTACGGACATTTCTTGCACATAGACATTAATGAATGTGTTTAATGTGTTATCAACACTAATTTTCCTGTCTTTTGATTGCATTCAGCTGTGTCACAGGCATAAACAACATTGATTACTACTCTGTTGATTAGATAACCACTACACACAATTGTGTACTGAATGGTCTCTCTGTTTAATGTTTGGTCGCGATCGTACATGTGTATTAAGCTTTACTAACACATGTACAATTTCAAATGAAAAGCCCTAATGTTACAAAATAGAAGCACAATAAAAAAAACGCTGTATATTTTTAAATGTATATTCTCCCTGTAGCCATGGCGAGTTGCCTTTCAAAATTCAGCCTTTCTAGCCAAATTCAAAGTTTATACTTGAACTTTCCCTTTCTAGTTTTATTTTGAAGCTATTTATCCGAAAGCTAGGTACACACATTAATTAAAGGGGCGATTCCATCAGATCGGTATCAGGAATAATCATTACATTCAAAAATTTTCCCTCGCCTGTGATCAGCCCCATGTACTAAAGTAGGGAATGTGTCAGTCTTGAACTTTCTCCCTATACTTTATAGGGAGAATGCTCTGGAATGTGTGTTGCTACATCTTTAAAAAATTACAGACAGAATCTTGCAGATTCCGAGATTGGTACTATGCGTACCCAGCTTTAGGCCGTTCTTGTAAGGTCTGCAGAGTGCAAGGCAGAGATACTCATTGAAGGATATATATAGAACTGACAATGGCACTTCTTGAAACTGTAAAGTGCTTTTCCAAGCAACCTGCTTTCTACTAAGGGGAGTGAAATTTTTACTCTATAAACAAAACCCTGTAATTCTCATGTATAGAAGTTCCACAAACCTCTCTTGCTCAAAGGGCATGTCCACCCCTCAAGCAACAATTTAGTATGCAACAGAGCACCCCCCAAAAACCCAGGTTCCATATCACTCACATTTACCAAGAATGCTCCCAGACTGTGTAAAGAACCTTACAATCCATCGTTGCTTAGTCCACACCTCCACACCTCTTTACGTGCACGAGCAGCAGTAGCAGAGGCGCATTTGGTAATTGCCATTAGCCAATAGGAAGTATCTGGGAACTGCAGCAAGGGATTGTGGGTTTGTAAAGTTCTTTACACAGTCTGGGAGCATCTTTGGTAAATGTGTGTAAAACGGGACCTGGGTTTTAGGGGGTGCTCTGTTACATGTTAAAGGGTATCTATACTTCCAAAAATCAAATTTTCAAAAATCATACCTTTGAATAGTGTAATGGTCCACTACTCCAACACATTTTTCTGATTTAAAATCTGAGCTGTAGATTCTCAAAAATGTTTATTTTAAATAACAGCATGTAAAGAGACAGACCTGTCACTCAAACCAGGTATTCTAATTTGTGTCCCTCCAGTGACCTCTTACTAGGATCTCCCAAAACATGTCAAAACATTTATTAATACAACCCCAAATATAATGAGTGATTAATCATATTGGTCTTATATTGGAGGGGGGCAGTTAGGAGCAATTACTAAACATTAAAAATTCACTAACAAAGCAGGCACAGACACAGGAACATCATTTTACTACCCTAACATTGTACTTTTAGATTATACAAAGTTGTTTGAGTGAGTATAGTGACTTTTTTATTTTTGTAGGAGTGGTGGACATGCCCTTTAAAATGAAAAGCATTATTTTTATTCTTACTAACTAACAAATTTGGTGATTGTATGCGCCATGAAAATGGTAGGCATCGCAGGGCAGCGGGGATAGTGGGGCCATCGTCATCCACTTCTTTAGGTGTGCGTTGAGCACTGGCACTGCACTAACACAGCGCACAGCAAAACAGTCTATTTGGGCCTAGCCCTTTTATGAATATGTATAGTTCAATTCAAAATTCCAGCTGAAAGGCCCTACTGTACCTAAAATGATTTGAATGCAGCAAAATAATTTAATGTCAAGAAGGCGAATTTTACTTAGATATATATGACAGTTTCATATATAGCAGGTCCCCCGGTGTACTGTAATACAGAACATATGATGTAAATCTACATCTTAGTGTTAGAAACCATTGATAGAAAAGAAGCAAAGTTACATTTTTTATTTATTTGACAAAACTGACGTGTTCCAGTCCAGTTACATCTTGATGTGGTGGTTTTTCCATGCATATCCCTCTGAATGGCAGATCCTTTCAAGTCTATGCCTTAAGTTGTTCTCGCCTTCTTTGCAGATGAAACAAAAAATCCACAGATTTGAATTTTTAAGCATCTGTTTTTTCCCTGTAGGGCACTTTTTGACAGCTCAGACTTTTTCTGGGATCTTTTATAATGAAATGGAAGACAGCTGCAAATCACACACAGGCATACTTAGTATTCATTTTATTAATGTAAACAAGTCCTTTTTTCCTAATGAAAAATTAATATTATCCATATTATTTGTAGAAATCTGCTGTAGCTTCTCCACTGGGTTTTAGTTTAGCCACGAATAACCTCTAATCTGCTGTATTTAGCATCAGCAACATTCCTAGGTGGTTACATTCTGGCATCACTTATCTGGGTGCTCTGATGCTTACATGTGATTGTAAACTGACCAATGATCACAGGCATTAATTATGCTTAACTGTAAAATAAAAAAACGTGGAACCAATTACAGAATGGAGATTTACAGTCAATTAAATACTAGAATGAAGCGCACCTTAGCTGTACATGTTCCTGCAATGCAGTTTTAAAAATGACACAGCCCTGCAAAACTTATGAAAATCCAATATTACACTAGCACAGGAATTTAACTTATTTAGGTGATAGCGTGCTTTATTTAACCACTGTAATATTGTCATAAAGTGCGGGTATTTTACTAGCAATTCATATAAAGGTATTTAAAGGTTGCAATATACAGTACATGACATGGAGATTGAACAGTGGTGTAACTAGAAATCACTGGGCTCCCCAGCAAAACTATGATGAGACCCCTATCCGTGCTTCAACCACAGTGGTTTTCTGGGAGGAGGCTATATCTGTCATAGGAAAAATATTAAGATGGGGCCTCCAAGGCTCCCAGGCCCCCCTATGGATGCTCCCCTGATAGCTATGCCCCTGAGATTGAGAAGGAGGATTTTATCCAATAGCAGCTGAGTACTGTATATTATCAGAATGTTCAGTTCCAATACCATAGAATACTACATTGCATATAATACAGAATTCCTTTCGGTGCACATTGAATTATTGTGTGCACTTGTGGTCAGATTCTCACTTAGTTTCACTTTCCCTTTTATGCATAATGAATTTCTAACACTTAACTTACTAAAGTATAAAAGATTCTATAGAATTGCTTATATAGTCCCAATAAAGCTAAACTACCAAGAACTGTCTTCAGACAATATCTTCTTTGTAAAATAAATGTTAGCACTAATATGCTAATCTGTTTTTACAAAATTAGTATAACCATATATTGAATGACAGAATAAAAAATGTTGTTATTAAGGGAGATAAAAGACAGTGAATAACTGTGAGTTGCATCACAAGGACTCATAAGATTAAGTGCAGAAGGCTGTGTACACACGGTAAGATTTTACAGACTGACGACCGATATTTCCGTATATTGGCCGATCCATAAATAGGAAGTGCTTTTTTCAGTGTCGGTCGCCCACTCACTCGGATTCTAAAATAGGACATACTGGTAAATCACACAATCATGCAGTCCCAAGATCAAAACTTTCAGCCAGGGCTACTTTTAAAGCAACTGACTTATTTATGACTGATTTATTCAACTGACAGCTCACTAGTGCCTCACAAAGAATTGACCAGGTAAAGCTGAAAAAAACTACAGTAAAAAGATGATGTCAGAAACCTATGTACATGACCGTGGCCATATATAGGTGGGACCTGTTGAGTTCAGTTTAATGCTCCCTCTATGCTGTGCACTCATGCATGTGCACACAGCTCTGCAGGCCTGCACATGCAGGCCTCACACATAAATCTGATGGAATTTGCAGCTGGCACACTACATGTAGAAACTATCCATTCTATAAAAGTAAATCTTATTTCTGTATCACTGCATAGATAATTGATTTAGCATTAAGATCAGGAAAAGGAATAAGCATTATCTGTTGCCCTGTGCTCTTTATGTGCAGATAACCCAATCCTGCAGTTAGCTACTTAAGTTCCAATGTTGTACTGTACATAAAGAAATCAATTACAAAATCTCCCTCACACACACACCTTCAAACTCCTACAGCTAAAAGAAAATCTTACTTGATTCAAGCAGTGATTACAGCTCCCAGTGCTTCCCTTCCCTTCCCATAGCAAAGCAGTTTTACTTTCACTATAACACAAAATCACTGGGTGGATGCTATTGGCTGTAGTGGGGCACATATAATCACCACTGCACATGCTCCACACTCTAGATGTGCCTCAGTTTTGAGAGGGGGTGGATACATAGAGAGGAGACATGCATACTAACTAGGAGTGAGCTGAACAGGACATGAGGGGATCTAGCGACAAGGAGCGCTGAGAGCAAAAAAAGGATCAAGTTCCTGGCAGCACTAAAAAGTATAGAAAAGGATAAGTCATAAAAAAGGCAAGTCATTTTTCTCAGTTTAGTGTCCCTTTAAGTTTTATGGTAGAAATGTTTTTTAAAGTGTTTTAAAGTGTTTTCCTGGCAGTAAAACACATTCTAAGGCCTAGTAAATATGACAGGGGAGGGGGTACAGATTAAGATTGCAGTGATTTACGGATAGAAGTAATATTTAATAATTACATTTTTTTCTATCCTTTTCCATTGATGAATATTTAATTAGTGCTGAAGTGTGAATATCCAGTAGTGTAAAGAAGCGGGACTTTTATTATATTATTTATCATTTTTATTATTTTCTGCGAATATCTCAGGAACCAGAGCACATAGAAAGAAGACGAATAATTTTAAATAACTCAATATCATCTAGCAGTAATTGATCTAGCAGTAGGATTGAAATTGTTTTTTTGGGTATAGATTTCTTTTAAGCAAAAAAGAAACAGATTTGTCCATGTTAATGCAGCTGTGTGCAATTCCCTAGCATGCAACGTTTTACAGAAGTACTGATAGAAAGTAGAGTGTTAGCGTTCATTCGCTATTTCCCCATTATCTCCCAGACATTGCTATGTGCTCAGCAGACCAGATAACACTGACATTATTAGTATTTATTTGGAGTAGAGAGTACTGGTACATTCCTTAGGAAACCTGCCATTTACTGGGCCCAAATGTCTCACCTACAAGATCCAGCTACAACAACGGTACCTTGTTTCAATTAGTTTTAAAAAAAACACCCTAAAAGGATAATAAAGTTAATAAAAAACAATCCACCATATGTTTCATGTTGCAGGTTCAGTGAATCTCTCTATCCTCTCCAGCCTGACCCTCCTTCTGATTGAATCCTTGTGGCCTGGTCCTAAGGACTAGGCCCCACTAGGCTATTTTGGTGTGCGCTCCCAATTGAAGAGGATGGGGATGACCCCACTACCTCTGCTGCCATGCACTCACAACCCTTTTTGCAGGGCATGCGGTCACCATTTTTGGTGCACATTGCATGTACTGGGATAGGGTAACGTCAAAGCAATCACAGTGAACACGCAGGGTAGCGCACATAAAAAGCATAACATTGAGATTTCGCTGGGTCGCGCAATTCTTCTGCGCTACCTGCGTGCTGCCTAGTAGGGCCTAGCCCTTATGCTGATAGTTATAATGCACAAATAGTGTTCATTGTCCTAGATCCCTGCATAGCCTCTGAAACAGCACAGCAATTAGATCCTGGCTTATGATAAAACAAGTATTCTGTATAATGTTTCAAACCTTAGGGCACAACCATTACTGATCTCCCCAAGTACCAGCGGACATAAAATAATTATCTCCTAAACACTACAACAAAAACACAAACATGTAAATCCTGTAGGGCTGTGGAAATCGAATTAAATATTTTGATTTGCAACTTTTGAAACCCTACAGCTAAAAATCTCCTTATATTTATTAGTTGCCTAAAACAATTGGTTACTGTTCTTGTGCTAAGCAGGCTTTTAACAAGCTGCACTTGAGTTCATCCAGATGCTACAAATTCATATTGCCAACACTCAGTCAGTTGCTTATTATGATGAGATAAATGTTTCACTTAAAACCCCAGTGACATCCAGATAAAGGAACACAGCAAATTTTCCATCCTTCTAATCCTGAAACCAAAATGTCTGCTTAGACCCTGATTCTACCAACATTCACCCCCCTTCAGCACCAACCTACTTTCCCTCTGTCCTCACTCTGTCAAACTATTATGGCTTGATATTTAGGGAACTTACTTTAAAACCATGGAAAAACTTAAGCTGAATGGAGAACATTTTATTGAAATTCAAATATTTATTAAAATGTTATTTCAATTATTTATACTATTATTTTTATACAGACAGATAGGTACAGTAGGATCAACAGAAAACAAGTCAAATAACAATAATTTTTAAAATGTATATGGTGATTATTTAGCAATTCTTTGTTATACTCGTATGCCTTTAAAGGGCATGTCTACCCTTTAAACAAAAACTGGTGACTTGTTAGTTATCTGCCTGCAACCCCAACTGCTATTTTTACCATGTTATTACATGTGTTTGTAATCAAATATTTAATCACAAGTTTTTTTTTTTCTGTTATGGAAAAGGTATCTGTCTCCACCCATGTGCAGAGGCTAGGGGTATCAGCAATCATTGGTTGTGATGTCAGCAGTCACCGCCTTGATTGATTGCAGGGAGGGAGGAGTCAGCTTACACTGCCAGAACGGAGGCAATAACTATCCTTAAATATCTGCTTAGTAATGCCTCTAATAATGTGATGAATATATCAGTTGGGGTTTGGTGCAGGTAACTAACATTTGACCAGTTTTTGTTTTAAGGGTAAAATGCCCTTTAAAGGGCATGTCCATTCCCAGCGCTAAATCTATAATTACCTTCCCCACCCTCCAAACCCAAAGTTCGTTATACTTATCTCAGCAAAATCCCTAACTTAAAGGGATGTCCACCCTAAAATTATTTTTTTAATATAAGATTCCCCCTGCCAGCCCAGCCCCAACCGCTATATTTATATGTTTAGAAAGCTCCCCAAACTCTACTTACCTCCCCTCTTTCCTCCGCCGCGCTCCTGGCCCTCTGCTTGCGAGGGCCAGGAATTGGATCGAGAGTATTGGACCAATCAGATCTAGGGGTGGGGTATAGGATTGGTCCAAGATCCAATCAGATTCAAGATTTAAATCAAACCAATCAGATTTTAGAGGTGTGTTTGGGAGACACTATAAAATGCAAGAGATCTAAATTGCAGCTTAGTTTGGCTTAGCAGCTATACTGATAAGTTGTAGTCTTGTATTTAGGCATAAAGGCTACAATAGTTGGTCTGGTATATATCTGACTGGGTAGGCTCAATGAGCTCCCTTTAGCTCTAGTGAGCCTTAGATTCTCATTATTTGGTAATAAGTATTAAAACAGCACTACTGCTGGATAATTCTCTATTTATGTTATTTTAGAGCATGCCCTATCAAAAAATCTTTATATCTTACATTTTTTTAATTAATGAACTAGAAAACGGATTTTCTTTTTTTTCTGGTCAAATTCCTTTATATATATATATATATATATATATATTTAGAAAATCAATCAAATATATTGCATACCACTGCCTATATATATATATTTAGTATTCATGTGTAAACATATAGCTTTTATTCATTCTGGGCTTTGAAAAATAAGATTTATAAGGAGTCAAGCGAGTTAGGGAGAGTTTTCCCCACAACTCCCTTGCTCATTATGCAAATAAGGGAAAAGAAATTATAATTTGATTTTGCATTTCTGGTATGTTAATTACAATACAATTTCCCAGGAGAAAAGACAGCAGTGAGCATGCTCCAACCCTAAACCAAGGCAGCGGTCAGATGATCAGGTGATCAATGGCTGCCTCCATAAGGCACATACAAGATGGAAGACCACAGTTCCCCTTTAACTCTGCTCACTGGTGCTGGTCTTCCAAGTCCTCGCATCCCCTTCTAGCTCAATCAGCTCTTGCAGAGGAGGCATGACTGTTTGCAGATGTAAATCATTGGATATAACATCACCACCTCAGCTGTGACTGGCAGCTGAAGAGAGAAGTAAATAAAATGAGCTTCAGGGAGAGGCAAGTATAACAATCTCTGGGTAGGTGGGAAGGTAAGTATAGATTTTAGTGGGGGTGGACATACCTTTTCAGGAGTGTAAAAAAGTGTAAGAAACATAAGTAAGTTTTATGTTAATCTAAATTATTTAATAGTTTATTTTGTCAACAATGGCTTGGAACTCAGGAACATTGGCCTATCTATACATTTACATGTGCACATTTATTGTACAGAAAAGGATAAATGGAGATAATTCAGTCTACTCATGCATTTACCTATCCGTCTGGACACTCAAGTGTGAAGGAAGAACAGATGGGCATAGCAGGTGGGTTTTTATTCCCCCCTGAGCTTTAATAGAAGACAGATGACCAGCTTCTGCTTGGTAGGCTGACAGTTGTACCCTGGCATCAAAGTAATAGCAATGGTTTTGATTCTGCAGTGTCTGTACCTTTTATATATGGAATGTTGTCACTGACAGCCTGTGAGAACAAGTTGTCTGTTCACATCAGCCTGTCATTTTGACTTGTAAACATAGAAGGGATTTGTCTCCTTTTAGCCAGGTACCCACTAAAGATTTTGCTAGATATTCTGTCTATGGGCACTAACATAAGTGTTGACATACACACTGATCATTTCGTTTATATCTGCTGCTAAAGCTTCCTTTACAGCCATAGTTTTTTTTACCCACTAGAATATTATAATAGTCTTCAAAGGACTCATTGTAACGGAAAGGTTGGCATTTACATTAAAATGTTTTTTGTGTTTCAAATTACCTCTTTAAGGGCCCTCTACCACATTTTCTGCTTTGGGCAGAAAAACTCTGTTCTTCAGTAGAAGCACTTGACAGGATAATTTCTTTGATGTTATTCTCAGTTGGGTTTGTCTGGAAGCCAAAAGTATTGATGTATTTGCAAGCTATACAGATGGTTTTATTGGGAGTGTCCTAAAAACACTTTTAGAAAAACACAGCAATCTTTTTGGGTACACTGTGAGAATTAATTAATTTGAGGGTATCTATGCTGAAACACTAACAGGGAGATAGATGCAATAAGCACAAGGGGGGAGATGCAATAAATTTCAATATCGCAACTAACCTGCACTAGTTCCTGCGATGTAGTAACCACTTTGTGACTGTTATTGCATTGTGTGAATGCGAGAGGCAAGTTGCAAACTTTTGCACGGCTTTAAAGCCACAATTGAAAAGGCTTTAATTTTGGTGCAAAACGCGTGTGCAATTATCATCTCTAAATTTATTGCATCGCTTGCACTGAGCTATTTCCAAATGTCTTTGGAAAGGGAGCAAGCAATGCAAAATGAGTAAAAAACCCTACAATACATCAGTTAGCATGGGATTTGCACTTATTTTTCCCCTTAGCACAGGATATTGCATCTCTCCCTTATGGTGCATTACCTGGCCGAGATCCTGTAATGCAATAATACCTTTACGAGGTTTACTGCATTGTGGGATTGCAGTCAGGTAAGGTGTGGCAGATAATGCCTCGGGATCTGTCAGAGGAAGCAGCGGAGGAGCACAAACTTTATCAATTGAATAATGGGAGGTAAGACTTTATCTGCTGATTCTAGTTTCTCCTTAGTATGTTTGTGTGTGTGGCATGTGTATCATGGGAGAAAGGTGAGTTAGACCAGTATAAGCATACAGACAAACATACTGGCCAGTTCTCTTTATTTAAAGCAAAAGAGAAGGTAAAATCCTGTAGCAGTTCCAGCTATAGAAACAAATTGTGGTTTTAGTTTATTAGAATTGATACCCTTAAAGTGAAGGATTATATACTTGCACATGTGTGCATGAACAGGTACAGGCTATTAACCGTAAACAACAAGTCATTCCCTAAGTATAATTAAATTAAGTTACTAAGAGTTACTAACTCTGGCTCATTGATTCTCTAATATTAAAAAGACCACTGGATGGAGATTCCTATTGAGCTATAAATTCCAGTGGTGTTAGGAGTGAAACTAAGGCTAAGGCTACACTACAACACAATAGAATATTATATTTGTGAATAAATCAAAGAGATCCATTCACAAATAGAGATTTTTTTCCTAAGACTTAGAAAAAATTTAAAGGCACAGATCAATATTAGGTGATCAGTTCTGAAGAATTGATATTGCCCAAAAAAATCACTTCCTGGAAAACGCTTTCCGGGAAGGGATTTTTCTGATCAGATTTCAACTTAGAAAACTGGCCCGTATTCCAAGTTCCTTATCAATCTGATGATTGCCACAAATAAGTTAACGCCGCTTTATAGATAGAAGTGAGCGGTTACTGATGCGATGTTAACGAGGCATTAACATTTTGCGCTAATGCTCGCCATTGTGTGTGCGATTTGGTGCGTTTTGTGTGGCCTTGGCCTAAATTCTGGAGTTTGCCTGTCTTCTTGCTTTTGATTTTAACTGTATAGTTATACATTCATGTCAGAGCCCCAGATATGATGTTATTGTATTTGAGTAAATTTAGCCTTAGGACCAAATACACAAAAGGCAAATGCCGGTCAATATTTTTAAATAGGTTTTCCCCAGTCCCATCACAGATGAACCGTACTGTTAAAATGCATTACTCTAACTGCATTAGGCAAGCAAATAGACCTTAACAGGAAGCACAGAAAGAATTTTGTCCTAATGTGATATGAAATTGTATCTCCACTGCAGGGAATTGGAAAGTGATATAAAGCTGGCAATATTCATTAGATGCTGTGCAGAACAATAATAATACAAAATAAGGCTAAAAAAGATGCAAAATAGAAGAGAGACACCTTGTAGGATCACACTAGCCCGACAGTGCATTAGGAGAACTTCCAGAGGGAGCAGTGACCATTTAGGGTTCGACCACACTAGTGCGCTTTTCCCACCTCCCTGTGAATAATAGTTTGCTCAGGGGACCTGGAACTTACCTTACCGCACTCCTTTCGCAAGCCGCTCCTGCACAGAACAGCTCTTCTGTCCCGATCGCGCACCCTATCTTTTTTATTGGAAGCATGTGCCTAAGATAGGGCGCGCGGTTGGGACAGAGCGACTGCCAGTGAAGGAGCAGCTTGCGAGAGGAGCGCGGTAAGGTAAGTTCCAGGTTCCCTGAGCGTCCTATTATTCACAGGGAGGTGGGAATAAGCATTCTCACCTCCCTGTGAATAATAGAAACGGATGCCAAATACTTGTTTTTTTAAGTTTAGTGTTCCTTTAACAGTCCAACAGGGCATCGCACTGAAAGCCACTATCAGCAGCCCGGTGCAAACTGCCCGGCGATGTTATATGCCGGCATCGCTAACCGGCGTTTTTCTATTACGATTCTTTTAAAGCCAGCTTTTAGCTGGTGTTTAAAGTGCCGCAATAGAATGTCGCTTTTGGCAAATTACATCGCTTGCGGTGGCTGCGCAGTTAACTTTTGCGCTAGCCATGCAGCCGTCGCATTGAAGGAGTTTAAGTCATGCTAACCGATATATAACATTGTTTAGCGTGACTTAAACTACAGAACAGGAGCGGTGCGCCCGTTGGTGCTATTTTATAACAAGACGCTAGATGTAGACTACTCAAGTAATGTTTCCAGGAAACAATACAGCTGCGTACCTTTCCACTGTACAGTGTAACACCCATGGAATTCTAACAAAAGAAAACTTCAACAACGTAAATATGGTCTAGTGTGGCTTTAATTGTATAATCACTCCAACAGTACAAAAACAGGAGGGAAGGCGCACACTGTAAGTCAAACACAAGATCTTTTCTTTCAAACCAAACTCACAACCGCATGTGCACACAGTGTGCGGCTTCCCTCCTGTTTTTGTACTGTTGGAGTGATTGTCGGATCTTGGGGAGATCGCTTGCACATCCCTATGTGCACAGGATTTGTCTTTGTATGCTTTAATTGTATAAGACATAGTCACTTGGTCTTGAAGAATTACTTATTTAAACATAGAGAAAGAACGGGCTGAATTATTAAGAGACAGCTATGGAATTATACACTTTCTGCTGTGCCTATAAGAGCTGTGCTACAGTGTCTTGCATAGTTGCAAACTATATTCAGTCTGTTTAATAATTACTTGTTTGTGTATTGGCATGACAAAATTCTGTGGTAGACAATAAAATCTATAAAGTACGTGGAAGCACTTCTGGGAAATCCAGACAGGTCGGTAATTTTACCCTAGACTACCAAATAGGAAATTAAATCAAAGTTTATCTACATCTACACCACCTGACTTTACTTGGTTTTATATTACACACCTTTAATTTACAGTCGTATTAAAGGACCACTATACTCAGATTATCATATATATCAGTGGTGGCGAACCTATGGCACGCATGCCAAAGGTGGCACTCAGAGCCCTTTCTGTGGGCACTGTAGACATCCCACCGCCTCTTTGTTCTTCCGGGCAGGGTGGGCGAGGGGGCATGACAAGGGGGTGTGGCTACACTGTGTGACGGCATTGATGTCACACTGTGGGCGGAGCATACAGGCTAGGGGGTGGGGGTTAGGGGTGTGGTGTGGGCGGTCTGGGGGCATGGCAGACAGAAAGGGGGCATAATGGGGAGGAGATTCAGGACTCCTCTCTGTTGCGGTAGATCGGGGTGGTCTCGCGGGAGCGCGGGAGACCACCCCGATTTGCGGGAGACTCCCGGAAGATCCGGGAGTAGTGGGATACCTGGCACTCATGCACAGCAGAATTCACCAGAGTTTATTACCAGAAAGGCAGAGAGACATGGCCTTTCTGGTAACAAGAGAGATCAAAACAAGTATAGATTCACTTGAGCACACCAAGGCTAGCAATTACCAATAATCATTAGGTGCAATCCTCCAAACCTCCAAATCCAAATGAGAGGAGCACACTACATCAGTGTATTAAAATGTATTGGGCAAACAACATTCAATGTTAATCTATAATCAATTCCAGTGGCATATCTACGTTAAAACATTCGGGCCACGTGCCCCGGATGTTTGGCAAAGTGCCCCGAATGTTTTAACTGACTGTGCCCCCTGCAAGTGCCCCGAACGTCCGAATATTCCCGGCTGCGCGAACCTCTAGGCACGTCGCGCAGCCGGCGCACGCAATGCCGTCCTACCGGTGCGCCGATGTCACGAGCACGCCGGCGCGCGAGAGAGAAATCAGGGACTCAGGAGGGAGTCCAAAATTTAGCAGTGGCACCGTGGCAGTAGCAGCTAGATATCAGATAAGATAGATAGCAGCCAGTTAGATAGATAGATAGCAGTTAGATTAGATAGATAGCTAGCAGAGATATATAGATAGCAGTTAGATAGATAGAGTTAGATAGATAGATAGATAGCAGAGATAGATAGATGATAGATAGATAGATAGATAGCAGTTAGATAGATAGATAGATAGATAGATAGATGATGAGATAGATAGATAGATAGATAGATAGCTAGATAGATTAGATAGATAGCAGATTAGATATAGATAGATAGATATAGTATAGATAGATAGATAGCAGAGTTAGATAGATAGATGATAGATAGATGCAGAGTTAGATAGATAGATAGATAGATAGATAGATAGATAGATAGATAGATATAGATAGATAGATAGATAGATATATAGATAGATAGATAGATCGATAGTATAGATAGCAGAGTAGATGGCGAGTTGTAGACAGATAGATGATAGTTATATAGATAGCAGAGTTAGATAGATAGATGATAGATAGATGATAGATAGATAGATAGATAGATAATAGATAGCAGAGTTAGATAGACAGATAGATGATAGTTAGATAGCAGAGTTAGATAGATAGATAGCAGTTAGATAGATAGATAGATAGCAGAGTTAGATAGATAGATAGCACAGTTAGACAGATAGATAGATAGATAGATAGATAGATAGATAGATAGATAGATAGATAGATAGCAGTTAGATAGATAGATAGCAGTTAGATAGATAGATAGCAATTAGATAGATAGAGATAGCAGAATTGATAGATAGTAGATACGTAGATAGAAGTTAGATAGATAGATAGAATAATAGATATAGATAGATAGATAGCAGAGTTAGATAGATAGATAGATGATAGATAGATAGATAGATAGATAGATAGATAGATAGATAGATAGAATAGATAGATAGAGATATTATAGTATATAGATAGCAGAGTTAGATAGATAGATAGATAGATAGATAGATAGATAGATAGATAGATAGATAGCAGAGTTAGATAGATAGATAGCAGAGTTAGATAGATAGATTAGAGATAGAATATAGATAGATAATAGATGCAGAGTTAGATAGATAGATAGATAGATACAGAGTTAAGATAGATAGATAGATAGATAGATAGATAGCAGAGTTAGATAGATAGATCGATAGATAGATAGATAGCAGAGTTGATAGATATAGGATAGATTATAGATAGATAGATAGTAGATAGATAGATAGATAGATAGATAGATAGATAGCAGAGTTAGATAGAGGGGATAGATAGCAGAGTTAGTATAGATAGATAGATAGATAGATAGATGCAGAGTTAGATAGATAGATAGCTGAGTTGATAGATAGATATAGATAGCAGAGATAGATAGTTGATAGATAGATAGATAGATAGATAGATAGATAGATAGTAGAGAGTTAGATAGATAGATAGATAGATAGTATAGATAGATAGATAGGATAGATAGATAGATAGATAGCAGAGTTAGATAGATAGATAGATAGATAGATAGATAGCATAGATTAGCGAGTAGATAGATAGATAGCAGATTAGATAGATAGATAGCAGAGTTTGATCGATAATGCAGGTTAGATATAGATAGCTATATAGATAGATAGATAGATAGACAAGAAGCAGATAGATATAGTTAATAGTAAACACAAAGAGGCCTATATAGTAGATAGATATACGAGAGAGACAGGACAGTATAGATAGGGCAAGAGATCCATGTAGAAAGTACAAGAAGGTCTCCCTGGCCAAAGGTGTGGGCAAGCATCTGACTACAACTGAACACAACAGTAAGTTTAAAATGACCAAATTGCCACCAGTACATAATGAAATTGCCAGTTTACTGTGCCTTTGTGTCATTTGTGTCCAACTCTCTGATCTCTGTCTGTCTATTTCACTGTCTTTCTGTCTGTTTATAACTATCGGGCTGTGTGTCTATGTTTGTGGTTGTCTATCTGTCTGTATCTTTTTGGTAATCTCTATAAATTCATAGTGGGTGTGGCCTAATTGGGGCAGAGAAAGGGGCGTGGCCTAAAAACATGGAGTGCCCAAAAGTGCCCCTGATCTTCTTATACCCTAGATACGCCCCTGAAATTCTATCCACTGTATCTGTCTCTGTCTTACTGTGACTACTTCTACTCCTTTCATTCTATTAATACAGCTCTTTGTAATACTGGTCCTCGCCTTCTGTTCCTGCCACCCTGCTCTCCCCTACCATTCTTACAAAGAAGCCAATAGGGGAGCAGGTAGAAAGCAGTGATGCATACCTTCCCTGACAATGACCCAATGGGTGTATTCCTGCATGGGTCCAACAGTTGCTGGGTGAGGTCCCCTGTCAGAAGAGCGAACGGCTTAATTTCAATATAAACTTTATTGTACTGCTGTTAAATAACGGGATATTTTGAGTGCAGTCAGTTTTGAGTACCGTACTCACTTTCTGTGTTCCTAAAATCCACACTAGGGTTAAATAAATAAAAGATTACAGGTAGGTCTGAAAATAGTTAAAACATCCTGCTTACAGCTGTTTATAATCAGGTGACTGGCACTGTAGGCATGCCCCTACTACTCTAAACGGCCACACTGGGCCGCAAACGCAACCGCACACGGAATCGCATGCAATTTTTTTTTGCGTTTGTGCATGCGTTTTTTCAATATAAATAGAAAAACGCATGCGATTGCGATTAAAAATGCGGAACGCAAATCGCAAACGCGCGTTTTCAATGATATGAAAAAACGCATGCGCAAACGCATAAAAAAAATGTGCTGTGGTGTCTTGGCCTCAATCTTTTATTACAACTTTCCAAGTCTGCAATGCTTTTTTTGGGCTACCCCTGTCTGTAAGCCTTAGGCAGAACCAGATTAAAAGGGAAATTAAAGGTCTCAAAGCAAAATTGTCTGCAGCAAGAAGTTACTTTTACATGTATATTGGTACCACCCTCTCTCTTCTCTCTGGGTATGTATTTTACAGTACTCCCGATAGTGACAGCTTCAACTAGTGTGTTCTGTATCATCAGCATCTGTGCATCAGTGACATCCCTTATCGGCTGTGCAGGGACTTCATTTATTTTCCAGCAAGTCTTCAGGACACAGGCTTACACTGCTGGGATGGGACAGGGCAATAAGTGCTGATACTATCACTCAAGGTACTGGAAGCAGGAAGTGTTAACATTTTTAGCAATGTAACATCACACAGGGTGCATCTAGAGATGTTATGTAGGCCTTATATTAAATTAAATTTTCCAGATTTTTATTTATCTTTATCTTCTTTGGAGACCAAAGTTCTTCTTCCAAAATGTATGATTCCCTAAAAAAGTATTAGTTAAGTTTTATTTATGCTTAGATCTCCTCCCTCAGAAATCTGCTGTAAAGGCTGTGGCTCTGACCCCACTAAACCTTATGAGAAGAGCAGGGTAATATGATGTTTTGGGGAGGAAAACAAACTGAATAAAAACTTTTAGAGGATATAAACAGAAGAAATACAAATAGTTATTACACAATTAAATATCACGTTAACCTTTCTGTTAATAATAATTCTGTCAGGGTCTCTCTCTTATCCTAAAGCCCTGCCCTGCTTGTATATGCACAACAAAGACAAAATGACCAAAAAGAAACTGGAATATAGAAAGATGGGTAGAATTTTTTTTTTTTTTTGCTGCTAGTATCACACAGACCAAAGATAATATACCCAGGTTGCTCCATTTGATTATAAGAGTTAAATCACATTTAACTATTGGTTTAACAAGTTGCTTTCGTTTTCAGAACTCATTTGAAATAAAATCTAACCCATGCACAGATATTTTTTTTTGTAAATAAATAAGGAATAAAATAACCAAGGCTCCTCCTTACGTTAAAAAGATAACTCAGTTAATCAGATAATGTCCAAAAGTCATAGCCCAGCACAGGAAGCTGTGTATATTCTGACTTTGCTACTCAACCTGCAGTGTCTGGGTTCAGTGGTGAGGAAGCGGAGCTGAAGTGTTTTTTGAAGCAGAATTCACTTCTCTCTGCTGTTCCTCTTCTCTTTCTCCCTCCACATCTGACTGTGCTGAGACGTGGTTGCTAGTGACACCAGAGGGATGTTTCGGAGAAAGCGCAGTGTGTCCTTTGGAGGTTATGGCTGGTGAGTCTATACATTCCATTTGCTTACCTTTCATAACTATTTAGAACAGTTTATCCCTTCTGCATCCTTTTAACCTGCTGGTGTCCTTCTCAGGATGGCTGTTTAACATCAAAATTCAATGGAAAGAACCTTCCTCTGTCAGGGCATGGAGTTTTAACTGCACAATAGTGTCTACACTACAGTTCACCCAATAGTGGTTTCTAAGGCTGGGTACACACCAGCCGATATTTTTGGCCGACCAACCAATTCACAGCATTTTCGGTCGGTCAATTCTGCCACAACCGACAGACATTAGTCCTGGCCAAGCGCATGCTCGTATCGAGCGATCGGTCGGGACAGGTAATCCGGTCGTGTGTACCCAGCCTAATAGTAAGGTTTGCTGTGCAGGAACTTTAACCCTTACATAAAACCACAGATTTCTTTTCTGCATTTTCCATTTCATTTATAATAGTTTGTAATTGAATTTCATAAGACTCAGACATGTACACTAAAGGACAGGAAATACATTTCTGCTTTTCTGGGTTAGAAATAGTAGATTGCATTTTATTTATGTATTTAGCAGGTTTTTATGTAAAGGGGAACTATTATAACACAGCCCAGCTAGATTATTCAGGAACTAGAGAACATCAGAATTGTGTGAACGGGTTTAACTTTGTATCTACATCTGAGTCCCACATTGGAATAGCTAGAAACAAGCAGAAGGAAACACGTGGTTATTCCAAACTGCTGCTATTTGTAGCAGTGAGGGATACAGCAATCTGTGCATGTTATTAATGTATATGGATCACCTGCACTAGTTTTATATAGTGTATGTATGGGTTATTGGAAATAATATTTACCACCATCTATTCACAGCAGGGCTGCCATCAGACTTTTCTGGGCCCGATACTGGGTAAATTACTGGGCCCCCCATAACATGCACCAACTCAGACACATTACGCTCAGACTAGAACACATACTAAACAGACACACTTTAGCACACACAATTACACTTATATTACACTAAATAGTTGGAACTCATACACTGGTAAAATCATTGGCATAGAGTCTTAACTGGTTGGAACCCAGACACATGTAAAATCATTGGCATAGACTCTGAAAACTGTTTGGAACCCAAACACTGGTACAACCATTGGCATAGATACTAGTAAAATCATTGGCACAGACTCTGATAAATGTTTGGCACACAGACTGATAAAATCATTGGCACCCAGACCTGATAAATAGTTGGCACACAGACTGATAAAATCATTGGCACAGTCCCTTATAAATGGTTGGCACACAGACAGACAGACTGATCATTGACACAGTCCCTGATAAATCATTGGCACCCAGTCTGATAAAATCATTGGCAAAGACTCTGAAAAATGGTTGGCATCCAGACTGATAAAATCATTGACACAGTCCCTGATAAATGGTTGGCACCCCAACCCCAAGCAAATAGGCAAAGCAGATTTTACTAAATTAAATTCATACATACAATTTGTGATTTGCAGAGCACACCATCTGTGGCTGGCTTCTGGCTGGATCATGGATGGAAGGGGATACCATACATGATTCTAATCCTGGCAACTTCCCCTGAGCGTCACTCTGCCGACTGCACCAATAGCTTGGGCTGGACTTGATGACGCACATGGAGCATGGACAACACTGGTAGTACTATAGTAGTCAGTGATGCGCTCCTTAGTGATGACTTCATGAAGCAGTGACGTCTTGTGAGTGTATTAACTTAGGGCCCAATGATCCACTTCTGAGTTCAGAAGTCCTCAAAGTTAAGTTATAATGTGGGCCCAGTTTCTTTTATATACCTGGGGTCTCCAGGCCCCAAAAGCCTCTCGAGCCTGGGACAAGAGTAGAGTCCCCAGACCATTTCCCAGGTCCTTAGATCATTTACACTAACATACTAATGTATTGCTATTTATGCTTATAGAAAGGATGGATAGAATAAATCTTAATGAAATTACTTCACTTGGGTGTTGAGGTGAAATCAACTAAATATGATGAACAAGACCAAACCCAACTGCCTTTGAAACTAGAGATGAACAAAACTATTGATTTTTATTCCACCAGCGGATCCACTGAATATATTGAAATTCTGCTGAACCAAAAATCTGATTTGAGCCCAGTTTGGAACTCGTTTTTTTAATTACATTTTTGAGGGTCTCTAGCTTGAGAACCAAACAGTCCAAAAAAATGGGAATAATACAAGAGAAGAAAAAAAACCCACAGTAATTTGGCTCTGTCAAGCTAAATGAATTAGGCTGGGATGCTTTGAGATTATGAACTTTATTGGCAATGTTTTGTCAAACTTATTTAATGCTAGTGAAGCCTTCATACAAACTTCAGTTGTAAGAATGAATCCATTTACTACCCTACCCACAATTGCAATTAGTTTATGATTTATATGAGAGTATCAATGGTGATATTTCTGTGATGGCAAGTTTGGTGGGAAGGGGCATCAAGTCTGACCTGTGCCTATTTATTTTTGCGCATTTGGTCTTAAGCCGACTGGTAAGTCAATCATGGCCATGATATGCAGCAGGGGGGCAGAGGCAGAACCGTAACCGCGGGACTGCTGCAGACTACAACAGGTTTGGAAAAATAAAATATGGCGTTTGTGGTTTTAGTTTTTTTTGGTGTGGACATGCCCTTTAAAGGCCTTGGTACATACTGTATACAAATCATTTTTTGAGGCATGCTATTTACACATTTTCCAAAATATTTTGGCAAAACCAGCAGGGGACTGTGTAGATGTTTTTCATAATTAGAGTGTATAATTTTCAGAAATAGACTTAAACAAACCTATATAATTAGATGGGTAGTTCCTAGGGATTAGAAACAGGAGCTACTACTTTACTAATAAATACTTTACTAATATTTTGTTTGTAACATACCTAAGCATGGAAAATACGGTCTTTATTGGAGATGGCCGAACTTCATAAGGTTTGGCCCATTTTCAAACTTTTGAACTTCAAAGTTAAAAAAGTAAAAGTAAAAGTTCAAAAGTTCGAATTCGGACCCATTACAGTCAATGGGGGAGTGATAGTTCGAAAAATCTGTGTGATTTACAGATAAAATAACAATAGTAACTTACTGTAAATGTCTGTGGCACCTGGTAAATGGTCTGGGGAACATGTCACACTCACTATCACCCAAACTTGTTAAAACACTTCTTAAACACGAGCGTGCAATTGTCGGGTTTTGCGCAAGCTACATTCCAGGGTTTCGGCCAATTTGAAGGTTACCGAACGATACTTTCGAGGGTTAGCAAAAATAGAACTATAAATTCGAGGGTTACCAAAATCGAACAATACTTTCGAGGGTTAACAATCCGTACATTCGAGGGTTATTGAGAACAAACGATACTTTCAAGGGTTAGAGAGTGATACATTCTAGGGTTAGCTAATTTACATTAATTATCGAAAATACAGCCGCGCATCCGGAAAAACGAACTAGTTTGAACCTGTTTGGCTCGAACTCAGGTTCGATTTTGTGTCCATCTCTAGTCTTTGTGTAAGATAGATATTTATATATTTGTAATCTAGAATGATTCTGATTGGAACAGTAGATTAGATACCCATGTGAATTAGTAATAGCTATTGTGTTAGAATAGTATGGAGAATGACCACTCAGCAGTTCACAATCTTACAGATATTAAAGCTCTTGGAACCTGTTTATTTCATTTCATCAATACTTGGAACCTTTGCATAGGAATAAATCAAAGCTGTTTTTATGAAATGAGATTATGCATCCAAGCATGACTTTTGGTTTTCTATTAGAGACTGAATCCTCTGCTAAGACAATTTCCTTTGTTTTAAATCTTTCTACATGTGGTCTCTCTTATTGATTTACACCTACAGGGGTTGGCTTATTGCGGCGTTCCTAATAGCGTAAATTATAGACCATATTTGTGGGATGAGCAGGTTATGTAATTTGTTTAATGTACATGAAGATTTGAATTTGTGTCCAGAGTGTAACGCTACCAAGATAATATCAATGTAAGGACCAAACTGCAGTGTCAAATATTGGTGCCAAATATAACTGGAGAAATCAGGATTTTGCTTTAATTTTTAACCCCTTCCTTGTTTCAAAGATCATACACAGTGGCATAACTAGGAATCACTATGCCCCCCAGCAAAACTGTGAAGGGACCCCTCTCCCAGGGAAAGAGGTTGTATCTATCATAGGGAAAATAAGAAGATGGGGCCCCCTGACTGACCCCCTGTGGTTGCATTGGTCTCCTTCCTCTGGTAGTAATGGCCCAGATCATAGTCACTGTAAATTGAAGTAGCATTATGTGTATAGGGCTTGAACACAACAAGATAATGTTATACATTAGTTACAATTGCCCTAGTTGAATATACACAGCACTAGTTGGTATTGAGATGTATCTAATAAGAAAGTATCTTATCCTATCTAATATTATTATGGACACAGATTTAATGTAAAGTAAATGATTTATTTGATCTTACATGAACATTATTGATTTGACAACTTATACATATACAGGGAGATTCAATAAAAGTTATTTTCGTTAAAAATGGTGCTAATTTTGCCCCAGCCAATCAGATCTTATTTAACATTTGAAAGCTAATGTCTGATTGGTTGGGGCAAAATTAGTCCCCTTTTTAACGATAATAACTTTTATTGAATAACCCTGATAGTTTGTTATGTGTACTGATTATAAGAAACATAATACAGTGGTATATTAGTGCACTGCAGTAAGAGAAACATTGCTCTGATCTCCCGTTTCCTGTTCTCTGAATGATGTTGGAGAGGTTTCTAATGTCACTGATCACAGAGGGCCGTTATACTCTAATCTGGTGGTTGCTGCTATGAGATATTAAACGTTGGCATCTCATTTCTCAGATCAGAATGAATATGTGGAGCTGTCTGGATAGAAACCTTATGATCTCATAAACTGCATCTTGTTAAGTGAATGTGCAGGACAATTTGAGACCAGTTTAGCAGGATAAATTTAATAATATTTATTAACATTTGATTTGCTGAAGGAAACAAACACATTCCAGTGCAGGCAAGTGGATCATATTTCTCTGGTACTGCTCACTTCAATCCCACATTTATTTATTGGGCCATTAATCATGTGCAGTGAACTGATCTGCATATTCATATGAAATAGGTTGTGATATGACTAAAGGTTCGTACACACGCTCAATTAGCAGTCGAGCCACGACTCCCAACACCGAACGCTGTACGCGATGAACAACCGTTTCGGGCGAGAATCCTCCGTGTGTATGCATTCGCCATGTGTAGCGCTCTGTGCCGGGGGTGGTGGCTCGCTTGCAAAATCGTACATTTGTACGAACCTTAAAGGGACTGTAAACTCCCCATCCTCCATAAAAACAACTATGTGCCATCCGTTTCTATTATTCACAGGGAGGTGAGAACGCTTATTCTCACCTCCCTGTGAATAATAGGACGCTCGGCGGATCTGGAACTTACCTTCGCCCCGCTCCTCTCGCAGCCGCTCCTTCACTGAAAGCCGCTCTGTCCCGGCCGCGCGCCCTATCTTAGGTGCATGCGCGCAAATACAGAAGATAGGGCGCGCGATCGGGAGAGAACAGCTGTTCAGTGAAGAAGCGGCTGCGAAATAGAAAGCAAGTTGTCCAGGAGACATGGAAGAGAAGGGAGAATAGTACAGCTACTACTGCAATACAATCTCTCTCTTTATGACCTATCATCAATCAGTGAAAGCTATTAAGAAGGGGGCTCAAGTGCAGCCTTATCTCTGCCATCAAAGCTACGTCTCCCCCCCAGCTAAAGTTTTTATCTCTATGTTTGTGCAAACAGAGCAGGGAGGAGGGAGGAACTTGAGCAGGGAAGAGGGTCACGTCACAGATTTGATTAACAGTACAAGTAGGAGTAGAGGAATGCAATCATAGATTCTGGTTGTTTATGCCTTCCATTCCTAGAACACATTATAACAGAATACAAAATAGTATTTTACTCAACTAAGTAACCGTGCTAGTGTTGGGTTACTTATATTAAAGGAACCAGAGTTAATCCCTTGGTCCTTTATAGAAAGTCCTGTAGGATGGACATTTTGAGCTATACCTCTTTCTATGCCCAACCAGCAGATTTAAATTTGGCTTTAATTTGTGTGTCTTTGACATCAACACAAATACACAAACAACAAATACACACATTTTCTAAATAAAAGTTCTAAATTTACAAAATAAAAGTGAAAACATGCCCCCATCCTACAAAGACACAGGTACACACCTACTGATGCACCCCTACACCTATTCTACCCCACAGTTTTAATCACAACCACTCCTAAATCATGCAAAGATGTACCCCCCAACCCAACACAGACACATATACACACACCTACTGGTGTATCCCTAAACTCACCCTTCCGTTTCCATTGTATCCCTACATTAATTACCAAAAAAGTAAATTGTACAGTAAGAAATGAGACACAGGTACATACTGATGCACTCATATACCAACAACACCCTTCCATTTCATTTGGAACAATACATACAATAATAAATTATGGAAATGAAACCCTTTTTATTGTCATAGCAATAGCATTGAGTTTTAAAATTCTTGGCACACACACACTTCCAAGCCAATTATAAGTTTATTCTAAATGTTGATTCATGTCCCCCTATGAGATATCATAGGGGGACATGCTTGAAATGCCGGTAAAGTGAGGTAATTAAGAGTGCAATTTCCAGATAGTGTCTATGGGTTTTACCTTGCACTCTTGTTCATCACATCATCACTGTAAAATTATCAACCAATTAAAAAGAAGATTTTACCATGACAACATTAAAAAGATTTTATTTTCTAAACTGTGTCTGTTCTGCCAGTGTACAAAATGAAAATAACAGAGAAGTGTGGGCATCAGTAAACGTAAAATGAATACATTATATTGTATTGCAATTTGTTTTGTTTTAGCAAAAAAAGCAATATACTTAAAGATTTAAATAAAGATTTAAATAAAGATTTAAATAAAGATTTAACTGTAATGAAGGGACAAGAAAGTGTTATTAATATTCTGGTCAATGCTTAATCTATTAGAACTAAAGGGTTCATCCTTTGTATCAAATTCCCCTGTCAAGTTGTGTTGGGATATTGACATTAAAGAGAATGATCATCCTTAGTACCCAGATATCCCAGGGCTGATTCAGCAGAAGGTTGTAATGAAATCCTAGGCCTTTTAAGGGAGGAAAGGGTTTCATTCTGTTGGTAGTGTGCAAATGCTGTAAGCACTGAAGCAATAAGCAGCTGTTTAGCCCTAATATATGTATGCAAACATGGAACAGGCTATAATTATTTATATATCAGAGTAAATAAATCCTATACCTTCCTGTCTAAAAACAATAGATAATTTATTGGTGCATGATATATATAATATAATCCTTATCTTACTCCTCTGCTCCTTATGGTTTCCTGCAGTGCCTTTTCAAAGTCCCAAAAAGTGAAGCCTCTGTGAGTTATCTGGATTCCTGCTTCCTTCTCTGAAACAATGCGACTTTTTAACTTTTTTAACCTGATTCCTCTTCCTCATTCCAATAAAAAGAGACAAAATCTACACACCTTACACACTTACTGATGTGCGCTGTGCTGTTACCCCCCCCTCCTTTCAGTCCTTGTTCAGCCACTGCAACTCAATCTCTTTCTGGTTTCTTCTGCTTTCTCCTGCACTGAGCATGTGCCAACCGCAGATCAGAAGGAGAAACTAGTATTTGTAGACCACAGATTCAGAACCCCCAACCCACTTCTCCAACTTTCTAAACAGTGATTTCTTCATTTATTGGGCTGTACTGCCTGTAGAGAGGTGGTAGATTTTTCATTTCATGACCTTCCATTTAAAATCAACCTGTTTGGAGATCACAGTTCCCCTTTTATCCTGTTATGTTCAGTGCCATTTTTGCCATAACTGTGCATGTTTACTGGGTTGCTACCCAGCTGGTAAAAAGATATGAACAATAATACAGACTGTATTTCAATATATTGCAAGGGTGTTATGCTCTGCCCAAGGCATGTCACCCAGGCCAGTATTTTGTCTGAAAAGCAAGCATTAATAGAAAACCTCCATGGTGCTTTGGAACCCATTTTTTTTACAACCAACATTTACAGGGAGATTCAATAAAAGTTCTTAAAATTTGAAAGCTAACATCTGATTGGTTGGGGTAAAATTAACACCATTTTTAACAATAAGAACTTTTATTGAATAACCCTATTTGTGTTTTATTAATATTGTTTAGGACATCCTGATGATGACGACCTATGCGTCGTCAAAACATAGATAAAATAAAGTTGGTTTGATGTTTCAAAACCAGTGTGCCTGGGAATTGCCTTTCTATTGTTTAGGACATAATATCACCAGTTTCCCAAGTGATTTAGCCTGCTGATTGAACAGAGCTCAGATTCAGAACAGGACTTACATAGAGTCCCTGGCCATGCTCAATGTCCTGGCTCATATTGGGGAGATTTTATGTGGGTGTGGGGGAGGAGCTAGAAATACCTAGATTTTTTAATTGTTAGTTTTCTAATTAGTTGGTTCCATTATGTCATTACTTCAGTGTAAGTTTATAACTTTAAGGTTATCAGGAGTCTCCATATACAACCACAGTGAGATTCATTCAAATGTGTGTTAGATTGTCCCAGACAGTAATTTGGTGCTGAAAATACCAACCTGTCTCCTTTACGTTATAATAAACGCAAGGCCCAGCCCAAAACCCTGCCAAAAAAACCAAAGAATTTCTCTGTACATTAGGCCTTGTTTATCATGAAGCTGAGGATTCTTTTTTATAGATATTTTTATGGGTCTATTGAATTTGGGTGAAATCTGTATTTCAAAGAATTTCTGATTGAGACAGAAAGAGATGAAAAAGAAAAAAAACTCTAGTTATTGTTAATGTGGGGGGAACCAGAGACATGAAAATGATCTAAAGAGGAACAGTGATTTAGTGACCTGTAACAAGGTTCTGCATTTCCCTGTCCATTATTTACAAATCAGCTCGCTTTAATCGAGGTTACAGTAAGTGGTGGTTCCAGTTATTTTTTTATTTTTTAAAGTGCCATTATACTATAGTGTATAGTAAGTAAAGGAAAGTGGAATAAACAATATTAACATTTAGGCGAGATAAGGAAGCAATGGCATATTGTAATATTATGTGGGATACATACCTTTGTTCTGGGCTTGCTGGTACACAGAGGATGGATGTGAAATAACCAGAAATCCTTCTTCAGCATTGGTCCTGCTGAAACAGAAGGAATAGGGAGCTGATCTGCCTATGCCCAGGAAGAATAATTCATCCCTTGCTGAACAATCACAGGACCATGTGAACAAAGGTAAGCATGCTGGTAAATATTAACTTTTTGTAAGTTTAATAAGGCTTAATAAGATAAGTGCTGCCTTATCTCACTGCAAAAGTTAATAAGTAATATTTGTTCATAGCTCCCCTTTAATTATGAATTTAGGGGGGAAAAGGTATCGTATGTGATTTGCTCAATAAATAAATGGTCCACCCTGGAAATTTGTAGTTATTGCTTATAAAATCCAATATTTTCATAAGCTCAGTGCTAAATAAAAGGAAGTTTTCTTTCCAGTATACCACAGGGACACAGATGAGACCCATGATCATAGTCCACAATAAAACACAAATGTACGTTTAAAAGAGAAACATGAATCTGCCCTTAAAAAGTTTGAGAGACCCTGAATGACAGTTCTCCTATTTACAAGTAATGACATTGTTTCAAGGATAAATCTTATTCTGCCAGTTTTGCCTAAAATAAATCAATGACATGTTGACAGCTTTCATGGGATGGTAAATGTGGCGTGAACACTATCAGAATTATCTCTGTAATATTAAGCTAGAACACATGCTGGTATCTGCCTGTGGGTAGAGCATTAACTATAAAATAAAGTGTCTGGCTGGACAATGCAATATTTATAATACAAAATAAAAGATTTGTATCCCTGCTTAAAGGAGAAGTCTACTCAAAAACACATTTCCCCTCACTTATGCTCTGTACACGTTAGATCATTGCCAGGAAAAGCGGACAGTAAACATTTAGTTTGACAATCTTAAATGTGTGGAGGATACCCTAGACATTATTAAAGGGTATGTCCATTGTAATTTTAACTTTCTTTTTAACTGTTTAACTGAAGAACAGGAGGTAAATGCACTATCTCTTACCTCCCGCTCTTCAGTAAATCTTGCAGGAGAGGAGGAGACACTTACCCACGGACCCGATCCAGCGCCGGCTTCTCTGACAGCCTCCAACGCGTCCACCCTCCTTCGCACTGTGTGCGCATGCAGCGCTGGAACGATGCGGGTACATTAAGTGTCTTCTGCTCTCCTGGAAGATTTACTGAAGAATGGGGGTAAGAGATGTGCATTTACCTCCTGTTCTTCACTAAAACAGTTAAAAAGAAAGTTAAAATTACGATGGACATACCCTTTAAGGGAAGCATGGACATAGTCCTACTGTGCCATGGGAGGTCTCTTGGTAGCTCCCACTTTCCCTCCACTAAACTAAAAAACAGGCTGCTGTGCTACTGCCAAGTAGCCTGTCTGTATGGGGATTTTTAAAGGGCATGTCCACCCTGAAATCTTTTTCTATAAGGTAGGTAGAAGCTGCCCACCCCCAACCACCATAATATATTTTTTTAAATATGCCCCAATAGTTACTTACAGTCCCTTCTCTCCAACGCCGTCTTCTATCCAGCTTCCTGCTTGCAGAAGTAGCAAGCAGGGGCTGGTCCGCCATCCGCATCTGTGATTGGCTTAGACGCGGCCAATCACAGACGCGGCTGACGTCAAGACGCTGCGGGAGAGAAGGGTTCATAACTATCCGGGCATTTTGAAAAAAAAAAGAATATGGCGATTAGGGCTGGGCAGCTCTTACTTACCTAACATAAAGAGGATTTCATGCTAGGTTCCACGGCCTCAGAGGATGGATCCGGATGGTGGGAGGAGGGGGGGGGGGGCTCCCCTGCGCATGCCTCAGACCTTGATGAGGTTGAGGCAGAGAGAGGCACCGGATCAGTCACTGACAGCTTCTACACTGCAGTTTCCAGGACTTTGAACAGTCACTGCAGGAGAACCATTTGGAGTAGAAATGATTGTGGAGAGACCAGAGTATTCAAAGGATACTTTGTAGCTAAGTGTAGTTGAGTGTGGATTTGAATCCAGGCCTTAGAGCTGTAAGGTACCAGTTATGATGTGAATCTGTCTCTATTTGTAGTGTGTATGTGATTTGTGTGAACCCTAGTGCTAGTATGTGCACATTAATTTGCCCTAAAAGCTCTAAAATTAGAGCTGATTCAACGGTCTTCAACGAATCGGCTTTAACATGTTCCTGTCCAGCTGTTCTTACCTGTGTTTTCCCATAACATTCCCCAGCCAGATTACACTTTAATAGGATCGGCATAATGTAAGTTGTAAAGGGAATTGGAAAACAATGCAGGTAAGTGCATGGGCACATTAATAAAGTATTATTGGACTTCATGGAAAATGAACCATTATCGGTGATTGGCGCAGCCTCGCAGACTGTTGCTAGACATAAGGTGCCCATACACATGCAATTACAGTTGCATGAATACCGGAAGATTCCATTCTGTCGATACATGGGGTGTATTGGCTCTCTCTACATAAAGGAAAGGGAGCCGACACCGTCCAAAGGAAATTTTCAATCAGGAAAGGTCGTCATTGATGCCCAACAGCGTTAGTTTGTCGGCATCTTTGTTGGTTGTATTTAGCCCCACATCTGTCAGATACTCAGCAAATCCTGTCTGTAATGTGTATGATCACCTTAAAGGGGAACTGTGGTCTTCCATTTTGTATGTGCCTTATGGAGGCAGCCATTGATCACCTGATCATCTGACCGCTCCATCTGGCTCTTCTGCTATCCCCCCCTAAAGTAAAAAAAAACTCTCCTGTCGTCCCTCCGGGAGAAGTTTGGCATGCGTACTACAGCCCTTCTCCCCCTCCCTCCCGATTTAGATTCACTCCCCCTAGCGTAAAAACCTTTATATATAATATTCTCCCTGTCCCCCTATCCCCAACCGCTATAGTTTTAAGTTCAGAAAGTGCCCCAAATATTACTTACCTTCCCTCTTTCCTCCGCCACACTGAACTCCCAGCAGCCGCGTCCGTGATTGGCTGCCGCTCAGCCAATCACAGACGCGACTGCCGATCCCGCCCCTCTGCTTGCATTTTCTCGCAAGCCGAGGGCCTGGCAGTGCGGCGGAGGAAAGTGGGAAGGTAAGTAATATTTGGGGCACTTTCTGAACTTAAAACTATAGCGGTTGGGGGTGGGAGGACAGGGAAAATATTATATGAAAAAAATTTAAGAAGGGTGGAACTGCCCTTTAAGGTAATTGTTGGTTGATCGGGGTAAAAAATTGCATGGCTTTTCGACAGGCTGTGACCGCTGTCTGACTGTTCGTTCATCTAAATTGGATGAATGGGCGATTGGACACATCTGAAGAACATGGCTGGACCAGATGCTCTGTCGCATCGAAATGATGTCCATGGTCTCTTTCGCTGAAACCGACAGTCCTTCGTCCTGGCCGATCAATCAAAAATGCCAAACAGTTGGGACGAAGGATCTAAAGGTGTGTACCAGGCTTAAGGCAGAAGTTTTCAACCACCAGGTTGTGGACCAGTACCGGTCCCTGGATCATTTGGTACCGGGCCACTGAGCTCATCTGTACATATTATTAGGGTGATGTAATTAAAGGGCATGTTCACCCCAAAACTATAATTGAACCCACTATTGGCCCCACTGTGTAGTGTAATAAAATCCTTACCTTACATCCCTGCTACAAATGGCTGCCCTGCTATACCCCCCCCCCTCAAAGTACAGAAAACTGGCCACCAGGAGCCTGAGAGAGTCTATATAGGACTCTGCCTCTTGTCTCTCCTCCTGGAGAATTTTGCCATGCGCACTAAAGCCCCCCCCCCCTTCTCCCTCCCTCTCCCTAGTGTAAATCACCTTTGTGGTATAGTAGGTCTTCCTCCCCCAGCCCCAACCGCTATAATAGTTTTGTCAGAAACTCCCCTGAACTCTACATACCCTACCTCTCCCGGCATTCTCCACTGCTGGCAGCCACGTCTGTGATTGGCTGCCTCTCAGCCAATCATGGACGCGGCTGCCGGTCCTGCCCCCTGCTTGCAGTTTTATGCAAACAGAGGGCCGGGACAGTACGCCAGAGGAAAGAGGTAAGGTAAGTAATGATTGGGGGAGTTTCTAACAAAACTAATATGGCAGTTGGGGCCGGGGGAGGGAGACTTACAGTTCACAAAAAGTTATAAAAAGGGGTTGACATGCCCTTTAAAGTTCTTATTGTGGTGCTAATTTTGTCCCAACCAATCAGATGCTAGCTTTCAAATAACATATGATTGGTAAGGTCAAAATTAGCACCATTTTTAAAGATAAAAACTTTTATTACATCTCAAAAAAGGTTGGTGGCGTCAGGCCTAAATCTCCTTTATGCATGTGTCTTTTTAAGTATTAAACACAAATCTGTGTAAAACACAATATTACTTCAGGTTAACATGTGTTTTACACAGATTTTAGGGCATAGCGACATTTCCAAATGTTTTTGGAAATAGCATTGTGCTAATGATATAAAACCCCCTTGGTTAAGTTTAGCGCTGTATATGGTCTTTAATTCAACGCAACCGGAACTTCTTACCTTTACGCGATCCCAGGATACAATACCAGTCTCCTTTACGTCTGGTATTGTATCGCAGGATCGTGCAAAGGTAAGTAACGAACATATTGAATCTCCCCAATTGTGTTACCTTGCGCGCTGTATTATGTTTCTTTTATTGGACGATGCCTATAAATGAAATTGAATGATTATGTTACAGGCTATCAATTAAAATATTCTTTGGAACAAAAGGCAAATATTCAAACTTTCCCCTCGAAAAAAGGCTTTGAGGATACTGCCACTCTTATCAGTCTGTACCTGCCTTCATACACACACACACTAATACAAATGTAGTTGTCAATCATTGTAGGCAATGGTGAAAAAATATCAGTCAGCAATCCTTAAAGGACAACTAAAGCCACAGAACAACACTGAACCAGAAGGCAGAACACCTTGATATAAAGCCAGTAATCAGTGTCTTACCTCTCATTTTGATGTGGGTGCTGGGAAATTTCCCTAAAATATGGTTTGTGCTTAATACCACAGCATTCTAATATCACACAGTCTGGTCAATGACCATTATTTTCTGCACATGCTCAGTCTTTAGCTATGGCAGAAACTTGTTACAGTTGGTCACACCCATAAATAATCTCTATCCAGTCCTTTTACAGGACAGATAAAGCAAGGAAGCATGTGACTGAGGCAGGAGGTGTGGTCTGACACTGCACATACACACAGATAATTCATCCAGTTCTTAACAGGCTTACATTTATTTTAATGCAATTTACTGAAGTCATATTATATAGCTTATTGGTGTTTTTAGGGGGGTTGTTTTCAGATTCTGGAGTATAAAAAATGGATTTAGTTCTCCTTTAACCGCGTAACCTGTTATTAGTAGATTGTGAAGACCCATACGCCAACTGAAAGGCAATTTCAACTTGCACGAACCTGTAGTATTGTGGAAAGCAATATGAATGAATTCTAACATTGATTTTATTTTTGCAGGATTGATAAAGCCATGCTGGCCAGCCTGAAAGTCAAGTAAGTTTTTCAATTTTCTTTCTCTGCTTTTCTCAAAGGGGATTAGAGAATGTGACATTGGTTAGTTAGCATGGCTGTGATGTAACACTTGGAATATTCCGTTTTGCATTTATCTCTATTTAAAGTGATATACAGAAGTGAGATTTGACTGTTGACACCTGATGAAAGAATGAGCTGACAAACTCAAATGTTCATTGCCAGCGTGCGGGCGTTCTTGGTGGTCTGCCCAACTGGATCAATGAACAACTGCTGGCCGAGTGCAGGAACATCAGGTATGTCTAACTTGCGGCTCTCCAGATGTTTGAAAATAATATCTCCCAGCATTCCCTTACTGCAATAAAGGAGCCGTGCAGCCAGGGAGACGTCATTTTTAAACATCTGGAGGGCCACAGGTTAGACAAACAGTACCTGATGTAGTGTGTAAGAAAGAGTTTCCATTAAGCCTCCAATCACTTTATATACTGCCAGTCATAGTGTACAATGAAAACAAATGGCCATGACTGACTATCCAAATTAGCTTTTGCTTGCAGTGGAAAATTCCTATTTTCCTTTGAACAGATGAGATGATGAAATAGTCATATTGTTGGCCGGCACTTTGACTTTTTCTTAATAACACTCGCTGTTTTCCTGAATAAAATATGTCAGAGATACTCGGGAGTATAAACTGCTCTCTAATCAGTTTTCATGACTGGAAGGAAAATACACATCTATAGTGTTTATATCCAGGGGTACTGCATTCCATAATGAACAATACTAATGAAATGACCACAATCTGCACAGACATAGACATACATCCCTTTGTATGTCCCCTGGGGTACATTATAAACTGCCAGAAATACAGTAGGAGAGCCACAAGCAGGGGTTCAACTGCAAAAAAGATTTTTATTTGGTGCACTGGATAAAGGAGCACAAGGCTCCAAAACATGTTGCTCCGGTGCACAAAATAAAAGTCTTTTTGCAGGTCAACCCCTGCTCGTGGCTCTCCTAACTTTTTATGTATTTCTGGATGGAGTGGAGTGGGATTTTGAGTGTGAGTAACTGCAAGACTGCAGCTGTTTATTTGTTACATAATAAACTGTCATTGTTCATTCAAATATTTTCAGTCATGTCTTTCATGATCATGTTGGCACGTGTTACAGTAGCTCTGTACCATAATGTGCGTGTACGGAACCGTAATGTCAAACATGGACAGCACAGAGAGACTAATCGCAGACTGGAGGCTTGACAATGCCAATCAGCCAATGGAGCTGTTAGCAAATGTGACAGGCTGTCTGGGCAGACATGATTTTCATTTTTGTTTTATGAATCAGACTCACATATTATGTGGGTGATGTGAATTGTACCAGGTATGGTAATTGTTACTGAGAATGGAATGTCAGATGTTTATATGCATGTGATTTACAACGCTTAGAATAGAAACACCGTGTTATTGTTTCTGGGATGAAAGCTTGTGCAGAGCTGATTGGTTTAAGAAATGCTCATTCTGATTATAGAGACTGTGCTCTATAAAAATAACGCAAATAAATATATCGCATTAGATCGAACCTAGGGGTTGTCTTTACAAGGCTTTTCAGGCAGTGATTAAAGGGGAACTGTGGTCTTCCATTTTTTATGTGCCTTATGGAGGCAGACATTGATCACCTGCTGGGAAATTCTAATTAACATACCAGAAATGCAAAATTAAATTATAATTCCCCAGAAGTCTCTTTACCTTTATTTGCATAATGAGCAAGGGAGTTGTGGGGGAAACTCTCCCTAACTCGCTTGACTCCTTGTAAATCTTATTTTTCAAAGCCCAGAATGAATAAAAGCTATATGTTTACACATGAATACCAAAACTAAATAAAGGCAGTGGTATGCACTATATTTGATTGCTTTTATAAAATATGCCTGTATATATGTGAACTATTTTAGAAGTTATTTGTCAAGAAAAAAAAAATCAGATTTCTGGCCCAATAATTAAAAAAATGATAAGAAAAAAATATTTTTTAGCCCTTCTCTACTACAACATAAATAGAGAACTACATAGGGCATGTCCACCCCCAAAACTAAAATGTAACCTACTACTGCCCTCACTGTGTAGTTTAAAAATCCTCACCTTACCCCTCTGCTCCAAACGGTTCTCCTGTAATGTCTGTTCAAAGTCCTAGAAATTAAAGAGTAGGAGCCATTTCTGGTGTAATTTGTTTCCACCTCTAACTATTCCTTGTCGAGGTTTCTATGAGGGCAAGCATGCTCAGTAATCACTATGAGGCAGCATTGAAAGAGGAAATTTCCCATCATGCAATGCACATGATTTGCATGAACACTGTCTCCATTCTAGTTATAGCAAAAAAAGCCCCTAGCAGAAGATATTTCTGATTGGATATCTAAAGATAACAATTTTTTTCAGTATTGATGTCCTTTTATACCTGTTACCTTAAAGGAAATGTGCAGAAAGTGCTTGCAATAAACTTTCATTTTTGTTGCAACATCTGAAAGGTCTTTTTACTTATGTGCATCCTGCCACGTGAATGGCGGCAACTAAAGAGTTACTATGTCACATTACATAGTAACTCTTTAGTTGCTGCCATTCCTGTGGATTACCCAACCATTTACTTTCTGTGTATGCTTGTGAAGGTTCTCATTCATCCAGGTCATGGTATATCTGTTGTATTCAATTAGATCAACTGGACTTGAAGTTTAGTTCTTGAAGATGTTTCGCTAGTCATCCGACTGGCTTTCTCAATTCAGAATGACTTGTACAAGAATCTGTGGCAATTATGTACCCTGGAACATCCCAATTAGCATATCACAGCCAAGTGTTAAGGGCGGGATTGCATAGTGGCTAAGAGGTGTTATAGGAACGCCCAGAGTAAGGTGTCAAAACAGCATTGTACATGGCAGACAGATGGTGTCGAACCCCCCCACACATAAATGGCCTCCTTGACACCTCTCCTGAACCAGTCACGTTCCTTTGCCAATATGTTAACATTACAATCTTCAAAGGTATGTCCTTTATCCTTAAGATGCAGGTACACGGCTGAGTGTACCTGCATCTTACCTGCATCTTACCTGCATCTGTGTAGTGAGGTGTCCAAGTTGGGTTTTCCTGGCTATGCAGTGCTCTGGGGCAATAGAGAAATAATTTCCCTGCTTAGTACAGCACGGGGATAAACCGTGATTATGCATTTCTAAGCACATTTCTATTTTATAATAATCTTATATTGTAAGTGGATATATATTTAGTGATCAGATCATCTCATTATTGGGAGATGCTTATAATAAATGTAAGTAGCAGGGCTGCACTAATTACAACCTGGTTGTATTTACACTGCATGTTTTCAATATACAACCCCTATCCTATACATTCCCTATCTGCTCTCTACTGTTTGAGAGTGCTTCTCAGGGAATGGTGAAACTAGCAGTGCAACTACATAGGTACTTGGGTTAGTCACTATTTTGCAGGCTATTTGGAAAAGCAATTACAGGCACTGTAATAAAAACACTATTTATATCATTTATCTGTTTTATCAACATATATGTGCAGTTTATAGACAGCTATACAACAACACCATAGGTATTGAATCCCAGGAGCTTCACAACATTCATTTCTGCAGTCCAACTAAATAACCAGCCATCTACTTGCAAATCTCTAACCTCAATACAAAGGCAAGACCTTTGAGTTTGACTGCTGATTAGAAACTGAGCTGCTCTGAAGATTTCATGCTGTTTTATAGTGTCTCATAAACAACCCCCCAAAATCTGATTGGTCTAGATACAATCTTAAATCTGATTGGATCTTGGATGTTGGACCAATGAGATATTGGGGGTGGGTATAGGAGTCACTACAAATAGTGAATGTTTAGCAAGGAGAGCTAGTTTCAGTTTTGCATTTCATCTGAGATGTTATAGCTTTGTTCTGTGGCATGTACTGGGATATAAGCTTATTGAGTGATTCTGGCTGGGTAGCTTGAATAGGCAGCTCTTAGTTCAGATGGCTCTCAATTTAGTTCTCAGTATCTAAGATTAAAAAAAATCTAGTAAAAGTATGAATTGTTATCACAACTAAATACTCAATGGGAGGTCTGAGTAACAGAGCTATTGATGTGAATGTGCAGAAAGTGCTTGCAATAAACTTTCATTTTTGTTGCAACATCTGAAAGGTCTTTTTACTTATGTGCATCCTGCCACGTGAATGGCGGCAACTAAAGAGTTACTATGTCACATTACATAGTAACTCTTTAGTTGCTGCCATTCCTGTGGATTACCCAACCATTTACTTTCTGTGTATGCTTGTGAAGGTTCTCATTCATCCAGGTCATGGTATATCTGTTGTATTCAATTAGATCAACTGGACTTGAAGTTTAGTTCTTGAAGATGTTTCGCTAGTCATCCGACTGGCTTTCTCAATTCAGAATGACTTGTACAAGAATCTGTGGCAATTATGTACCCTGGAACATCCCAATTAGCATATCACAGCCAAGTGTTAAGGGCGGGATTGCATAGTGGCTAAGAGGTGTTATAGGAACGCCCAGAGTAAGGTGTCAAAACAGCATTGTACATGGCAGACAGATGGTGTCGAACCCCCCCACACATAAATGGCCTCCTTGACACCTCTCCTGAACCAGTCACGTTCCTTTGCCAATATGTTAACATTACAATCTTCAAAGGTATGTCCTTTATCCTTAAGATGCAGGTACACGGCTGAGTGTACCTGCATCTTACCTGCATCTTACCTGCATCTGTGTAGTGAGGTGTCCAAGTTGGGTTTTCCTGGCTATGCAGTGCTCTGGGGCAATAGAGAAATAATTTCCCTGCTTAGTACAGCACGGGGATAAACCGTGATTATGCATTTCTAAGCACATTTCTATTTTATAATAATCTTATATTGTAAGTGGATATATATTTAGTGATCAGATCATCTCATTATTGGGAGATGCTTATAATAAATGTAAGTAGCAGGGCTGCACTAATTACAACCTGGTTGTATTTACACTGCATGTTTTCAATATACAACCCCTATCCTATACATTCCCTATCTGCTCTCTACTGTTTGAGAGTGCTTCTCAGGGAATGGTGAAACTAGCAGTGCAACTACATAGGTACTTGGGTTAGTCACTATTTTGCAGGCTATTTGGAAAAGCAATTACAGGCACTGTAATAAAAACACTATTTATATCATTTATCTGTTTTATCAACATATATGTGCAGTTTATAGACAGCTATACAACAACACCATAGGTATTGAATCCCAGGAGCTTCACAACATTCATTTCTGCAGTCCAACTAAATAACCAGCCATCTACTTGCAAATCTCTAACCTCAATACAAAGGCAAGAGCTGCTAGTTTGACTGCTGATTAGAAACTGAGCTGCTCTGAAGATTTCATGCTGTTTTATAGTGTCTCATAAACAACCCCCCAAAATCTGATTGGTCTAGATACAATCTTAAATCTGATTGGATCTTGGATGTTGGACCAATGAGATATTGGGGGTGGGTATAGGAGTCACTACAAATAGTGAATGTTTAGCAAGGAGAGCTAGTTTCAGTTTTGCATTTCATCTGAGATGTTATAGCTTTGTTCTGTGGCATGTACTGGGATATAAGCTTATTGAGTGATTCTGGCTGGGTAGCTTGAATAGGCAGCTCTTAGTTCAGATGGCTCTCAATTTAGTTCTCAGTATCTAAGATTAAAAAAAATCTAGTAAAAGTATGAATTGTTATCACAACTAAATACTCAATGGGAGGTCTGAGTAACAGAGCTATTGATGTGTTGGAATATCTGGTTCCAGTATTTTACCAGGAATAATCTCCAGTAATAGAACAGAGGGAGATGATTGCAAACCATTCTAGAGAGCAACATGGTAATTAAAGAGATATCAAACACATGCATCAAAGCTGAGTCTGAATAAATTCAAGTGTAAAAGTAACCAGTCTGTAATAAATGCAGCCCTGCTTGTACCAACAGTTGTGTCTTACTATAGAGCAAACAGCAGTGATCAGCACTCCATTCCAAGCAAGGAAATGCCTGGGTGCCATTCAAAAGTTTCAGACCTGGGAGTGCCTTCGTATTTCTGTGTGTGTATATATTTATTTGTATATATATATATATATATATACCATTGATAAACTGATTCAATCTGACATCAACATGCTACTTGCACACAACAATATCAGATCATGTAGTTCTGGTGACTATAGAAGAAGAGAATGGGTTAATGTAAAATCCCAGAATCCCAGGTGGCACTTGCAAATCAGTTGCTTAGATTCTGCATGTTTAAGTAATAAATGGAGAAAGGGCTATTTTAACCATTATGCAAAACCCTTCTGATTGGTGGACATATCTCCATAGACTACAAGCACACTGCCCACTATAGGAGGAGAGAAATCAATTGCTACACCCATAAGAAACACAAAAATGAAAATAACTGTTCCAAAAAAATAATGAAAGTATATGGCACACAGGATAGCGCTCCCTACACTACAGCAAAAATAGTTTTGGGGGTGGACATGCCCTTTAATACTTGTCACCAAACACACCTTCAGCTCACCAGGGCTGAAGGTAGCACATGGAGCCTACCCAGCCAGGTGTATAGTAGTCTTAACAGCTATCTTTTGTAGCCCTTATGCCTAACTACAACTTATCAGTACAGCAGCTAATCCAACACTAGGCTGCAATTCAGATCTCTTGCATTTTATAGTGTCTCCCATACACACCTTTAAAATCTGATTGGTCTAATTTAAATCTTGAATCTGATTGGATCGAGGTTATTGTACCAATCAGATTTAGGGGTGGAGTATAGGATTGGTCCAATACCCAAGATCCAATCAGATTCAAGATTTAAATCAGACCAATCACATTTTAAAGGTGTGTTTGGGAGACACTATAAAATGCAAGAGATAGTTTGGCTTAGCTGCTATACTGATAAGTTGTAGTCTTGTATTTAGGCATAAAGGCTATAACAGTTGACTGTTGGTCTAGTATATATCTGGCTAGGTAGGCTCAACGAGCTTCCTTCAGCTCTGGTGAGCCTTAGATCCTCATTATTTGGTAATAAGTATTGAAACAGCACTACTGCTGGATAATTCTCTATTTATGTTATTTTAGAGCAGGCCCTATCAAAAAACTTCATATCCTACATATTTTTAATGAACTAGAAAACAGATTTTCTTTTTTTTCTGGTCAAATTCCTTTTTATATATATATATTTATTTATGAAATCAATCAAATATATTGCATACCACTGGCTATATATATATATAGTATTCATGTGTAAACATATAGCTTTTTTTCATTCTGGGCTTTGAAAAATAAGATTTACAAGGAGTCAAGCGAGTTAGGGAGAGTTTTCCCCGCAACTCCCTTGCTCATTATGCAAATAAGGGAAAAGAGACTTCTGGGGAGTTATAATTTGATTTTGCATTTCTGGTATGTTAATTAGAATTTCCCAGCAGTAAAGACAGCAGTGAGCATGCCAAGGCAGCAGTCAGATGATCAGGTGATCAATGGCTGCCTCCATAAGGCACATACAAAATGGAAGACCACAGTTCCCCTTTAAGCTAATGTGCCTCTAGAGCGCATAGAGTCCTGACCAATGTGTTGATGGTCTGTTGCTTACGGATACATTTAATTCCTAGGGGATCTAGGCACCTTTATGTTGGGGGCTCTGTGTGCCACATTATCCGTACTGCAAAATAAAAAAACAGCACATCTGTGGACACAAGTCTTTAGGCACTAGGGTATGATTTACCTTCCATTAGCAGCATGTTTGTAATGAGCTTGTCTTATTTTGCTCTTAGAGGTTTTCTCCCAAATCTGCATTATGCAAATAGTCTTAATTTTGTACCTCCCACAAAGAAATAAAGGCACATTCATTTACCCTTTATTTACTAACCCAGTGAGGAGATTGTGATTTGTCACCAAATAACTTCCTATCATTGTGCTTTAGTAAAAGTTCCAAAGTTCTATAGTTCTGAAACAAGCCCATTAAAATCAATGGGAGAAAATAGATAGAAACGTTTGGATTAATTACAGCGAAATTAGCAATGGTAACTTACTGTAAATGGCTCTGGCACCTGGGAATGGTCTGCGGAACACGTACATATCATTGTTTAAACACTACCTTTCCCCACATCGGGCTATTGTCATGTTTCCGTGTGCTACATTCGAAGGTTATTGCCATTTTTGAGGGTTACCGAACGATACATTTGAGGGTTACCAAAAATCGAACGGTACATTTGAGGGTTACTGAAATCGAATGATACATGCAAAGGGATATCGCTGAAATGGTACATTCGAGACTTATGACCGCAATCGAGGGTTAGCTAACAGTATACAAATTTGCTAATTACCTAATTGTCATTAATTATTAAAAATATGTCTGCAAATTCGGAAAGTTCTAGAAATTCGAGTTTGTCCAAACTATTAAAGTTCGGGACGAACTCAGGTTCGAGTCCATCTATAATCTGTACCAAACAATAAGCAATCATAAAAAATCAATCTGATTAGTAATCTAAAGTTTACTACATATGAATTGTTAAAAAACATGAAAATGTGAAGATGCGAATGGATAGTATCAACATAATTTCTTATTGCCAGAGGAATTATTTTAACTAAGCTCCCATAACCCATCAACAAGAGTAAGCGGGAGAGGAATCCCAAAATAAAGCTGTGATTGCAGAGCTTGCCGTTAGTTAATGAAGCCAGCTGTTTTCTGTGCGCGAGTGCTGCCATGAAGCCTTAAGCTTTATACAGTGTCCTAATACGCTGAATTATTCATTGCATGCTTTTTTTAAGGGGATTGTGACAAAGTTACTAAATGATGTAAATCATTTTATTCCTATGTTTTGTTTTTAATGTATATTCAGCTTATATGAAGCCATTTCAAATGTATAATGAAACTGACAAAATACTTTATAATTAGGATCGTTCTTAATTACTTATTGATAGGGGAAGAATTCATTGCTTGCTATGGGCTCACACTATTTATGTGAAAGTTTGCATGAGTTGTATTTTCCCTTTAAAAGTCCATAAATCTTTCCTTGGTCCAACAGTATTACAGTGCACACATTATAAAATACCTAATGCTTGTCAGGAGGTCACAATGGATAAATCTTTCATAAGATATAACAGAGAGCATTTTCTAAGAATTGTGGTGTTTTGATTAATAATAAAAGTGTGTAAAAGAAGAGAAAGCCAGCCAAGGATTCCCAGTAGGAAACAGAACATATGAGGCTGGGCAATTACAGTGTAAGTAAGGCTAAGGCGCATCAACACGCATGCATTGGTGAGTGTTATCTTCCGCTGTGATCTGCATAAGTCGAATTCATGCGATGTGGAAAAAAATAGTGATCACATGCTCACAGAAAATGGATAGCAGCACATGCAATGCTTCCACACACATTGCAATGCACTGCTTTGTGATTCTTACGCACTAACAGATCGCAAGCTTGATCTGAGGGGATTTTCTGGTAAGTGAGCAGACAGAGAGAAATTTTTGTTTAGCACTGACCGATCCAATGAGATTTGCCAATTATTGGCTATGAGCTTTGCAAGAAAATGTGGCCAGTCAAAATCTGTCAAATCGGAAGCTTGTAAAAAAACACTAGTGGGGCCTAGCTCTAAATCCGTGTTTTCTAAACCACACACAGTAATGATTTGTCCCCTTCCTGACATCATTTCCATTTACTTTTAAGGAGACAGAGTTATTCTTACTGCAGAGGAGCATGTGTATAAGGGAGAGGAAATGGATTTAGAGATGTAGAATGAAATTGGTATTTCGGTGACAACAGGGATTTTACGTGTACTAAATCAACTTAGCCAAAGCTGTTCATATAATTTACTTGTCGTTAAAATAAAAAAACAATGTACAAATGTTTTATTGTCATGAATATGGTTATACTTGACTATAAATAATGTCATGTTTTTTTACATTTAATCTAACTTGCAGCTCATCTTTTAAGCTGCATTATTTTTTAATCAAGGATACATGTTAAACTATTCCCATGTAAATGTAGCATTGCCTTATCCATCTAATTCTAACTAGTGAACTAGCCATTAGCATGTTGTTAAAGTGCCTATACTTGTAATCTAATGATGCAAAAACTCTATTAATGATACAGCTGGAGGCAAAGACTCTAAATAATGTGATTAAGGAAACAATTGCCAGATATGAGATATTAACTTAAGATTGATGAGTGTTTAGTAACTTTGTGTTGTTCCTAACCTGCTACTTTTAAATCATAATGAATCAAGTACTCCACCTTAAAGGGGAACTGTGGTCTCCACACAAGTTGATTTTCAAACAGGTAGGTCAGGTTCCTACCTTTAAAATGAGATTTCAGATTCAGAAAGTTATGGGGTGGGAGGCAGATAGATAACATTCCAGGGGCTGCTCCTCTACCTCACTGCCGATTAGCACAGTCTTAGAATACACAGTGTGTAAAGAAAAATGGAAGTCCCTCCCCTTCCTTCTGTAGCGAAAATACCAGGAAATCTAAAGCCCTTACCCTCCTTGTAGCCCCTTCCACTCACAGGCTCCTTCCACTCGATAGCCCCATGTCCCCGCCCACTCAAGGACCCCCATGGACCCTCCCCCACTCACACCTCAGACATACACACACACCCTTCAGAAAATGGTATAAAAACAGCCTTTTCAGGCAGAGGCAGAATCAGACAGAAATATTAAAACCACTGATTCTGACTCTGCCTGCAAAAGCTGTTTTTACAGTTTTCTGTAGGGGTGAGGGAATATGGGTCTGAGTTGGGGGAGGGCCTACAGGGCACACAAGTGGGCAGGGCAAGTGTCCTCAAGTACAATTACCCATGAGTGGGATGGGAGGGGCCAAGGGGGTTGAAAGTTAAGGGGTCAAGGGGGCCTTCAGGAGGAGGGGCCATATAAGGGGAGGGGCCACAGGGCCCATGAGTGGGAGGGAACATGAGGGCTGCAAGAGAAGGGGCCAAGGGAGTCTGCAAGGGAAGGGGCCAAGGGAGTCTGCAAGGGGAGGGGCCATGGTGGCCCATGAGGAGTAGGAGACACAGGAAAGAGGGACTGTCACAGGTTTCAGAGCAGGAAGTGCTTGGGATTCGGTGATGCTGCTACCATATCACACAAAATAAATTTCTTAAAAACGATGTTAAAAAAAAGTAATAAAAAATACTCAAGAAAGCAATTCCTATCAGCAGGGTCGTTTCTAGCCATCTTGGTGCCCTAGCATGATCAGATCGCAATCACATTGTGCTTAAAAGTGCAGTAATGTGGCCTATCCCTCCAAGAGTATTGGCATTAACGCTTCTAGTGTCAGCACTTCCCCAAAGTATTGCCGTTAACCCTTTACTGTTAGCAGACTTTCCTACTTTTAATTTTAGTGCCAGCACATTTTCAGACTATTGCCATTAACCCCTCAGTGCCAGCAGACTTTTCTAAAAATAATTTCAGTGCCAGCACTGACCCAGAGTATTGCCATTAACCCTTCAGTGCCAGCACTTTCCTAGAGTATTGCTATTAACACTTTCAGGGCCAGTAGAGTATTACCTTTAACCCTTTCAGCTGCCAGCATTGACATGATATACAGTATGTACCTGCTTTCCATGTCTCCTCCATTGCATTGTTCACTCCTCACCTACTCTAAGTTCTAATTGGAGAGTTGGATGGAAGGAAGAAAGAGGCAGGGATAGGGATCTCATGGCTGCTAGTCACAGGGGCCACTTATAAAGTCTGCAGCAGCTTTTACCTGGCATTTTAGAACTGTTCTCCTCAGTACTATTAGCTGAGCTCATCCTCCCCCCCTCCTTCCTTCACCTTCAGTTCATTTGTAACATTGTTTCCAAGTAGAAGGAGCTGAGTTCAGGCTCTGTACTAGATACAATGTTACAAATTACAGCAGAACAAGGAGAGCAGATCTGACACAGCAAGTAAAAGCTGACAGGGAGATGCTAGGGAGAACACTGGGCGCCCTAGTTTAACATAGGAACCCTGGCTTATGCTTGAAAACTGCCCTGCCTGTCAGGAATGTCCTGTAGACATACATGGGTCAGCTTTTGTTCAATTAAACCAGGGATAAATCTGTGTAATTCAAGCCCCCAGTCACCCCCCATTGCTCATTCTTTGTTGTGAAGTGCTGGGAGGTGTACACAACTTTTCTCTGTACAAATCACAAATGTAAAGAGAACTTTACATAGGTTCAACTCAAACATTCCATTACATGGGAACCAAATACATGGAGTGAAAATAAGGAGAGAAAACTTTATGCTGATCTCTTTTTAGTAGTTTGATGTTTTTTTTGCAATTATATCATACTCTTATCGTGTCCTTGACATTAACAGTGTTTTCGCAGGTTATTTTGCTACTCGCCATTTCATACATTTGCAACTGAAGTCTAAAGCATTTAAAGAGGATTTTTTAAAGGACAACTAAAGCCACAGAACAACTCTGAACCAGAGGGCAGAACACCTTGATATAAAACCAATAATCTGTGTCTTAACTCTAATTTTGATACGGGCACTGGGAAATTTACCTAAATAATATATGATTTGTGCTTTACGTCGCAGCATTCTAGAATCACACAATTGGGTCAACGACCATTATGTTCTGCACATGCTCAGTCCTTAGCTATGGCAGAAACTTGTTGCAGTTGGTCACACCCATTAATAATCTCTAGCCAATCCTTTTACAGGACAGATAAAGCAAGGAAGCATGTGACTGAGGGCAGGGGGTGTGGTCTGACACTGCACTTACACACAGATACTTCATCCAGTTCTTAACAGGCTTACATTTATTTTAATACAATTTACTGAAGTGGGATTTTATAGTTTATTGGTGTTTTTAGGGGGGTTGTTCTCTGATTCTGGAATATAAAAAATTTGGCTTAGTTCTCCTTTAAAATAACCTTTCTGTTCTTCATTATATTGAAATATTAGCCTGTTCATTTTCTTGAATTGCTGGTTAGATATCTTACTGTATTACAGTATGTTATTTTTTTGTTATTGGATGTAGAATGAGAATCTCCACCCCCAATATGATCTTTTTCTGTAGCCCACCCGCAACCGCCATGTTTACTTTTGTTTAAAGCCCCAGAAATCATTCCCTCAGCTCTCTGCTCTATTGCTACTCCCTTTCCAGAAGAAGCAATACGGGTTGGACTGGCAGCCATGTCTGTGATTGGCTGAGACTCAGCCAAACATTGATGCGGCTGCCGGCTCTGCAGAGAGCCAAGGGAATGAAGGATGGTAAGTCGATTTCTTTGGCTTTTTAAAAAAAATAAACATGGCGGTTGGGGGTGGGCTGGGGTACTCTACACTACAGAAAATTTTATAGCAAGAAGATGAAGCAGCTTGGAGCGATCCGGAGGGTGGGAGGGCTCCCCTGCACATGCCAGAGTCCTCTAAGGACAAGGAAAAAAGAGGCACCAGATGACATACCGACAGCTCCTATTCTTTCTGGTACTTAGAACTGGCACTGCAGGAGAACCACAAAGAGCAGAGGAGTAAGGTAAGGATTTTTAAACACTAAATAGCGGAGTCGGCACTGTGGGAGGACGGAGGTCATTTTCGACTGATGAACCACTGTCAGTCAAACATTCGTCTAGATGAAATTAATGTTCAGTTGGACAGGCCAGTAAATTTCATCCAATCATGTGGTCTTCAACGTACCCCATGATAGGTTGAAATTTCGTACGTGGTACTTGGATCGGCAATATCTCACCCTGGATGACTGGATGAATGCGGCGACCAGTTGATCAGGTCAAAATGTCTGTTCCCACACTTAGACCTCATTTTAGCTTTTTAGGGATCTTTGCAGCAACCATACATATAAATAGATAATCTTGTCCCCCCGGGGGAAAGGAGCTATTTTGTATCTTCCCGTGATTAAGGGAGGAAAAGGGTTAAAAATTAAACCAAAAACAAAAAAAAACAAAAAAACTTCCAGACTAGCAATTACCTACTAGCAATTGCAAAATAAAATTATATGTAATCTCTAATAGCAGGGCTGAATGTAATAATTTGTTATAGAACACAGTTCCCCTTTAAAATAACCAAATAAAATATGCATAAAGCTCTTACTTTGGGGACCTCCTTTCATATTTATAGAGACATCTAAATGAATCAAGGCTGCATAAGTACAGCATACACACAGTAGCAGGGCTGAAAACAAGTTTTCATTTTTTCAATTAGCTATAATAATGTTAAGTGCTTATTCTTGTATCTGTGAATGTCAAAACATGTTCTTCCACAAAGAAGTGGGTTTTTATGTGCAGCGCTTTCTTAAAGCTAATTTGACAGTTGCAGCAGGCCAGTTTTTCACCTGTGAGAGCAGCCTGTTCTACTTAATGTCAAATCCATCTAGCAAGTAGATTTGGAATAAGCAGCCAGTGTAAGAGAGGAGAAGCAGCCAGTGGGGAGGAGAGACAACCTTAATCATTCTGAACAGGATGTCCAGACTAATATTAGATGCAAGTTGACTTCGGTTATATAACCCACCAGCTTTGTCTCATGTGGAATTTACTTGGAGCAATGTGTTTCCTGTAGCAGAAAATATATTAAGCAACTTGATAAGACATAAGGACATTTAAAAGTCTTCGGCACATGACTTTTTATTTTCTGTGCAAGGACCAGAAAAATGATATGGTACATAGAATATGACCGTGGCGTATACACATTATCCATGCTATTAAACTATACTTCATCCCATCATGTGTTTCTCTTTCCAATCCATCCACCAGTTTTGTAGATACGGAGGAACTGTCAATCAAAGTGAATGGCATGTATAGTCACGCCCTAATACTGCTGTGCATTACCATATCCACAGTCCTCCCTATGAAGTAAATTACCATATCCTTCTAACTATAAACAGTACAGAAGCTGCAACTATGTGTAAAGGTTTGTACACACATGCGATTGCAGATTGCAGGTGCCGACCTGTGATGCACGATGTGGATGAACGGCCATTTCGAACGATAAATCGTGCGAAACAGCTGTTCGGTCGGGGATCATTGCCCAACCGCCCAGGCAGATCTCCAAATGATTGGCTGTTTTGCCTGATAAAGTGCCCATTCACGGCACGATTATCACCGACCCGTGATCACACGTGTGTATGAACCTTAAGAGTAAGCAGGACACACGTGTACTGGCAAATCAAGGAGAAATTTCGAAGACGTCTCTACTAGTACCACATTATAATTATTAATAAAGTCAATTAATCTTCAATAAATACTGAGTGAAACTCTCAGAAACTCGGTAATCAAAGAAAAAACTTTTTAGCCCATCTCTCCCCACACACATGTAAAAGCCATAAATGAAAGTTATATGGTAACAAACCGTGTATTATACAGAGCCTGACAGATTCATGTAATTAGCAGGGCTGCATTATTGTAAATTGATTTTATTTTAAACTGTGATCATTTTAACTCAGACTGGCTACACTGCAACTACCTGGCACCTAAACAAACGCATTGAGAAAGCTCAGTTAGGCACCAAACAACTGATAGTCGCTTTGCTTGCAGAACAAACTAGCAGCTCTGCTACTAAAACAGAACTAGGAGCCATATTTATAAACCCGCTGTATTGCTTTTTAGCGATACCGTGGGTAAGTTCATTTATGATCGAGGTCGTAAATTTATGATCGCAATCGAACATTTAGGACCAAACATTCGTTAATTAATGAACGTTCTATCGTAGAATATGATGCGGTAGTAAACTACCGCAATGGTATTCTATGGGGATCGTAAATCTATGATTTCGTTATCGTAGATTTACGATCGGTATCGAAAATTTACGATTGTTAAACCGATCGTTAATCCTCAATCGGTTTAATGATCGTAAATTTATGATACTGTAAAAAGATCGTAAAAAGCGATACCGCGACTTTATAAATGTGGCCCTAAGACTTGCTGAAGGCCTCTGGCTGTTTTATACTGTCTCCTTGGCACACCACCAACATATGATTGGTCAATAATACAAGAGCCAATCAGATTTAAGATTTGTTCTGGACCAATCAGATTTTCAGGGTGTGTTTATGAGACAATATAAAACTTCATGAAATCCTCAGAGAAGCTCAGTTTGTAACCAGCAGTCAAACTAGCATGTTTTGCCTTTGTATTTAGGTTAGAGATTTGCAAGTAAGTGGCTGGTTGTTTTGTTGGACTGCAGCGGCACACAAACCTCAGAGTATGTGCTACTTACATGTATTAATTTATAAATTAAGATGAGGCAAAGTCATTTTTTCATTATAGTGGCCCTTTTATATAGAAATAAATACGTGTAGGTAGCACTAACTCTGAGGTGTGGGTGTTACTGCATGCCTTAAAGGGCAAGTCCAGCCCCAAAATTAAAACTTACATACAGGTAAATCACCCCCCAAAACCATAAACTGTAATAGTTTGAAATCTGAAATATATAAGTCTAACCTGAAATCCTGCACAATGTCCTGTTTCCCTAGATTCTGCTTCATGGTTCTTCCAGTTAGTAACTGTCAGTTATGGATTTGACAGTTGACATCACAGCCAATGACTGAATGTTAATCCCCTGTCTGCCTCTTCTGAGCATGCCCAGGCTCAGTAAATGCTCAGTACAGGTTTCTAAATTGCTCAGTTTCCATGAGGCATCCAGAAGCATAGCAGGCATACAGTAATGAATTCATAGGACAAAGTATGATATATCAACATATTTTATCTTTCTAAAAGATGTTCTTATGAGGGTGGAGTTGTCCTTTAAATCCAGCACATGTTTTGCTCAGGAGCAGTACCCCCTCCCTCTTTTAACCACTCCCACTTCCATCTGACCTGACTTTTTATCCCACAAATCAACTGTCAAAGCTGCATTCCAACTGTCAAAACTCTCATCATTCCAGCTACACTAAAACTGCTCACAGAAGAATAGTTTATGAGAGCAAGGAACTTGATTGACAGCTGAAATGTAAGATGTTTTAGATTGGATATCTAAGGAAATTGGAGACAGATAAACAAAAAAATGAGGTGGTTGGTAAGAATTATAATTTCCAGTAATGGTCAATTAAAATTTGCAAATATATTTTTTTTCAGTAAAGATGCCCTTTAATATGTTTCAATAGAGTTCAGGCAGCAATATGGATTGAATCCTGTTATGTATAGTTCCACACACTGCATAATGAACAATTATCATAAAACTCTGACAGGCAGAAAGAACGTAAAGGGCATGTCCACCCCCAAAACTATTTTTTGCTGTAGTGTAGGGAGCACTATCCTGTGTACTTTTGCCATATACTTTCATTATTTTTTTGGAACAGTTATCAAGTTATTTTGATTTTTGTGTTTCTTATGGGTGTAGCAATTGATTTCTCTCCTCCTATAGTGGGCAGTGTGCTTGTAGTCTATGGAGATATGTCCACCAATCAGAAGGGTTTTGCATAATGGTTAAAGGGGAACTGTGGTCTTCCATTTTGTATGTGCCTTATGGAGGCAGCCATTGATCACCAGATCATCTGATTGCCGCCTTTACTGCTGGGAAATTCTAATTAACATACCAGAAATGCAAAATTAAATTATAATTCCCCAGAAGTCTCTTTACCCTTATTTGCATAATGAGCAAGGGAGTTGTGGGGAAAACTCTCCCTAACTCGCTTGACTCCTTGTAAATCTTATTTTTCAAAGCCCAGAATGAATAAAAGCTATATGTTTACACATGAATACCAAAGCTAAATAAAGGCCGTGGTATGCACTATATTTGATTGCTTTTATAAAATATGCCTGTATATATTTGAACTATTTTAGAAGGTATTTGCAGAGGAAAAAAAGAAAATCTGGCACAATAATTAAAAAAATGCTAAGAAAAAAATATTTTTTTTTAACATAAATAGAGAACTACATGGCAGTAGTGTTGTTTTAATACTTGTCACCAAATACAGAGGATCTAAGGCTCACCAAGGCTGAAGGCCTTGGTGAGCCAGGTGTATACTAGTCTAACAGCTATCTTTTGTAGCCCTTATGCCTAACCACAACTTATCAGTACAGCAGCTAATCCAACACTAGACTGCAATTCAGATCTCTTGCATTTTATAGTGTCTCCCATACACACCTTTAAAATCTGATTGGTCTAATTTAAATCTTGAATCTGATTGGATCGAGGGTATTGGACCAATCAGATCTAGGGGTGGCGTATAGGATTGGTCCAATACCCAAGATCCAATCAGATTCAAGATTTAAATCAGACCAATCAGATTTTAAAGGTGTGTTTGGGAGACACTATAAAATGCAAGAGATCGAAATTGCAGTTTAGTTTGGCTTAGCAGCTATACTGATAAGTTGTAGTCTTGTATTTAGGCAAAAAGGCTACAACAGTTGGTTGTTGGTCTAGTATATATGTATATATATATATCTCAAAAAGCTCCCTTCAGCTCTGGTGAGCCTTAGATCCTCATTTTTTGATAATAAGTATTAAAACAGCACTACTGCTGGATAATTCTCTATTTATGTTATTTTAGATCAGGCCCTATCAAAAAATATTTATATCTTACATTTTTTTAATTAATGAACTAGAAAACTGATTTTCTTTTTTTTTTCTGGTCAAATTCCTTTATATATATATATTTATAAAATCAATCAAATATATTGCATACTACTGCCTATATATATATTTAGTATTCATGTGTAAGTTAGGGAGAGTTTTCCTCACAACTCCCTTGCTCATTATGCAAATAAGGGAAAAGAGACTTCTGGGGAATTCTAATTTAATTTTGCATTTCTGGTATGTTAATTAGAATTTCCCAGCAGAAAAGACAGCAGTGAGCATGCTCCAACCCTAAACCAAGGCAGCGGTCAGATGATCAGGTGATCAATGGCTGCCTCCAAAAGGCACATACAAAATGGAAGACCACAGTTCCCCTTTAAAATAGCCCTTTCTCCATTTATTAATTAAACATGCAGAATCTAAGCAACTGACTTGCAAGTGCCACCTGGGATTCTGGGATTTTACATTAACCCATTCCATACTTCTATAGTCATTAGAACTACATGATCTGATATTGTTGAGTGCAAGTAGCATGTTGGTGTCAGTTTATCAATGGTATATATATATATATATATCTATACAGAAATACGAAGGCACTCACAGGTCGGAAACTTTCAAATGGCACCCAGGCATTTCCTTGCTTGGAATGGAGTGCTGATCGCTGCTGTTTGCTCTATAGTAAGACACAAATGTTGGTACAAGCAGGGCTGCATTTATTACAGACTGGTTACTTTTACACTTGAATTTATTCAAGCTAAGCTTTGCTGCATGTGTTTCTGATATCCCTTTGATTACCATGTTGCTCTCTAGACTGGTTTGCAATCATCTCTCTCTTTTCTATTAATGGAGATTATTTCTGGTGAAATTGTGGAACCAGATATTCCAATACATCAATAGCTCTGTTACTCAGATCTCCTGTTGAATATTTAGTTGGGACAGCAAACAAAACTTTCGCTGGAAATTTATGTTAAATTAGATACAGAAAGCCAAATACTGAGAACTAAACTGAGAGGGAACTAAGGGCTGCCCTTTTAAGCTACCCAGCCAGAATCACTCAATAAGCTTATATCCCAGTACATGCCTCAGAACAAAGCTATAACATCTCAGATAAAATGCAAAACTGAAACTAGCTCTACTTACTGAACATTCACTATTTGTAGTGACTCCTAAACCCACCCCCAATATCTGATTGGTCTAAGATCCAAGATCCAATCAGATTTAAGATTGTATCTAGACCAATCAGATTTTGTGGGTGTGTTTATGAGACACTATAAAACAGCATGAAATCTTCAGCTCAGCTCAGTTTCTAATCAGCAGTCAAACTAGCAGGTCTTGCCTTTGTATTTTGGTTAGAGATTTGCAAGTAGATGACTAGTCGTTTAGTTGAACTGCCAAAATGAATCTTTTTTTAGCTCCTGGGTTTTGTACCCATGGCGTTGCTGTATAGCAGTCCATAAACTGCACATAAATGTTGATATAACAGAAAAATAATAATAATAGTGTTTTGATTACAGAGCCGGAAATTGCTTTCCTTTGGCCAAATAGCCTGCAAAATAGTGACTAACCCAAGTGCCTATGTAATTGCACTGCTAGTTTCACTATTCTCTGACAAGCACTCTCAAACACCAGAGGGCAGATAGGGAATGTATAGGATCAGGGTTGTATATTGAAAACATGCAGTGTAAATACAACCAGGTTGTAATGAATGCAACCCTGCTACTTACATTTACTACAATCATCCCCCAATAATGAGATGATCTGATGACTAAATATATATCCACTTACAATATAAGCTTATTATAAAATAAAAATATGCTTACAAATGCAAAATCACAGTTCATTCCTGTGCTGCGCAGGGAAATTATTTCTCTATTACCCCAGAGCACCGCATAGCCAGGAAAAACCAACTTGGATACCTCATTACACAGAAAGTGAATGGTTGGGTAATCCACCGGAATAGCAGCAACAACAGTAACATAGTAACTCTTTAGTTGCCACCATTCACGTGGCAGGACGCACATAATTAAACAGACCTTTCAAATGTTGCAACAAAAATGAAAGTTTATTGCAAGCACTTTCTGCACATTTCCTGTAAGGTAACAGGTATAAAAGGACATCAATACTGATAAAAATTGTTATCTTTAGATATCCAATGCGAAATATCTTCTGCAAGGGGCAGTTTTGCAAAATCATGTGAATTTGGGAAGAGGGAAATTCCCTCTTTCAATGCTGCCTCATAGTGATTACTGAGCATGCTTGCCCTCATAGAAACCTCTACAAGGAATAGTTAGAGGCGGAAACAAATTACACCAGAAATGGCTCCTATTCTTTAATTTCTGGGACTTTGAACAGACATTACAGGAGAACCGTTTGGAGCAGAGGGGTAAGGTGAGGATTTTTTACCACTACACAGTGAGGCCAGTAGTAGGTTAAATTTTAGTTTTGGGAGTGGACATGCTCTTTAAATAAAATGGATTTTTGCATTTTGACTCTATTGAGGTGCAGTGGAGACGGTCTAATGAACTGTATGACTCTGTATGATCCTCTGTGGTAGCGATATATTTAATGTTTACATATATCTCTTTGTTCTTACAGACACACTTTTTTGGGGGGCAGAAGACACACTTTTTTGGGGGGCAGAAACACATTTTTAAAAGATATAAACAAACTGAGATACAAACAGTAACAAGTGGAGCCAATACAATTTTGCTGATACACACAGCTCGTTGTGTAATGGAGTTCAATCTGTAGTAGCAGGCACAGAATGCTGGCAGTTGTAGTTTGAAAACATCTAGATGGCAACATGTTGGACATCCCTGCTCAATTCACTTCTCCCTGCACCATACACCTTTTTATATTCTCTTTCTTTAAAGGAGAACTAAACACAAATTTCTATACTGGAAATATCCACTCCAAAAACACCAATAAACTGTTAAATACCACCCCAATTAATGTAATGAGTCTGGCCACACCTCCTGACCTCAGTCACACGTTCCCTTGCATGAACCCGGATCCAACACGGAACCCCTCAGTTCCGAAATCCAAAAGATCCATCCGACTCCGGACGGATCCCTCGGATTTCGGAACAAATTTACGAAGAATTTCGAATGTTCAGCGCTATTTTCTATCATTTTCGAAAATATCTTCGAACGTTCGAAAATCCTCGAAAATACGACCGGAGACCACTTTCAAGTTTCTGATCGTATTTTCGAAAATTGAATGTTCAAGGCTATTTTTGAAAATTTTCGAAAATAGATTCAAACGTTCAAAAAGTGAGGATTTTTGAGGATTTTTGAACGTTCGAAGATATTTTAGAAAATGAATGAAAATAGCTCCGTACATTCGAAAATTCATTCCGTTTTTGGATCCTCGTATCTTCGAAAATTTCGCCCGATCCGGGAATCCGAAAACGGAACAAAACTTTGTAGTTTCGGCCATCTATACTAAGCACGTATGAAGAACATTCTGTATGATACTGGAATGCTGGGAAATAAAGCACAAACCCTGTATTAGTAGAGGAAAAAACCAAACATATCAAAACAAGAGGTAAGACACAGATTACTGCTTTTATGTCCAGGTACTGTGCCTTCTGATTCAGTGTTGCTCTGAGGCTTTATTTGTCCTTTAAAGGGGATTTCATGTGCGATTTTTTGCGTTTTCGATGCATTGCCGCGTTTTCAATGATCTGAAAAAAACGCAAGCGCAAACGCAAAAAAAAGCGCAGCAGTGTGGACTAGCCCTTAGAACCTGAAATGTCAGCCCACTAATGTCAACAGCAGGGAACAGCAAAGGGTATGAAATGAACTGACTGGGAGAGAATATGTAGAATATCTAAGAAGGCATTACACAAACTAACAATTTAACAAATATTGATAATTTCCACTGAACTGTCCCTTCTCCCAGAACAATACTTCTTTCAATAGCCAGATCACTTACTATACACAGTTATACAGGATAGTATATATAGAGATTTGGCTATATATTGATCATTAAATAGATTTTCTGTTTATTGAGCTATTTTATAACAGGGGTACAGTGAAAAATAACAAAGTGGCAATTTTATTTACATCAGCAAAGATCCATTCTTATCTGCTATCTGCCTCACGGAATCATAATTATTCTAACGCTTTGCAGCTGGAACTGAGCTGTTAATAGGCCCTGCCCTTAGATTTACCACCAATGATACCTATTATCTGGTGCAGACTGGAAAATAATGATTGTCTGGCACTAAGGATATGCTGGTTTTCTCTACTTAATTACTATGGTTTGGAGTAGCCACTGAGATTGTATTTTGTGAATCCAGCCCCGAGAGAATGTGCAAGAGCTGCATGATTGACGGCAAGTTAGATTTGCAGACTGCTAATTAGGAATGAACACCCATCCCATTCATTAGATGACAACCTAACTCGCTCTTCAACCCTTTATAAAGATCCCAGGTGGCTGCAAATTATTTGTTCAACCACAGGAATCTGTTGTCTCTAAATGATAAACCAGATAGCAAATTGGACAGTGTGCGATTTTCACATTGAAATTTGGTTAAGTTATATTACATCTGAGCTGTTTTAGAAGATAGCAGCTAAATTCAAATCTCTACAGATTATAGTTTTCTCTTCGCTGATGAAATACTTTTGTTCTCTTCATATCTGAAACGATTTCCTGTAACTGCCTGCAGAAGGGTCACTTGTATGGAAATCTACCTTACCCTACCACTGACAGTAAGAAAGTTACACCTGTATGGAAATCTACCTTACCCTACCACTGACAGTAGGAGGTTACACCTGTATGGAAATCTACTTTACCCTACCACTGACAGTAGGAGGTTACACCTGTATGGAAATCTACTTTTCCCTACCACTGACAGTAGGGTGTTTCACCTGTATGGAAATCTATCTTACCCTACCACTGACAGTAGGAGGTTACACATGTATGGAAATCTACCTTACCCTACCACTGACAGTAGGAAGTTACACATGTATGGAAATCTACCTTACCCTACCACTGACAGTAGGAAGTTACACTTGTATTGAAATGTACTTTACCCTACCACTAATAGTAGGAGGTTACACTTCCCAATACAGTGCATATTGTTAGTTGTGCGCCTAAATGTAATGAATCCAGTCTGGTCTGGGTGGATTATACTGAGAAGGGCAGCGTTTAATTTGTCAAAATGGTGAAAATCTTAATAGCAGTGTTAATTGTAGAACTGGGCTAACAGTTTCTTCTGTCTGGCTTAGGTACAACAATAATAGGGTTGGACTGGCCAACCAGGAGATGGAGATTCCCAGGGGGTCTACAATCCCTTCACCCATTAAAACTGATAAAATGTTTAAAATTTAGATACAGAGGCCAATAGAGCATAAGAAATGACAATCTAATAAATATAAGGAGTCAGGAGGAGCAAGACAGATGTGTTAAACTGTGAGAAATTAGGAGGTACAAATTGAATGGGACCCTTAATGCATTCTGGTGAGCTCCTGGTGGACCCCTACACCCAGTCCAACACTGAACAATAATATGTTCTTTTAAAAAGTGTGGGGTAAGTGCTACAGTCCCTGTTATACAATCCAATCTTTCTGACAGGGGGATCCCTGTTGTGTAAAAGAGCCTATGGCCTAGTGGATTGATTTGAACATTAAGAAGTTCTGTTTCCTGGGAGGATAATTTAGAGAGAACCTTGTCTGCCAAGTTGTCACGAATGATCGTTTGAGTGTTTAGATGGTCTGTGGTAGTACCGTCATATCATTTGCTATAGCAAAGATATAAAAAAACAGAGATATGGTAGACTAATCAACCAGAACAGTTTTAATATATCTCTACAATCTAGCTTAACATATTGTAAAGCTTATTGTGTGCAATGTGTTTACCTCTGTCATACACCTGATCGATACAGCTCAATAAACTAACTATATGGAAACAGAGTGTGTTAACATTCCGCTTGTTGTACACAGTGGAATGCAGGGACACGGAGGACATTCAGGGGTTTAACTACAAATTAACAGGCCCCCTTGAAGAACTCTTGGATGCCTTCCAATTGCAACCATGCATGGAGGATTCTTTATTAATCTGTTTAATTTCAGCTTTTGGTTTTACTTAGTTGTGTAAAATCTTTGCAATAAGGATACAAACTTAGATTAAACTATGTCTTTCCTACTGTTACGAAATAAGAACGTAAAATGAATAATATCTTGGTTTTATGGCCTTAGAGAACTATTTAGATAGGAAATCTGATTCCTCCAATGCTGCTGTACTTAAATGTATTGAACGTTTGTACTGCTAAACCCTAGTGATTAAAGTGACACATTTCTTTTTTTTTGACATCGCTAATATGGTTGGATATTAAGAATAAATGAAATCTGAGAGAGCTCTTGAGCGGATTGTTGCCCTTAGACTAAGTCTGCAGTCAGGCCTTTGCCAGCCAACAAAAACCTTGGGTTGTCCCATTATTCTGCCAGCCGATCTGGTTATTAATAAACTAAGTCGCGCAGGTGGTGCTGAGCTTGAAAGCGTTCTTCTTTTCTCATAATTCAGTTTTCATTAGTCACCATGACAACATTGAAAATGCCTGTTGAGGGGATTGAAATCGGAGAAAATAAGTAGACATTACAGCATGGAATCATTTGTGGAGAACAGCTGAATTGATAAGCCCTGGCTTCTTAGCGGCTCGGCTGCAATTAATTTGTATGAATGTGCTCACCTTGGATTGCGATTTGGAAAATTCCGTCTGCTCCTGTTTAAACTTTCTGTTAAGAGATCAATTGAGGTTTCCTGTTGCCAATTAAAGTGTCCAGTCAGTTCAACTTGAGAATGTACAGAAGGATGTGGTGAGTTCACTTTATTCATCTTACTATGTGGGTTTTGCAGGTATTGTCTTTTCTGAGGGAAGTTGGGATCTAAATGACAGCTTCCCCTTTCTGATAATGTAAAGGTTTGACTTCTGTAACTTTACCTCGTGTTCCTTCTTGGATTGATTTGTTCTGTGTTCCGGGATTCTAAGAGGACAGATATTTGTGTCACACAATCTAGTAGTGCTGGTATTGTGTACATGCTCTTTATGTACTTCGTCTCAGCATGTGTCTATACAGGTCTGGATTTAGGAAATAATAGGTCCTTGGCAGCACAGAAAACCAGGAGCCTACATTATGAAAAAAGGGGGACATCAGTTCTGTCCAATCTACAACCACCGTCTCCTTGTAACATAAACCTCCAAGCACCTTTCACTTCCCAAAACAAAATGAAAAAGTATGATCGAATGTGTGCAAAATGGAGGACAGACAGACTGAAACATGGAAACATTTGATACACATTCAGGTCATTCCCTGCAGTGGGGAAAGATTACGGTAAGATCATATGGGGCCCTAGGCAGGGCAATCATTTAGTGCCCCCTTTTTTGCTACATATATTGTATAGACCGTAATTTTGTTACTGCTTCTGAATGTATGGGGATATCTGATGCTCAACTCCCAGACCTGTTTCTATAGTTTGCATGTAAATGTGTAGTAAGGAGAAGCTGGGAGTTAAGCAGGGAAACATAGTTTGCAAACTAGAAATCAGAGGCGGTAATATTCTTTCCTACCTCCTCTATAATTATAGATCAAAGGGGGGAAATTACTATAACGGTCCTTTAGTTTTGATAATTCCTGTGAAGTCAGCTTCAATTAAATTGGGTTTAGTTTGATAATTTTCTCTTTCCCATGGTCCTGTGCACATGGTGAAGTTACCCCCATTCAATTCAACAAAGCAATTATAGCAGAAGGAGCATCTGACATCACTGCATCCTATCCTCTGTAATGTGGGCAATGTTTCCTACAAGCTGTGTGCTCATAAGTATGCGCAGAACTCACAGAAAAGTGAAAATGTATACCTGTGCACACTGACGATATAACATTAGATGCAATATTATACTGTATCTCTGGAATGCCGTAATCACTCTTGATAAATCTCCCTTCTGGCATTTTAAGGGTATGTCCATTCATTTTTTGACTACCTTTTTTACAGTTTAACCGAAGAAAGAGATGTAAAAGAGCTATGCATTAAAAGAGCTATGCATCACCTCCTGTTCTTCAGTTCTTCAAAGATGGTCACTGTCGGTGGAGGAGTGATCTGTGGTAAGTTCTATCCTGTCTCCTGCAAGTTTTACCAAGAACAGGAGGTAATGCATAGCTCTTTTACTGTACCTTCTGTTCTTCAGTTAAATTAAAACAACTATAATTAAAAAATGAATGGACATACACTTTATTACCACATTTGTGCCTGTGTATAAACCCCAAAAGGGATTTAACCCCTGCATGACTTTAACACCAGCTTTACACCGGTATTGAATACCTTGCAACGGCTGCTTGATTGTCTTTTGCCCAGCCGCCGTAAGTAAGGGGTCGGGACCACAGTTCCCCTTTACATTGAGCATTAATATGCAATACATGCAGTATTTTACAGGCAACTGAACTAAATAGACATGCTACTTCCATCTCTCTCACAGACAGACCTGTATAGTAGGTCTAGAAATCTAATTACACTTAAGAGAAGGTGAGGTCATATATTGACAAAGGTTCAATTATAATAAGAAAATATAAAGTATTGGCAAATTCCACTAGCTGCTTTGTAAATGTGTGGATGAAGTCTACTAACCTTAACATACAGAAAATGACAGTGAAAAAGTGCTCTAGGTGCACACTTTAATTGAAATAATAGAAATCCAAGGAGAAATCAATATATAATTGAGTGGAATCCTTTTTTTTCTGTTACTCAAAGGAAATTTTGGTGCAATAGAATATTAATTTGGGTTGGATGAATTACCTAATTATTAGATTATAGTGGAAGTTAAAGGTTCTGTAGATAGCAAAAAACTTACATGACTAATTGTGTGAGTCAGCGATCAGCGAATGTATCTTTAAGCTCTTGTGGAAGAATACTGTACTTATGGATGGCTCTCCTATTCCTCACACTATAACAATGCTATTTATTACCTTTATAGAGTTAATTCCTGTGCTTAAGTGTAACTGTGGTCTTCATACAAGTGTCCTCCTTAAAGGGCATGTCCACCCCCAAAACTAAAATTTAACCCACTACTGGCCCCACTGTATAAAAATCCTTACCTTACATCCCAGCTCCAAATAGTTCTCCTGTAATGTCCCCCCAAAGTTAAAAAAAACTGACCACCAGGAGCCTGGCCACCAGTGAAATTGTTTCCGCCTCTGAGCTGTCCTCTCAGAGGTTTTTGGCTTGCTCAGAGCAGCCCTTTACTCCCTCCCCCCCTCCCTCTCCCTCCCGTTTTCCTCTCCCTCCCCCTAGTGTAAAACCCCTTTCCCACATATTAGGAATAGTTCCCCCAGCCCCAACCGCAATAAAATATTTATAAGAAACTCCCCCGATCTTTACTTATCTTCCCTCTCTCCTCCGGCATTCTGAACTGCCGGCAGCCACGTCTGTGATTAGCTGCCTTTCAGCCAATCACAGACGCGGTCCCCTGCTTGCAGTTCTGTTCAAGCAGAAGGCCGGGCATTGCGGTGGAGGAGAGAGGGAAGGTAAGTAACGAATGGGTGACTTTCTTACAAATATAATATAGCGGTTGGGGCTGGGGGAACTAGTGCCAACAGTCTTCCCCAGAGTATTGCTATTAGCCCTTCAGTGCCAACAGACTTCCCCAGAGAATTGCCATTACCACTTTCAGTGCCAGCAGAGTATTTCCTTTAAAGGAGAACTAAACCCAATTTTTTATACTCCAGAATCTGAAAACAACCCCCCTAAAACACAAATAAACTATAAAATGCCACTTTAGTAAACTGTTAAAGTAAATCAAAGCCTGTTAAGAACTGGATGAAATATCTGTGTGTAGGTGCAGTGTCAGACCACACCTCCTGACCTCAGTCACATGCTTCCTTGCTTTATCTGTCCTGTAAAAGGATTGGCTAGAGATTATTAATGGGTGTGACCAACTGTAACAAGTTTGTGCCATAGCTAAGGCCTGAGCATGTGCAAAACATAATGGTCATTGACCAAACTGTGTGATACTAGAATGCTGGGAAGTAAAGCACAAACCATGTGTTATTTAGGTAAATTCCCCAGCGCTTGTATCAAAATGAGAGGTAAGACACAGATTACTGGATTTATATCAAGGTGTTCTGCCTTCTGGTTCAGTGTTATGTGGCTTTAGTTACCCTTTAAAGGATCCACTGCCTGCAGCAGCTTTTACTTGCCATTTTAGAACTGTTCTCCTCAGTTCTTTTAGCTGAGCTCATCCTCCCCCTCCTTCCTTCACCTTCAGTTCATTTGCAACATTGTTTCCAAGTAGAGGGAGCTGAATTCAGGCTCTGTACTAGATACAATGTTACAAATTACAGCAGAACAAGGAGAGCAGATCTGACACAGCAAGTAAAAGCTGACAGAGATGCTAATGAGAACACTGGACATCCTAGTTCTTTGCCTAGGTGGCCTATGCCTAGAAATGGCCTTGCACAGCTCACAGTGCTAGCTGAAAACACCACCCTTTATACTGCTATAAGTTTGCATAGATGGCAGCTAGAAACATACAGCACATTTGTACAGAAGATAATGTAACAATCTATCTCTTTGGATCAGTCTTTACATTCCATATTTACTTTGTAAATAATGATGGGGCTGAAGAGATGATGTTAAAGGACATATACAGATAGTGTTTATATTGTAACTCCATCTTGAATTATTTTTTTCCTAAGAGCACACCTCCTCTTTAAACATGATACCAAGGGTCTGGATTGCTGAATTATCTTCTGTAAAAGACAAGACAGAGCATCAATCTGTACAGGTGGGTGATGTCTGTTCCTCAGTCCTTCAGATTTCAGAGGGTAAAATCTCAGTAACTAGAAACTCATATGGCAAATGAGACTGAAATCCAGAGTATTAAATTGCTGCCTTGTTTTCTCTTAAAGGGTATCTCTGCTGTAGAAACTGATTTTGGGGGTTTTAATTTTATAGAAGAACAGGAGGTAAAGGAGATGTCTTACCTCCCATTCTTCATTAAAGAGCATGTCCACCCCCAAAACTATTTTATGCTGTAGTGTAGGGAGCGCTATCCTGTGTACTTTTGCCATATACTTTCATTATTTTTTTGGAACAGTTATCAAGTTATTTTCATTTTTGTGTTTCTTATGGGTGTAGCAATTTTGGCCAAATAGCCTGCAAAATAGTGACTAACCCAAGTGCCTATGTAGTTGCGCTGCTAGTTTCACTATTCTCTGACAAGCACTCTCAAACAGCAGAGGGCAGATAGGGAATGTATAGGATAGGGGTTGTATATTGAAAACATGCAGTGTAAATACAACCAGGTTGTAATGAATGCAACCCTGCTACTTACATTTACTACAATCATCCCCCAATAATGAGATGATCTGATGACTAAATATATATCCACTTACAATATAAACTTATTATAAAATAAAAATATGCTTACAAATGCAAAATCACAGTTCATTCCTGTGCTGCACAGGGAAATTATACCTCATTACACAGAAAGTGAATGGTTGGGTAATCCACTGGAATGGCAGCAACTAAAGAGTTACTACGTTATGTAACGTAGTAACTCTTTAGTTGCCGCCATTCACGTGGCAGGACGCACATAAGTAAACAGACCTTTCAAATGTTGCAACAAAAATGAAAGTTTATTGCAAGCACTTTCTGCACATTTCCTTTAAGGTAATAGGTATAAAAGGACATCAATACTGAAAAAAATTGTTATCTTTAGATATCCAATGCGAAATATCTTCTGCAAGGGGCTTTTTTTTGCTATAACTAGAATGGAGACAGTGTTCATGCAAATCATGGGAATTGTATGATGGGAAATTCCCTCTTTCAATGCTGCCTCATAGTGATTACTGAGCATGCTTGCCCTCATAGAAACCTCTACAAGGAATAGTTAGAGGCGGAAACAAATTACACCAGAAATGGCTCCTAATTTCTGGGACTTTGAACAGACATTACAGGAGAACCGTTTGGAGCAGAGGGGTAATTTCTGGCCCAATAATTAAAAAAATGATAAGAAAAAAATATTTTTTAGCCCTTCTCTAATATAACATAAGTAGAAAACTACATGGCAGTAGTGCTGTTTTAATACTTGTCACCAAATACGAAAACTACATGGCAGTAGTGCTGTTTTAATACTTGTCACCAAATACAGAGGATCTAAGGCTCACCAGGACTTAGGCTGCAATTTAGCTCTCTTGCATTTTATAGTGTCTCCCAAACACGTTTTTTTTTTTCATGTAATTAGCAGGGCTGCATTATTGTAAATTGATTTTATTTTATACTGTGATCATTCTAACTCGACTGGCTACACTGCAACTACCTGGCACCTAAAACAACGCATGAGAAAGCTCAGTTAGGCACCAAACAACTGATAGTCGCTTTGCTTGCAGAACAAACTAGCACTCTGCTACTAAAACAGAATAGGAGGACCATATTTATAAACCCGCTGTATTGCTTTTTAGCGATACCGTGGGTAAGTTCATTTATGATCGAGGTCGTAAATTATGATCGCAATCGAAATTTAGGACCAAACATTCGTTAATTAATGAAGTTCTATCGTTAGATATGATGCGGTAGTAAACTACCGCCAATGGTATTCTATGGGGATCGTAATCTATGATTTCGTTTATCGTAGATTTACGATCGGTATCGAAAATTTACGATTGTTAAACGATCGTTAATCCTCAATCGGTTTAATGATCGAAATTTATGATACTGTAAAAAGATCGTAAAAAGCGATACCGCGACTTTATTAAATGTGGCCCTAAGACTTGCTGAAGGCCTCTGGCGTTTATTGTCTCTTGGCACACCACCAACATATGATTGGTCAATAATACAAGAGCCAATCAGATTAAGATTTGTTCTGGACCAATCAGATTTTCAGGGTGTGTTATGAGACAATATAAAACTTCATGAAATCCTCAGAGAAGCCAGTTTGTAACCAGCAGTCAAACTAGCATGTTTTGCCTTTGTATTTAGGTTAGAGATTTGCAAGTAAGGGCTGGTTGTTTTGTTGGACTGCAGCGGCACACAAACCTCAGAGTATGTGCTACTTACATGTATTAATTTATAAATATTAAGATGAGGCAAGTCATTTTTTCATTATAGTGGCCCTTTTATATAGAAATAAATACGTGTAGGTAGCCACTAACTCTGGTGTGGGTGTTACTGCATGCCTTAAAGGGCAGTCCAGCCCCAAAAAAATTAAACTTACATACAGGTAAATCACCCCCAAAACCATAAACTGTAATAGTTTGAAATCTGAAATATATAGTCTAACCTGAAATCCTGCACAATGTCCTGTTTCCCTAGATTCTGCTTCATGGTTCTTCCAGTAGTAACTGTCAGTTATGGATTTGACAGTTGACATCACAGCCAATGACTGAATGTTAATCCCCTGTCTGCCTCTTCTGAGCATGCCCAGCTCAGTAAATGCTCAGTACAGGTTCTAAATTGCTCAGTTTCCATGAGGCATCCAGAAGCATAGCAGGCATACTAATGAATTCATAGGACAAAGTATGATATATCAACATATTTTATCTTTCTAAAAGATGTTCTTATGAGGGTGGAGTTGCCTTTAAATCCAGCACATGTTTTGCTCAGGAGCAGTACCCCCTCCCTCTTAACCACTCCCACTTCCATCGACCGATCTTTTATCCCACAAATCAATGTCAAAGCTGCATTCCACTGTCAAAACTCTCATCTTCCAGCTACACTAAAACTGCTCACAGAAGAATAGTTTATGAGCAGGAACTCTGAAGGACAGCTGAAATGTAAGATGTTTTAGATTGGATATATTAAGGAATTGGAGACAGATAAACAAAAAAATGAGGTGGTTGGTAAGAATTATAATTTCCAGTAATGGCTAATTAAAATTTGCAAATATATTTTTTTTCAGTAAAGATGCCCTTAATATGTTTCAATAGAGTTCAGGCAGCAATATGGATTGAATCCTTGATGTATAGTTCACACACATGCAATGAACAATTATCATAAAACTCTGACAGGCAGAAAGAACTTAAAGGGCATGTCCACCCCCAAAACTATTTTTTGCTGTAGTGTAGGGAGCACTATCCGTGTACTTTTGCCATATACTTTCATTATTTTTTGGAACAGTTATCAAGTTATTTTCATTTTTGTGTTTCTTATGTGTGTGTAGCAATTGATTTCTCTCCTCCTATAGTGGGCAGTGTGCTTGTAGTCTATGGGATATGTCCGCCAATAGAAGGGTTTTGCAAATGGTTAAAGGGGAACTGTGGTCTTCCATTTTGTATGTGCCTTATGGAGGCAGCCATTGATCACCAGATCATCTGATTGCCGCCTTTACTGCGGGAAATTCTAATAACATACCAGAAATGCAAAATTAAATTATAATTCCCCAGAAGTCTCTTTACCCTTATTTGCATAATGAGCAAGGGAGTTGTGGGGAAAACTCTCCCTAACTCGCTTGACTCTTGTAAATCTTATTTTTCAAAGCCCAGATGAATAAAAGCTATATGTTTACACATGAATACCAAGCTAATAAAGGCCGTGGATGCACTATATTTGATTGCTTTTATAAAATATGCCTGTATAATTTGAACTATTTTAGAAGGTATTTGCAGAGGAAAAAAAGAAAATCTGGCACAATAATTAAAAAATGCTAAGAAAAAAATATTTTTTTTTAACAAAATAGAGAACTACATGGCAGTAGTGTTGTTTTAATACTTGTCACCAAATACAGAGGATCTAAGGCTCACCAAGGCTGAAGGCCTTGGTGAGCCAGGTGTATACTAGTCTAACAGCTATCTTTTGTAGCCCTTATGCCTAACCACAACTTATCAGTACAGCAGCTAATCCAACACTAGAACTGCAATTCAGATCTCTTGCATTTATAGTGTCTCCCATACACACCTTTAAAATCTGATTGGTCTAATTTAAATCTTGAATTGATTGGATCGAGGGTATTGGACCAATCAGATCTAGGGGTGGCGTATAGGATTGGTCCAATACCCAAGATCCAATCAGATTCAAGATTTAAATCAGACCAATCAGATTTAAAGGTGTGTTTGGGAGACACTATAAATGCAAGAGATCGAAATTGCAGTTTAGTTTGGCTTAGCAGCTATACTGATAAGTGTAGTCTTGTATTTAGGCAAAAAGGCTACAACAGTTGGTTGTTGGTCTAGTAATATGTATATATATCTCAAAAAGCTCCCTTCAGCTCTGGTGAGCCTTAGATCCTCATTTTTTGATAATAAGTATTAAAACAGCACTACTGCTGGATAATTCTCTATTTATGTTATTTTAGATCAGGCCCTATCAAAAAATATTTATATCTTACATTTTTTTAATTAATGCACTAGAAAAACTGATTTTTCTTTTTTTTCTGGTCAAATTCCTTTATTATATATATTATTAAAATCAATAAAATATATTGCATACTACTGCCTATATATATATTTAGTATTCATGTAGTTAGGAGAGTTTTCCTCACAACTCCCTTGCTCATTATGCAAATAAGGGAAAGAGACTTCTGGGAAATTCTAATTTAATTTGCATTTCTGGTATGTTAATTAGAATTTCCCAGCAGAAAAGACAGCAGTGAGCATGCTCCCAACCCTAAACCAAGGCAGCGGGTCAGATGATCAGTGATCAATGGCTGCCTCCATAAGGCACACAAAATGGAAGACCACAGTTCCCCTTAAAATAGCCCTTTCTCTCATTTATTAATTAAACATGCAGAATCTAAGCAACTGATTGCAAGTGCCACCTGGGATTCTGGGATTTTACATTAACCCATTCCATACTTCTATAGTCATTAGAACTACATGATCTGATATTGTTGAGTGCAAGTAGCATGTTGGTGTCAGTTTATCAATGGTATATATATATATATATCTATACAGAAATACGAAGGCACTCACAGGTCGGAAACTTTCAAATGGCACCCAGGCATTTCCTTGCTTGGAATGGAGTGCTGATCGCTGCTGTTTGCTCTATAGTAAGACACAAATGTTGGTACAAGCAGGGCTTGCATTTATTACAGATGGTTACTTTTACACTTGAATTTATTCAAGCTAAGCTTTGCTGCATGTGCTTCTGATATCCCTTGATTACCATGTTGCTCTCTATACTGGTTTGCAATCATCTCTCTCTTTTCTTAATGGAGATTATTTCTGGTGAAATTGTGGAACCAGATATTCCAATACATCAATAGCTCTGTTACTCAGATCTCCTGTTGAATATTTAGTTGGGACAGCAAACAAAATTTCGCTGGAAATTTATGTTAAATTAGATACAGAAAGCCAAATACTGAGAACTAAACTGAGAGGGAACTAAGGGCTGCCCTTTTAAGCTACCCAGCCAGATCACTCAATAAGCTTATATCCAGTACATGCCTCAGAAACAAGCTATAACATCTCAGATAAAATGCAAAACTGAAACTAGCTCTACTTACTGAACATTCACTATTTGTAGTGACTCCTAAACCCACCCCCAATATCTGATTGGTCTAAGACCAAGATCCATCAGATTTAAGATTGTATCTAGACCAATCAGATTTTGTGGGTGTGTTTATGAGACACTATAAAACAGCATGAAATCTTCAGCTCAGCTCAGTTTCTCTAATCAGCAGTCAACTAGCAGGTCTTGCCTTTGTATTTTGGTTAGAGATTTGCAAGTAGATGACTAGTCGTTTAGTTGAACTGCCAAAATGAATCTTTTTTTAGCTCCTGGGTTTTGTACCCATGGGTTGCTGTATGCAGTCCATAAACTGCACATAAATGTTGATATAACAGCAAAAAATAATAATAATAGTGTTTTGATTACAGAGCCGGAAATTGTTTCCTTTGGCCAAATAGCCTGCAAAATAGTGAATAACCCAAGTGCCTATGTAATTGCACTGCTAGTTTCACTATTCTCTGACAAGCACTCTCAAACACCAGAGGGCAGATAGGGAATGTATAGGATCAGGGTTGTATATTGAAAACATGCAGTGTAAATAACAACCAGGTTGTAATGAATGCAACCCTGCTACTACATTTACTACAATCATCCCCAATAATGAGATGATCTGATGACTAAATATATATCACTTACAATATAAGCTATATAAAATAAAAATATGCTTACAAATGCAAAATCACAGTTCATTCCTGTGCTGCGCGAGTGGGAAATTATTTCTCTATTACCCCAGAGCACCGCATAGCAGGAAAAAACCAACTTGGATACCTATTACACAGAAAGTGAATGGTTGGGTAATCCACCGGAAATAGCAGCAGCAACAACAGTAACATAGTAACTCTTTAGTTGCCACCATTCACGTGGCAGGACGCACATATTAAACAGACCTTTCAAAGTTGCAACAAAAATGAAAGTTTATTGCAAGCACTTTCTGCACATTTCCTGTAAGGTAACAGGTATAAAAGGACATCATACTGATAAAAATTGTTTCTTTAGATATCCAATGCGAAATATCTTCTGCAAGGGGCAGTTTTGCAAAATCATGTGAATTTGGGAAAGGGAAATTCCCTCTTTCAATGCTGCCTCATAGTGATTACTGAGCATGCTGCCCTCATAGAAACCTCTACAGGAATAGTTAGAGCGGAAACAAATTCACACAGAAATGGCTCCTATTCTTTAATTTCTGGGACTTTGAACAGACATTACGGGAGAACCGTTTGGAGCAGAGGGTAAGGTGAGGATTTTTTACCACTACACAGTGAGGGCAGTAGTAGTAGGTTAAATTTTAGTTTTGGGAGTGGACATGCTCTTTAATAAAAATGGATTTTTGCATTTTGACTCTATTGAGGTGCAGTGGAGACGGTCTAATGAACTGTATGACTCTGTATGATCCTCTGTGGTAGCGATATATTTAATGTTTACATATATACTCTTTGTTCTTACAGACACACTTTTTGGGGGGCAGAAGACACCATTTTGGGGGGCAGAAACACATTTTTAAAAGATATAAACAAAACTGAGATACAAACAGTAACAAGTGGAGCCAATACAATTTTGCTGATACACACAGCTCGTTGTGTAATGGAGTTCAATCTGTAGTAGCAGGCACAGAATGCTGGCAGTTTGTGTTTGAAAACATCTAGATGGCAAATGTTGGACATCCCTGCTCAATTCACTTCTCCCTGCACCATACACCTTTTTATATTCTCTTTCTTTAAAGGAGAACTAAACACAAATTTCTATACTGGAAATATCCACTCAAAAAACACCAATAAACTGTAAATACCACCCCAATTAATGTAATGAGTCTGGCCACACCTCCTGACCTCAGTCACACGTTCCCTTGCATGCCCGGATCCAACACGGAAACCCTCAGTTCCGAAATCCAAAAGATCCATCCGACTCCGGACGGATCCCTCGGATTTCGGAACAATTTACGAAGAATTTCGAATGTTCAGCGCTATTTTCGATCATTTTCGAAAAATCTTCGAACGTTCGAAAATCCTCGAAAATACGACCGGAGACCACTTTCAAGTTTCTGATCGTATTTCGAAAATTGAATGTTCAAGGCTATTTTCGAAAATTTTCGAAAATAGATTCAAACGTTCAAAAAGTGAGGATTTTGAGGATTTTTGAACGTTCGAAGATATTTTAGAAAATGAATGAAAATAGCTCCGTACATTCGAAAATTCATTCCGTTTTTGGATCCTCGTATCTTCGAAATTCGCCCGATCCGGGAATCCGAAAACGGAACAAAACTTTGTAGTTTCGGCCATTATACTAAGCAACGTATGAAGAACATTCTGTATGATACTGGAATGCTGGGAAATAAAGCACAAACCCTGTATTAGTAGAGGAAAAACCAAACATATCAAAACAAGAGGTAAGACACAGATTACTGCTTTATGTCCAGGTACTGTGCCTTCTGATTCAGTGTTGCTCTGAGGCTTTATTTGTCCTTTAAAGGGGATTTCATGTGCGATTTTTTGCGTTTTCGATGCATTGCCGCGTTTTCAATGATCTGAAAAAAACGCAAGCGCAAACGCAAAAAAAAAGCGCAGCAGTGTGGACTAGCCCTTAGAACCTGAAATGTCAGCCCACTAATGTCAACAGCAGGGAACAGCAAAGGGTATGAAATGAACTGACTGGAGAGAATATGTAGAATATCTAAGAAGGCATTACACAAACTAACATTTAACATATTTGATAATTTCCACTGAACTGTCCCTTCTCCCAGAACAATACTTCTTCAATAGCCAGACACTTACTATACACAGTTATACAGGATAGTAATATAGAGATTTGGCTATATATTGATCATTTAAATAGATTTTCTGTTTATTGAGCTATTTATAACAGGGGTACAGTGAAAAATAACAAAGTGGCAATTTTATTACATCAGCAAAGATCCATTCTTATCTGCTATCTGCTCACGGAATCATAATTATTCTAACGCTTTGCAGCTGGACTGAGCTGTTAAAGGCCCTGCCCTTAGATTTACCACCAATGATCCTATTATCTGGTGCAGACTGGAAAATAATGATTGTCTGGCACTAAGGATATGCTGGTTTTCTCTACTTAATTACTATCGTTTGGAGTAGCCACTGAGATTGTATTTTGTGAATCCAGCCCGAGAGAATGTGCAAGAGCTGCATGATTGACGGCAAGTTAGATTTGCAGACTGCTAATTAGGAATGAACAACCATCCATTCATTAGATGACAACCTAACTCGCTCTTCAACCCTTTATAAAGATCCCAGGTGGCTGCAATATTTGTTCAACCACAGGAATCTGTTGTCTCTAAATGATAAACCAGATAGCAAATTGGACAGTGTGCGATTTTCACATTGAAATTGGTAAGTTATATTAATCTGAGCTGTTTTAGAAGATAGCAGCTAAATTCAAATCTCTAACAGATTATAGTTTTCTCTTCGCTGATGAAATACTTTTGTTCTCTTCATATCTGAAACGATTTCCTGTAACTGCCTGCAGAAGGGTCACTTGTATGGAAATCTACACCCTACCACTGACAGTAAGAAAGTTAACCTGTATGGAAATCTACCTTACCCTACCACTGACAGTAGGAGGTTACACCTGTATGGAAATCTACTTTACCCTACCACTGACAGTAGGAGGTTACACCTGTATGGAAATCTACTTTTCCCTACCACTGCAGTAGGGTGTTTCACCTGTATGGAAATCTATCTTACCCTACCACTGACAGTAGGAGGTTACACATGTATGGAAATCTACCTTACCCTACCACTGACAGTAGGAAGTTACACATGTATGGAAATATACCTTACCCTACCACTGACAGTAGGAAGTTACACTTGTATTGAAATGTACTTTACCCTACCACTAATAGGAGAGTTACACTTCCCAATACAGTGCATATTGTGTTGTGCGCCTAAATGTAATGAATCCAGTTGGTCTGGTGGATTATACTGAGAAGGGCAGCGTTTAATTTGTCAAAATGGTGAAAATCTTAATAGCAGTGTTTAATTGTAGAACGGGCTAACAGTTTCTTCTGCTTGGTTTACAACAATAATAGGGTTGGACTGGCCAACCAGGAGATGGAGATTCCAGGGGGTCTACAATCCCTTCACCCATAAAACTGATAAAATTTAAAATTTAGATACAAGACCAATAGAGCATAAGAAAATGACAATCTAATAAATATAAGGAGTCAGGAGGAGCAAGACAGATGTGTTAAACTGTGAGAAATTAGGGGTACAAATTGAATGGGACCCTTAATGCATTCTGGTGAGCTCCTGGTGGACCCCTACACCCAGTCCACACGAACAATAATGTTCTTTAAAAAGTGTGGGTAAGTGCTACAGTCCCTGTTATACAATCCAATCTTCGACAGGGGGATCCCTGTTGTGTAAAGAGCCTATGGCCAGTGGATTGATTTGAACATTAAGAAGTTCTGTTTCCTGGAGGATAATTTAGAGAGAACCTTGTCTGCCAAGTTGTCACGAATGATCGTTTGAGTGTTTAGATGGTCTGTGGTAGTACCGTCATATCATTTGCTATAGCAAAGATATAAAAAAACAGAGATATGGTAGACTAATCAACCAGAACAGTTTTAATATATCTCTACAATCTAGCTTAACATATTGTAAAGCTTATTGTGTGCAATGTGTTTACCTCTGTCATACACCTGTCGATACAGCTCAATAAACTAACTATATGGAAACAGAGTGTGTTAACATTCCGCTTGTTGTACACAGTGGAATGCAGGGACACGGAGGACATTCAGGGGTTTAACTTCAAATTAACAGGCCCCCTGAAGAACTCTTGGATGCCTTCCAATTGCAACCATGCATGGAGGATTCTTTTTAATCTGTTTAATTTCAGCTTTTGGTTTTACTTAGTTGTGTAAACATCTTTGCAATAAGGATACAAACTTAGATTAAACTATGCTTTCCTACTGTTACGAAATAAGAAAGTAAAAGAATAATATTTGGTTTTATGGCCTTAGAGAACTATTTAGATAGGAAATCTGATTCCCAATGCTGCTGTACTTAAATGTATTGAACGTTTGTACTGCTAAACCCTAGTGATTAAAGTGACACATTTCTTTTTTTTTGACATCTCTAATATGGTTGGAGATTAAGAATAAATGAAATCTGAGAGAGCTCTTGAGGGATTGTTGCCCTTAGACTAGTCTGCAGTCAGGCCTTTGCCAGCCAACAAAACCTTGGGTTGTCCCATTATTCTGCCAGCCGATCTGGTTATTAATAAACTAAGTCGCGCAGGTGGTGCTGAGCTTGAAAGCGTTCTTCTTTTCTCATAATTCAGTTTTCATTAGTCACCATGGCAACATTGAAAATGCCTGTTGAGGGGATTGAAATCGGAGAAAATAAGTGACATTACAGCATGGAATCATTGTGGAGAACAGCGAATTGATAAGCCCTGGTTCTAGCGGCTCGGCTGCAATTAATTTGTATGAATGTGCTCACCTTGGATTGCGATTTGGAAAATTCCGTCTGCTCCTGTTTAAACTTTCTGTTAAGAGATCAATTGAGGTTTCCTGTTGCCAATTAAAGTGTCCAGTCAGTTCAACTTGAGAATGTACAGAAGGATGTGGTGAGTTCACTTTATTCATCTTACTATGTGGGTTGTCAGGTATTGTCTTTTCTGAGGGAAGTTGGGATCTAAAGACAGCTTCCCCTTTCTGATAATGTAAAGGTTTGACTTCTGAACTTTACCTCGTGTTCCTTCTTGGATTGATTGTTCTGTGTTTGGGATTCTAAGAGGACAGATATTTGTGTCACAAAATCTAGTAGTGCTGGTATGTGTACATGCTCTTTATGTACTTCGTCTCAGCATGTGTCTATACAGGTCTGGATTTAGGAAATAATAGGTCCTTGGCAGCACAGAAAACCAGGAGCCTACATATGAAAAAGGGGGACATCAGTTCTGTCCAATCTCACAACCACCGTCTCCTTGTAACTAAACCTCCAAGCACCTTTCACTTCCCAAAACAAATGAAAAAGTATGATCGAATGTGTCCAAAATGGAGGACAGACAGACTGAAACATGGAACATTTGATACACATTCAGGTCATTCCCTGCAGTGGGGAAAGATTACGGTAAGATCATATGGGCCCTAGGCAGGGCAATCATAGTGCCCCCTTTTTGCTACATATATTGTATAGACCGTAATTTTGTTACTGCTTCTGAATGTAGTGGGATATCTGATGCTCAACTCCCAGACCTGTTCTATAGTTTGCATGTAAATGTGTAGTAAGGAGAAGCTGGGAGTTAAGCAGGGAAACATAGTTTGCAAACTAGAAATCAGAGGCTAAGTAATATTCTTTCCACCTCCTCTATAATTATAGATCAAAGGGGGAAATTACTATAACGGTCCTTTAGTTTTGATAATTCCTGTGAGTCAGTTCAATTAAATTGGGTTTAGTTTGATAATTTTCTCTTTCCCATGGTCCTGTGCACATGGTGAAGTTACCCCATTCAATTCAACAAGCAATTATAGCAGAAGGAGCATCTGACATCACTGCATCTATCTCTGTAATGTGGGCAATGTTTCCTACAAGCTGTGTGCTCATAAGTATGCGCAGAACTCACAGAAAAGTGAAAATGTTACCTGTGCACACTGACGATATAACATTAGATGCAATATTATACTGTATCTCTGGAATGCCGTAATCAGTCTTGATAAATCTCCCTTCTGGCATTTTAAGGTATGTCCATTCATTTTTTGACTACCTTTTTTACAGTTTTAACCGAAGAAAGAGATGTAAAAGAGCTATGCATTAAAGAGTAGCATCACACCTCCTGTTCTTCGTTCTTCAAAGATGGTCCACTGTCGGTGGAGGAGTGATCTGTGGTAAGTTCTATCCTGTCTCCTGCAAGTTTTACCAAGAACAGGAGGTAATGCATAGCTCTTTTACTGTACCTTCTGTTCTTCAGTTAAATTAAAACAACTATAATTAAAAAATGAATGGACATACACTTATTACCATATTTGTGCCTGTGTATAAACCCAAAAGGGATTTAACCCCTGCATGACTTTAACACCAGCTTTACACCGGTATTGAATACTTGCAACGGCTGCTTGATTGTCTTTTGCCAGCCGCCGTAAGTAAGGGTCGGGACCACAGTTCCCCTTTAAATGAGCATTAATATGCAATACATGCAGTATTTTACAGGCAACTGAACTAAATAGACATGCTACTATTGACCATCTCTCTCACAGACAGACCTGTATAGTAGGTCTAGAAATCTAATTACACTTAAGAAAGTGAGGTCAATATTGACAAAGGTTCAATTATAATAAGAAAATAAAGTATTGGCAAATTCCACTAGCTGCTTGTATGTGGGATGAAGTCACTAACCTTAACATACAGAAATGAAGTGAAAAGTGCTCTAGGTGCACACTTTAATTGAAATAATAGAAACCAGGAGAAATCATATATATTGAGTGGAATCCTTTTTTTGTTACTCAAAGGAAATTTTGTGCAATGATTTTGGGTTGGATGAATATCTTATGTTTAGGATTTCGTAGAGTAGAGCAAAACTTAATGATAATTGTGGTCGGTCGATATGTGTTTTAGTTTGTGTGACCGCACGGACAGTGGCCTCAAACCCTAAGGTCTGGTCTTTTCTCGGCTGGATGGCTTCGCCTACACCGACCAGAGACAGCTCAGAGAACTGCAGAGCTCTAAAGTTCAAAACACTAAACCTTTAAAGTTATTCGTGCTAGTTAACTGTGGTCTTATCAAGGTCCTCCTTAAAGGGCATGTCCACCCCAAAACTAAAATTAACCACTACTGGCCCCACTGTATAAAAATCCTTACCTTACATCCCAGCTCCAATAGTTCCCGTAATGTCCCCCAAGTTAAAAAAACTGACCACCAGGAGCCTGGCCACCAGTGAAATGTTTCCGCCTTGAGCTGTCCTCTCAGAGGTTTTTGGCTGCTCAGAGCAGCCCTTTACCCTCCCCCCTCCCTCTCCCTCCCGTTTTCCTTCCCTCCCCCTAGTGTAAAACCCCTTTCCACAATTAGGAATAGTTCCCCCAGCCCCAACCGCAATAAAATATTTATAAGAAACTCCCCCGATCTTTACTTATCTTCCTCTCTCCTCCGGCATTCTGACTGCCGGCAGCCACGTCTGTGATTAGCTGCCTTTCAGCCAATCACAGACGCGGCTGCCGGTCCCCCCTGCTTGCAGTTCGTTCAAGCAGAAGGCCGGGCATTGCGGTGGAGGGAGAGGGAAGGTAAGTAACGAATGGGTGACTTTCTTACAAATATATATAGCGGTTGGGGCTGGGGGAACTAGTGCCAACAGTCTTCCCCCGAGTATTGCTATTAGCCCTTCAGTGCCAACAGACTTCCCCAGAGAATTGCCATTACACTTTCAGTGCCAGCAGAGTATTTCCTTTAAAGGAGAACTAAACCAATTTTTTATACTCCAGAATCTGAAAAAAAACCCCCCTAAAACACAATAAACTATAAAATGCCCCTTAGTAAATTTAAAGTAAATCAAAGCCTGTTAAGAACTGGATGAAATATCGTGTGTAGGTGCAGTGTCGACCACACCTCCTGACCTCAGTCTTCCTTGTTATCTGTCCTGTAAAAGGATTGGCTAGAGATTATTAATGGGTGTGACCAACTGTAACAAGTGTGCCATAGTAAGGCCTGAGATGTGCAAAACCTAATGGTCATGACCAAACTGTGTGATACTAGAATGCTGGGAAGTAAAGTAAAGCACAAACTGTGTTATTTAGGTAAATTCCCCAGCGCTTGTATCAAAATGAGAGGTAAGACACACGATTACTGGATTTATATCAAGGTGTTCTGCCTTCTGGTTCAGTGTTATGTGGCTTTAGTTACCCTTTAAAGGATCCACTGCCTGCAGGAGCTTACTTGCCATTTTAGAACTGTTCTCCTCAGTTCTTTTAGCTGAGCTCATCCTCCCCCTCCTTCCTTCACCTTCAGTTCATTTGCAACATTGTTTCCAAGTAGAGGGAGCTGAGTCAGGACTCTGTACTCACTACAATGTTACAATAACAGCAGAAAAAGGAGAGCAGATCTGACACAGCAAGTAAAAGCTGACGAGATGCTATGAGAACACTGGACATCCTAGTTCTTTGCCTAGGTGGCCTATGCCTAGAAATGGCCTTGCAAGCTCACAGTGCTAGCTGAAAACACCACCCTTATACTGTATAAGTTTGCATAGTGCGAGCTAGAAACATACAGCACATTTGTACAGAAGATAATGTAACAATCATCTCTTTGGATCAGTCTTTACTACCATATTACTTTGTAAATAATGATGGGGCTGAAGAGATGATGTTAAAGGACATATACAGATAGTGTTTATATTGTAACTCCATCTTGAATTATTTTTTCCTAAGAGCAACCCTCTCTTTAAACATGATACCAAGGGTGGATTGCTGCTTATCTTCTGTAAAAGACAAGACAGAGCATCAATCTGTACAGGTGGGTGATGTTGTTCCTCAGTCCTTCAGATTTCAGAGGGTAAATTCAGTAACTAGAAACTCATATGGCAAATGAGACTGAAATCAGAGTATAAATTGCTGCCTTGTTTTCTCTTAAAGGGTATCCTTGCCGTAGAAACTGATTTTGGGGGTTTTAATTTATAGAAGAACAGGAGGTAAAGGAGATGTCTACCTCCCATCTTCATAAAGAGCATGTCCCCCAAAAACTATTTTATGCTGTAGTGTGGGAGCGCTACTGTGTACTTTTGCCATATACTTTCATTATTTTTGGAACCTTATCAAGTTATTTTCATTTTTGTGTTCTTATGGGTTGTACAATTTATTTCTCTCCTCCTATAGTGGGCAGTGTGCTTGTAGTCTATGGAGATATGTCCACAATCAGAAGGGTTTGCATAATGGTTAAAATAGCCCTTTCTCCATTATAATTTAAACATGCAGAATTAAGCAACCGATTTGCAAGTGCCACCTGGGATTCTGGGATTTTACATTAACCCATTCCATACTCTATAGTCATTAGAACACATGATTGATATTGTTGAGTGCAAGTAGCATGTTGATGTCAGTTTATCAATGGTTATATATATATATATATATATTATATTATATATATATATATATACAGAAAATACGAAGGCACTCGCCGGTCAGAAACTTTTGAATGGCACCCAGGCATTTCCTTGCTTGGAATGGAGTGCTGATCGCTGCTGTTTCCTATAGTAAGACACAACTGTGGTACAAGCAGGGCTGCATTTATACAGACTGGTTACTTTTACACTTGAATTTATTAAGCTAAGCTTTGCTGCATGTGTTCCGATATCCCTTTGATTACCATGTTGCTCTCTAGACTGGTTTGTAATCATCTCTCTCTTTCTATTACAGGAGATTATTTTGGTGAAATGTGGAACCAGATATTCCAATACATCAATAGCTCTGTTACTTAGATCTCCTGTTGAATTTAGTTGGGACAGCAAACAAAACTTTTGCTGGAAATTTATTTTAACGTAGATACAGAAAGCCATACTGAGAACTAAATTGAGAGCCATCTGAACTAAGGGCTGCCCATTCAAGCTACCCAGCCAGAATACTCAAAAGCTTATATCCAGTACATGCCTCAGAACAAAGCTATAACATCTCAGATGAAATGTGAAACTAGCTCCTTACTGAACATTCACTATTTGTAGTGACTCCTAAACCCACCCCCAATATCTGATTGGTTAAGATCCAAGATCCAATCAGATTTAAGATTGTATCTAGCCAGATTTGTGGGTGTGTGTATGAGACACTATAAACAGCATGAAATCTTCAGAGAAGCTCAGTTTCTAATCAGCAGTCAATCTAGCAGGTCTAGCCTTTGTATTGAGGTTAGAGATTTGCAAGTAGATGGCTGGTTGTTTAGGTTGGGCTGCCAAATAAATCTTTTGCTCCTGGATTTCATACCATGGTGTTGTTGTAAGCAGTCTAAAACTGCACATAAATGTTGATATAACAGATAAATAATAATAATAGTGTTTTGATTACAGAGCCTGAAATTGTTCCTTTGGCCAAATAGCTGCAAATGTGACTAACCCAAGTGCCTATGTAGTTGCGCTGCTAGTTTCACTATTCTCTGACAAGCCCTCTCAAACAGCAGAGGGCAGATAGGGAATGTATAGGATAGGGGTTGTATATTGAAAACATGCAGTGTAAATACAACCAGGTTGTAATGAATGCAACCCTGCTACTTACATTACTACAATCATCCCCAATAATGAGATGATATGATGACTAAATATATATCCACTAAATAAACTTATTATAAAATAAATATGCTTACAAATGCAAAATCACAGTTCATTCCTGTGCACAGGGAAATTATACCTCATTACACAGAAAGTGATGGTGGGTAATCCATGGAATGGAGCAACTAAAGAGTTACTACGTTATGTACGTAGTAACTCTTAGTTGCCGCCATTCACGTGGCAGGACGCACATAAGTAAACAGACCTTTCAAATGTTGCAAAAAGAAAGTTTATGCAAGCACTTTCTGCACATTTCCTTTAAGGTAAGGTATAAAAGGACATCAATACTGAAAAAATTGTTATCTTTAGATATCCAATGCGAAATATCTTCTGCAAGGGCTTTTTTGCTATAACTAGAATGGAGACCGTGTTCATGCAAATCATGTGAATTGTATGATGGGAAATTCCCTCTTTCAATGTGCCTCATAGTGATATCTGAGCATGCTTGCCCTCATAGAAACCTCTACAAGGAATAGTTAGAGGCGGAAACAAATTACACCAGAAATGGCTCCTAATTTCTGGGACTTTGAAACAGACATACAGGAGAACCGTTTGGGAGCAGAGGGGTAATTTCTGGCCCAATAATTAAAAAAATGATAAGAAAAAAATATTTTTTAGCCCTTCTCTAATATAACATAGTAGAAAACTACATGGCAGTAGTGCTGTTTTAATACTTGTCACCAAATACAGAGGATCTAAGGCTCAACAGGGACTTAGGCTGCAATTTAGCTGCTCTTGCATTTTATAGTGTCTCCCAAAAACCACCTTAAAATCTGATTGATCTGATTTAAATCTTAAATATGATTGGATCTTGGGTATTGGACCAATCCTATACCCCACCCCTAAATCTGATTGGTCCAATACCTCGATCCAATCAGATTCAAGATTAAATTAGACCAATCAGATTTTAAAGGTGTTTATGGGAGCCACTATAAAATGCAAGAGATCTGAATTGCAGCCTAGTGTGGATTAGCTGCTGTACTGATAAGATAGCTGTTAGACTAGTATATACCTGGCTGGGTAGGTCCAGAGTACCTTCAGTCCTGGTGAGCCTTAGATCCTCTGTATTTGGTGACAAGTATTAAAACAACACTACTGCAATGTAGCTCTCTATTTATGTTATGTTAGAGAGTAGGGCTAAAAAATATATATTTTTTTTAATTATTGGGTCAGAAATCTGATTTTTTTTTTTTTCTTGACAAATACCTTCTAAAATAGTTCAAATATATACAGGCATATTTTATAAAAGCAACAAATATAGTGCATACCACTGCCTTTATTTAATTTTGGTATTCATGTGTAAACATATAGCTTTTATTCATTCTGGGCTTTGAAAAATAAGATTTACAAGGAGTCAAGCGAGTTAGGGAGAGTTTTCCCCACCCTTGCTCATTATGCAAATAAGGGTAAAGAGACTTCTGGGGAATTATAATTTAATTTTGCATTTCTGGTATGTTAATTAGAATTTCCCAGCAGTAAAGACAGCAGTAAAGGCGGTGGCCAAATGATCAGGTGATCAATGGCTGCCTCCATAAGGCACATGCAAAATGGAAGACCACAGTTCCCCTTTAAAGGGACTGTCCACCCCTCTCTGCAATTATCAGTATCTTGTGCAAAAAGTGCCAAAATCTAGACTTTTTTCCTAACATGATTGTGAAGGTTCTCATTCATCCAGGTCATGGTATATCTGTTGTATTCAGTTAGATCAACTGGACTTGAAGTTTAGTTCTTGAATACGTTTCGCTAGTCATCCGACTGGCTTTCTCAATTCAGAATGACTTGTACAAGAATCTGTGGCAATTATGTATCCTGGAAAATCCCAGTTAGCATATTACAGCCAAGTGTTAAGGGCGTGATTGGATAGTGGCTAAGAGGTGTTATAGGAACGCCCAGAGTAAGGTGTCAAAACAGCATTGTACATGATATTTTTTTCCTAACCTTTAATTCTGCTCCCAGCGAGAGATTTTATATTTACAAGCTCTGCGATACAACACTGTGGCTCTGCCTTCTGCTCTTCAATTCCAGGTAAGGCAGACAGTGATGTCACTGCCAATCACAGACTGCCATTCCTGCAGCAGTCTCCACTATGGCTGCTCGTGGACAGAAAAAGAACACAGCAGCCGCAGTACTGTAAATAAGGACGAGCTACAGTAGAAAGCCTCATGAAGACAGTGTTGGGAGATATAATTTAGCCATTAATTCTCCTTCAATTGACTTCAGTTTGTTCTCAGGGGACACTGGAACTCACAAATAAATATTTAAGAAGGTGAAGGGGAGGTGTCCTATGAAAGACCATCTGGACATAATTCATGCAAACAAAATGCATAAAATGCTGCTTTTGCTGCTGTTGCATTTATGTATTTTTAAGAACTATTTTCAGAAACAGTTGCTTAGCTAATAGAAAGGGAAGTGCTTTCTTTTATATGGGTTTACAAAGGATTTTATTTGCGTGACTGAATTATGTACACTCCACTGTAAATGGTTACCAAGAAACAGTATTTTTCCAGGCTATTAAATATACTCATCCTCCGTTCTACTTGCCTCTAAAGGTTACACATTCTTTGGTAACAAAGCAATCATTCAATCAGTTTTCTAATGCATTGTCCTATCTATTCTGTCAATGTGTGTAGTGAGGTTAGTACTTCCACAATGTACAAGATAGAATCTTATGCTTTTTGTAGTTGAGTAAACTTTTAACATAATGTTAAACTGAACGGGTAGAAAGGGGTTTGTTAAAGGGCATGTCCACCCCCAAAACTAAAATTTAACTTACTACTGGCCTCACTGTGAAGTGTTCAAAAATCCTCACCTTACCCCTCTGCTCCTAATGGTTCTCCTGTAATGTCTCTAACTATTCCTTGTTGAGGTTTCTATGAGGGCAAGCATGCTCAGTAATCACTATGAGGCAGCATTGAAAGAGGGAATTTCCCATCATGCAATTCACATGATTTGCATGAACACTGTCTCTATTCTAGTTATAGCAAAACTACACCTAGCAGAAGATATTTCCGATTGGATATCTAAAGATAACAATTTTTTTCAGTATTGATGTCCTTTTATACCTGTTACCTTAAAGGAAATGTGCAGAAAGTGCTTGCAATAAACTTTCATTTTTGTTGCAACATTTGAAAGGTCTTTTTACTTATGTGCGTCCTGCCACGTGAATGGTGGCAACTAAAGAGTTACTATGTCACATTACATCACATTTAGTTGTTGCCATTCCAGTGGATTACCCAACCATTCAATCTCTGTGTAGTGAGGTGTCCAAGTTGGGTTTTCCTGGCTATGCAGTGCTCTGGGGCGATAGAGAAATAATTTCCCTGCGCAGCACAGGAATAAACTGTGATTTTGCATTTCTAAGCATGTTTCTATTTTATAATAATCTTATATTGTAAGTGGATATATATTTAGTGATCAGATCATCTCATTATTGGGGGATGCTTATAATAAATGTAAGTAGCAGGGCTGCACTAATTACAACCTGGTTGTATTTACACTGCATGTTTTCAATATACAACCCCTATCTTATACATTCCCTATCTGCTTTCTGCTGTTTGAGAGTGCTTGTCAGGGAATGGTGAAAGTAGCAGCGCAACTACATAGGCACTTGGGTTAGTTACTTTCTTGCAGGCTATTTAGCCAAAGGAAAGCAATTACAGGCTATGTAACAAAAACACTATTTTTATCTGTTTTATCAACATATATGTGCAGTTTATAGACTGCTACACAACAAGACCATAGATATGAATCCCAGGAGCTTCACAACATTCATTTCTGCAGCCCAACTAAATAACCAGCCATCAGCTTGCAAATCACTAACCTAAACACAAAGGCAAGACCTGCTAGTTTGACTGCTGATTAGAAACTGAGCTGCTCTGAAGATTTCATGCTGTTTTATAGTGTCTCATAAACACACTCCCAAAATCTGATTTGTCTAGATACAATCTTAAATCTGATTGGATCTTGGATGTTGGACCAATCAGATATTGGGGGTGAGTATAAGAGTCACTACAAATAGTGAACGTTTAGCAAGGAGAGCTAGTTTCAGTTTTGCATTTCATCTGAGATGTTATAGCTTTGTTCTGAGGCATGCACTGGGATATAAGCTTATTGAGTGATTCTGGCTGGGTAGCTTGAATGGGCAGCCCTTAGTTCAGATGGCTCTCAATTTAGTTATCAGTGCATAAGATTAGAAAAAAATCCAGTAAAAGTATGATTTGTTATCCCAACTAAATACTCAACAGGAGGTCTGAGTAACAGAGCTATTGATGTGTTGGAATATCTGATTCCAATATTTTACTAGTAATAACCTCCAGTAATTGAACAGAAGAGATGATTGCAAACCAGTCTAGAGAGCAATGGGTAATAAAAGGGAAATCAGAAACACATGCAGCAAAGCTGAGTCTGAATAAATTCAAGTGTAAAAGTAACCAGTCGTTTTTTTTTTTCATGTAATTAGCAGGGCTGCATTATTGTAAATTGATTTTATTTTATACTGTGATCATTCTAACTCGACTGGCTACACTGCAACTACCTGGCACCTAAAACAAACGCATTGAGAAAGCTCAGTTAGGCACCAAACAACTGATAGTCGCTTTGCTTGCAGAACAACTAGCACTCTGCTACTAAAACAGAAATAGAGGACCATATTTATAAACCCGCTGTATTGCTTTTTAGCGATACCGTGGGTAAGTTCATTTATGATCGAGGTCGTAAATTATGATCGCAATCGAATTTAGGACCAAACATTCGTTAATTAATGAAGTTCTATCGTAGATATGATGCGGTAGTAAACTACCGCCAATGGTATTCTATGGGGATCGTAATCTATGATTTCGTTTATCGTAGATTTACGATCGGTATCGAAAATTTACGATTGTTAAACGATCGTTAATCCTCAATCGGTTTAATGATCGTAAATTTATGATACTGTAAAAAGATCGTAAAAAGCGATACCGCGACTTTATAAATGTGGCCCTAAGACTTGCTGAAGGCCTCTGGCGTTTTATACTGTCTCTTGGCACACCACCAACATATGATTGGTCAATAATACAAGAGCCAATCAGATTTAAGATTTGTTCTGGACCAATCAGATTTTCAGGGTGTGTTTATGAGACAATATAAAACTTCATGAAATCCTCAGAGAAGCCAGTTTGTAACCAGCAGTCAAACTAGCATGTTTTGCCTTTGTATTTAGGTTAGAGATTTGCAAGTAAGGGCTGGTTGTTTTGTTGGACTGCAGCGGCACACAAACCTCAGAGTATGTGCTACTTACATGTATTAATTTATAAATATTAAGATGAGGCAAGTCATTTTTTCATTATAGTGGCCCTTTTATATAGAAATAAATACGTGTAGGTAGCCACTAACTCTGGTGTGGGTGTTACTGCATGCCTTAAAGGGCAGTCCAGCCCCAAAAAAATTAAACTTACATACAGGTAAATCACCCCCAAAACCATAAACTGTAATAGTTTGAAATCTGAAATATATAGTCTAACCTGAAATCCTGCACAATGTCCTGTTTCCCTAGATTCTGCTTCATGGTTCTTCCAGTAGTAACTGTCAGTTATGGATTTGACAGTTGACATCACAGCCAATGACTGAATGTTAATCCCCTGTCTGCCTCTTCTGAGCATGCCCAGCTCAGTAAATGCTCAGTACAGGTTCTAAATTGCTCAGTTTCCATGAGGCATCCAGAAGCATAGCAGGCATACGTAATGAATTCATAGGACAAGTATGATATATCAACATATTTTATCTTTCTAAAAGATGTTCTTATGAGGGTGGAGTTGTCCTTTAAATCCAGCACATGTTTTGCTCAGAGCAGTACCCCCTCCCTCTTAACCACTCCCACTCCATCGACCGATCTTTTATCCCACAAATCAATGTCAAAGCTGCATTCCAACTGTCAAAACTCTCATCTTCCAGCTACACTAAAACTGCTCACAGAAGAATAGTTTATGAGCAGGAACTCTGAAGGACAGCTGAAATGTAAGATGTTTTAGATTGGTATATTAAGGAATTGGAGACAGATAAACAAAAAAATGAGGTGGTTGGTAAGAATATAATTTCCAGTAATGGTAATTAAAATTTGCAAATATATTTTTTTTCAGTAAAGATGCCCTTTAATATGTTCAATAGAGTTCAGGCAGCAATATGGATTGAATCCTTGATGTATAGTTCACACACATGCCAATGAACAATTATCATAAAACTCTGACAGGCAGAAAGAACTTAAAGGGCATGTCCACCCCCAAAACTATTTTTTGCTGTAGTGTAGGGAGCACTATCCGTGTACTTTTGCCATATACTTTCATTATTTTTTTGGAACAGTTATCAAGTTATTTTCATTTTGTGTTTCTTATGTGTGTGTAGCAATTGATTTCTCTCCTCCTATAGTGGGCAGTGTGCTTGTAGTCTATGGAGATATGTCGCCAATAGAAGGGTTTTGCATAATGGTTAAAGGGGAACTGTGGTCTTCCATTTTGTATGTGCCTATGGAGGCAGCCATTGATCACCAGATCATCTGATTGCCGCCTTTACTGCTGGGAAATTCTAATAACATACCAGAAATGCAAAATTAAATTATAATTCCCCAGAAGTCTCTTTACCCTTATTTGCATAATGAGCAAGGGAGTTGTGGGGAAAACTCTCCCTAACTCGCTTGACTCCTTGTAAATCTTATTTTTCAAAGCCCAGATGAATAAAAGCTATATGTTTAACATGAATACCAAGCTAATAAAGGCCGTGGATGCACTATATTTGATTGCTTTTATAAAATATGCCTGTATAATTTGAACATTTTAGAAGGTATTTGCAGAGGAAAAAAGAAAATCTGGCACAATAATTAAAAAATGCTAAGAAAAAAATATTTTTTTTTAACAAAATAGGAACTACATGGCAGTAGTGTTGTTTTAATACTTGTCACCAAATACAGAGGATCTAAGGCTCACCAAGGCTGAAGGCCTTGGTGAGCCAGGTGTATACTAGTCTAACAGCTATCTTTTGTAGCCCTTATGCCTAACCACAACTTATCAGTACAGCAGCTAATCCAACACTAGAACTGCAATTCAGATCTCTTGCATTTATAGTGTCTCCCATACACACCTTTAAAATCTGATTGGTCTAATTTAAATCTTGAATCTGATTGGATCGAGGGTATTGGACCAATCAGATCTAGGGGTGGCGTATAGGATTGGTCCAATACCCAAGATCCAATCAGATTCAAGATTAAATCAGACCAATCAGATTTTAAAGGTGTGTTTGGGAGACACTATAAATGCAAGAGATCGAAATTGCAGTTTAGTTTGGCTTAGCAGCTATACTGATAAGTTGTAGTCTTGTATTTAGGCAAAAAGGCTACAACAGTTGGTTGTTGGTCTAGTAATATGTATATATATCTCAAAAAGCTCCCTTCAGCTCTGGTGAGCCTTAGATCCTCATTTTTTGATAATAAGTATTAAACAGCACTACTGCTGGATAATTCTCTATTTATGTTATTTTAGATCAGGCCCTATCAAAAAATATTTATATCTTACATTTTTTTAATTAATGCACTAGAAAACTGATTTTCTTTTTTTTCTGGTCAAATTCCTTTATTATATATATTATTAAAATCAATCAAAATATATTGCAACTACTGCCTATATATATATTTAGTATTCATGTAGTTAGGGAGAGTTTTCCTCACAACTCCCTTGCTCATTATGCAAATAAGGGAAAGAGACTTCGGGAAATTCTAATTTAATTTGCATTTCTGGTATGTTAATTAGAATTTCCCAGCAGAAAAGACAGCAGTGAGCATGCTCCCAACCCTAAACCAAGGCAGCGGGTCAGATGATCAGTGATCAATGGCTGCCTCCATAAGGCACACAAAATGGAAGACCACAGTTCCCCTTAAAATAGCCCTTTCTCTCTTTATTAATTAAACATGCAGAATCTAAGCAACTGATTGCAAGTGCCACCTGGGATTCTGGGATTTTACATTAACCCATTCCATACTTCTATAGTCATTAGAACTACATGATCTGATATTGTTGAGTGCAAGTAGCATGTTGGTGGTCAGTTTATCAATGGTATATATATATATATATCTATACAGAAATACGAAGGCACTCACAGGTCGGAAACTTTCAAATGGCACCCAGGCATTTCCTTGCTTGGAATGGAGTGCTGATCGCTGCTGTTTGCTCTATAGTAAGACACAAATGTTGGTACAAGCAGGGCTTGCATTTATTACAGATGGTTACTTTTACACTTGAATTTATTCAAGCTAAGCTTTGCTGCATGTGCTTCTGATATCCCTTGATTACCATGTTGCTCTCTATACTGGTTTGCAATCATCTCTCTCTTTTCTTAATGGAGATTATTTCTGGTGAAATTGTGGAACCAGATATTCCAATACATCAATAGCTCTGTTACTCAGATCTCCTGTTGAATATTTAGTTGGGACAGCAAACAAAAATTTCGCTGGAAATTTATGTTAAATTAGATACAGAAAGCCAAATACTGAGAACTAAACTGAGAGGGAACTAAGGGCTGCCCTTTTAAGCTACCCAGCCAGATCACTCAATAAGCTTATATCCAGTACATGCTCAGAAACAAGCTATAACATCTCAGATAAAATGCAAAACTGAAACTAGCTCTACTTACTGAACATTCACTATTTGTAGTGACTCCTAAACCCACCCCCAATATCTGATTGGTCTAAGACCAAGATCCATCAGATTTAAGATTGTATCTAGACCAATCAGATTTTGTGGGTGTGTTTATGAGACACTATAAAACAGCATGAAATCTTCAGCTCAGCTCAGTTTCTCTAATCAGCAGTCAACTAGCAGGTCTTGCCTTTGTATTTTGGTTAGAGATTTGCAAGTAGATGACTAGTCGTTTAGTTGAACTGCCAAAATGAATCTTTTTTTAGCTCCTGGGTTTTGTACCCATGGCGTTGCTGTATTGCAGTCCATAAACTGCACATAAATGTTGATATAACACAAAAAATAATAATAATAGTGTTTTGATTACAGAGCCGGAAATTGCTTTCCTTGGCCAAATAGCCTGCAAAATAGTGATAACCCAAGTGCCTATGTAATTGCACTGCTAGTTTCACTATTCTCTGACAAGCACTCTCAAACACCAGAGGGCAGATAGGGAATGTATAGGATCAGGGTTGTATATTGAAAACATGCAGTGTAAATAACAACCAGGTTGTAATGAATGCAACCCTGCTACTACATTTACTACAATCATCCCCAATAATGAGATGATCTGATGACTAAATATATATCACTTACAATATAAGCTATATAAAATAAAAATATGCTTACAAATGCAAAATCACAGTTCATTCCTGTGCTGCGCATGGAAATTATTTCTCTATTACCCCAGAGCACCGCATAGCAGGAAAAAACCAACTTGGATACCTATTACACAGAAAGTGAATGGTTGGGTAATCCACCGGAAATAGCAGCAGCAACAACAGTAACATAGTAACTCTTTAGTTGCCACCATTCACGTGGCGGACGCACATATTAAACAGACCTTTCAAATGTTGCAACAAAAATGAAAGTTTATTGCAAGCACTTTCTGCACATTTCCTGTAAGGTAACAGGTATAAAAGGACATCATACTGATAAAAATTGTTTTCTTTAGATATCCAATGCGAAATATCTTCTGCAAGGGGCAGTTTTGCAAAATCATGTGAATTTGGGAAAAGGGAAATTCCCTCTTTCAATGCTGCCTCATAGTGATTACTGAGCATGCTGCCCTCATAGAAACCTCTACAGGAATAGTTAGAGCGGAACAAATTCACACAGAAATGGCTCCTATTCTTTAATTTCTGGGACTTTGAACAGACATTACGGAGAACCGTTTGGAGCAGAGGTAAGGTGAGGATTTTTTACCACTACACAGTGAGGGCCAGAGTAGTAGGTTAAATTTTAGTTTTGGGAGTGGACATGCTCTTTAATAAAAATGGATTTTTGCATTTTGACTCTATTGAGGTGCAGTGGAGACGGTCTAATGAACTGTATGACTCTGTATGATCCTCTGTGGTAGCGATATATTTAATGTTTACATATATATCTTTGTTCTTACAGACACACTTTTTGGGGGGCAGAAGACACCATTTTGGGGGGCAGAAACACATTTTTAAAAGATATAAACAAAACTGAGATACAAACAGTAACAAGTGGAGCCAATACAATTTTGCTGATACACACAGCTCGTTGTGTAATGGAGTTCAATCTGTAGTAGCAGGCACAGAATGCTGGCAGTTTGTAGTTTGAAAACATCTAGATGGCAAATGTTGGAATCCCTGCTCAATTCACTTCTCCCTGCACCATACACCTTTTTATATTCTCTTTCTTTAAAGGAGAACTAAACACAAATTTCTATACTGGAAATATCCACTCAAAAAACACCAATAAACTGTAAATACCACCCCAATTAATGTAATGAGTCTGGCCACACCTCCTGACCTCAGTCACACGTTCCCTTGCATGCCCGGATCCAACACGGAAACCCTCAGTTCCGAAATCCAAAAGATCCATCCGACTCCGGACGGATCCCTCGGATTTCGGAACAAATTTACGAAGAATTTCGAATGTTCAGCGCTATTTTCGATCATTTTCGAAAAATCTTCGAACGTTCGAAAATCCTCGAAAATACGACCGGAGACCACTTTCAAGTTTCTGATCGTATTTCGAAAATTGAATGTTCAAGGCTATTTTCGAAAATTTTCGAAAATAGATTCAAACGTTCAAAAAGTGAGGATTTTGAGGATTTTTGAACGTTCGAAGATATTTTAGAAAATGAATGAAAATAGCTCCGTACATTCGAAAATTCATTCCGTTTTTGGATCCTCGTATCTTCGAAATTCGCCCGATCCGGGAATCCGAAAACGGAACAAAACTTTGTAGTTTCGGCCATTATACTAAGCAACGTATGAAGAACATTCTGTATGATACTGGAATGCTGGGAAATAAAGCACAAACCCTGTATTAGTAGAGGAAAAACCAAACATATCAAAACAAGAGGTAAGACACAGATTACTGCTTTTATCCAGGTACTGTGCCTTCTGATTCAGTGTTGCTCTGAGGCTTTATTTGTCCTTTAAAGGGGATTTCATGTGCGATTTTTTGCGTTTTCGATGCATTGCCGCGTTTTCAATGATCTGAAAAAAACGCAAGCGCAAACGCAAAAAAAAGCGCAGCAGTGTGGACTAGCCCTTAGAACCTGAAATGTCAGCCCACTAATGTCAACAGCAGGGAACAGCAAAGGGTATGAAATGAACTGACTGGAGAGAATATGTAGAATATCTAAGAAGGCATTACACAAACTAACATTTAACAATTTGATAATTTCCACTGAACTGTCCCTTCTCCCAGAACAATACTTCTTCAATAGCCAGATCACTTACTATACACAGTTATACAGGATAGTAATATAGAGAGTTTGGCTATATATTGATCATTTAAATAGATTTTCTGTTTATTGAGCTATTTATAACAGGGGTACAGTGAAAATAACAAAGTGGCAATTTTATTACATCAGCAAAGATCCATTCTTATCTGCTATCTGCCTCACGGAATCATAATTATTCTAACGCTTTGCAGCTGGACTGAGCTGTTAAAGGCCCTGCCCTTAGATTTACCACCAATGATCCTATTATCTGGTGCAGACTGGAAAATAATGATTGTCTGGCACTAAGGATATGCTGGTTTTCTCTACTTAATTACTATCGTTTGGAGTAGCCACTGAGATTGTATTTTGTGAATCCAGCCCGAGAGAATGTGCAAGAGCTGCATGATTGACGGCAAGTTAGATTTGCAGACTGCTAATTAGGAATGAACAACCATCCATTCATTAGATGACAACCTAACTCGCTCTTCAACCCTTTATAAAGATCCCAGGTGGCTGCAATATTTGTTCAACCACAGGAATCTGTTGTCTCTAAATGATAAACCAGATAGCAAATTGGACAGTGTGCGATTTTCACATTGAAATTGGTAAGTTATATTAATCTGAGCTGTTTTAGAAGATAGCAGCTAAATTCAAATCTCTAACAGATTATAGTTTTCTCTTCGCTGATGAAATACTTTTGTTCTCTTCATATCTGAAACGATTTCCTGTAACTGCCTGCAGAAGGGTCACTTGTATGGAAATCTACACCCTACCACTGACAGTAAGAAAGTTAACCTGTATGGAAATCTACCTTACCCTACCACTGACAGTAGGAGGTTACACCTGTATGGAAATCTACTTTACCCTACCACTGACAGTAGGAGGTTACACCTGTATGGAAATCTACTTTTCCCTACCACTGCAGTAGGGTGTTTCACCTGTATGGAAATCTATCTTACCCTACCACTGACAGTAGGAGGTTACACATGTATGGAAATCTACCTTACCCTACCACTGACAGTAGGAAGTTACACATGTATGGAAATATACCTTACCCTACCACTGACAGTAGGAAGTTACACTTGTATTGAAATGTACTTTACCCTACCACTAATAGGAGAGTTACACTTCCCAATACAGTGCATATTGTGTTGTGCGCCTAAATGTAATGAATCCAGTTGGTCTGGTGGATTATACTGAGAAGGGCAGCGTTTAATTTGTCAAAATGGTGAAAATCTTAATAGCAGTGTTTAATTGTAGAACGGGCTAACAGTTTCTTCTGCTTGGTTTACAACAATAATAGGGTTGGACTGGCCAACCAGGAGATGGAGATTCCAGGGGGTCTACAATCCCTTCACCCATAAAACTGATAAAATTTAAAATTTAGATACAAGACCAATAGAGCATAAGAAAATGACAATCTAATAAATATAAGGAGTCAGGAGGAGCAAGACAGATGTGTTAAACTGTGAGAAATTAGGGGTACAAATTGAATGGGACCCTTAATGCATTCTGGTGAGCTCCTGGTGGACCCCTACACCCAGTCCACACGAACAATAATGTTCTTTAAAAAGTGTGGGTAAGTGCTACAGTCCCTGTTATACAATCCAATCTTCGACAGGGGGATCCCTGTTGTGTAAAGAGCCTATGGCCAGTGGATTGATTTGAACATTAAGAAGTTCTGTTTCCTGGAGGATAATTTAGAGAGAACCTTGTCTGCCAAGTTGTCACGAATGATCGTTTGAGTGTTTAGATGGTCTGTGGTAGTACCGTCATATCATTTGCTATAGCAAAGATATAAAAAAACAGAGATATGGTAGACTAATCAACCAGAACAGTTTTAATATATCTCTACAATCTAGCTTAACATATTGTAAAGCTTATTGTGTGCAATGTGTTTACCTCTGTCATACACCTGTCGATACAGCTCAATAAACTAACTATATGGAAACAGAGTGTGTTAACATTCCGCTTGTTGTACACAGTGGAATGCAGGGACACGGAGGACATTCAGGGGTTTAACTTCAAATTAACAGGCCCCCTGAAGAACTCTTGGATGCCTTCCAATTGCAACCATGCATGGAGGATTCTTTATTAATCTGTTTAATTTCAGCTTTTGGTTTACTTAGTTGTGTAAACATCTTTGCAATAAGGATACAAACTTAGATTAAACTATGTCTTTCCTACTGTTACGAAATAAGAAAGTAAAAGAATAATATTTGGTTTTATGGCCTTAGAGAACTATTTAGATAGGAAATCTGATTCCCAATGCTGCTGTACTTAAATGTATTGAACGTTTGTACTGCTAAACCCTAGTGATTAAAGTGACACATTTCTTTTTTTTTGACATCTCTAATATGGTTGGAGATTAAGAAATAAATGAAATCTGAGAGAGCTCTTGAGCGGATTGTTGCCCTTAGACTAGTCTGCAGTCAGGCCTTTGCCAGCCAACAAAACCTTGGGTTGTCCCATTATTCTGCCAGCCGATCTGGTTATTAATAAACTAAGTCGCGCAGGTGGTGCTGAGCTTGAAAGCGTTCTTCTTTTCTCATAATTCAGTTTTCATTAGTCACCATGGCAAACATTGAAAATGCCTGTTGAGGGGATTGAAATCGGAGAAAATAAGTGACATTACAGCATGGAATCATTGTGGAGAACAGCTGAATTGATAAGCCCTGGTTCTAGCGGCTCGGCTGCAATTAATTTGTATGAATGTGCTCACCTTGGATTGCGATTTGGAAAATTCCGTCTGCTCCTGTTTAAACTTTCTGTTAAGAGATCAATTGAGGTTTCCTGTTGCCAATTAAAGTGTCCAGTCAGTTCAACTTGAGAATGTACAGAAGGATGTGGTGAGTTCACTTTATTCATCTTACTATGTGGGTTTTCAGGTATTGTCTTTTCTGAGGGAAGTTGGGATCTAAAGACAGCTTCCCCTTTCTGATAATGTAAAGGTTTGACTTCTGAACTTTACCTCGTGTTCCTTCTTGGATTGATTGTTCTGTGTTTGGGATTCTAAGAGGACAGATATTTGTGTCACAAAATCTAGTAGTGCTGGTATTGTGTACATGCTCTTTATGTACTTCGTCTCAGCATGTGTCTATACAGGTCTGGATTTAGGAAATAATAGGTCCTTGGCAGCACAGAAAACCAGGAGCCTACATATGAAAAAGGGGGACATCAGTTCTGTCCAATCTCACAACCACCGTCTCCTTGTAACTAAACCTCCAAGCACCTTTCACTTCCCAAAACAAATGAAAAAGTATGATCGAATGTGTCCAAAATGGAGGACAGACAGACTGAAACATGGAACATTTGATACACATTCAGGTCATTCCCTGCAGTGGGGAAAGATTACGGTAAGATCATATGGGCCCTAGGCAGGGCAATCATAGTGCCCCCTTTTTGCTACATATATTGTATAGACCGTAATTTTGTTACTGCTTCTGAATGTAGTGGGATATCTGATGCTCAACTCCCAGACCTGTTCTATAGTTGCATGTAAATGTGTAGTAAGGAGAAGCTGGGAGTTAAGCAGGGAAACATAGTTTGCAAACTAGAAATCAGAGGCTGTAATATTCTTTCCTACCTCCTCTATAATTATAGATCAAAGGGGGAAATTACTATAACGGTCCTTAGTTTTGATAATTCCTGTGAGTCAGTTCAATTAAATTGGGTTTAGTTTGATAATTTTCTCTTTCCCATGGTCCTGTGCACATGGTGAAGTTACCCCATTCAATTCAACAAGCAATTATAGCAGAAGGAGCATCTGACATCACTGCATCTATCTCTGTAATGTGGGCAATGTTTCCTACAAGCTGTGTGCTCATAAGTATGCGCAGAACTCACAGAAAAGTGAAAATGTTACCTGTGCACACTGACGATATAACATTAGATGCAATATTATACTGTATCTCTGGAATGCCGTAATCAGTCTTGATAAATCTCCCTTCTGGCATTTTAAGGGTATGTCCATTCATTTTTTGACTACCTTTTTTACAGTTTTAACCGAAGAAAGAGATGTAAAAGAGCTATGCATTAAAGAGTAGCATCAACCTCCTGTTCTTCGTTCTTCAAAGATGGTCACTGTCGGTGGAGGAGTGATCTGTGGTAAGTTCTATCCTGTCTCCTGCAAGTTTTACCAAGAACAGGAGGTAATGCATAGCTCTTTTACTGTACCTTCTGTTCTTCAGTTAAATTAAAACAACTATAATTAAAAAATGAATGGACATACACTTTATTACCATATTGTGCCTGTGTATAAACCCAAAAGGGATTTAACCCCTGCATGACTTTAACACCAGCTTTACACCGGTATTGAATACTTGCAACGGCTGCTTGATTGTCTTTTGCCCAGCCGCCGTAAGTAAGGGTCGGGACCACAGTTCCCCTTTAAATGAGCATTAATATGCAATACATGCAGTATTTTACAGGCAACTGAACAAATAGACATGCTACTATTGAACCATCTCTCTCACAGACAGACCTGTATAGTAGGTCTAGAATCTAATTACACTTAAGAGAAGTGAGGTCATATTGACAAAGGTTCAATTATAATAAGAAAATTAAAGTATTGGCAAATTCCACTAGCTGCTTGTATGTGGGATGAAGTCACTACCTTAACATACAGAAATGAATGTGAAAAGTGCTCTAGGTGCACACTTTAATTGAAATAATAGAAACCAGGAGAAATCATATATATTGAGTGGAATCTTTTTTTGTTACTCAAAGGAAATTTTGTGCAATGATTTTGGGTTGGATGAATATCTTATGATTTAGGAGTTTCGTGGTAAGCAAAACTTAATGACTAATTGTGGTCGCGTCGATTATGTGTTTTGAGTTTGTGTGACCGCACGGACAGTGGCCTCAAACCCTAAGGTCTGGTCTTTTGGCTGGATGGCTTCCGCCTACACCCGACAGAGACAGCTCAGAGATCGCGACTCTGAACAATTCAACACTACAACCTATTAAATTATCGTGCTAAGTTAACTGTGGTCTTATCAAGTGTCCTCCTTAAAGGGCATGTCCACCCCAAAACTAAAATTAACCACTACTGGCCCCACTGTATAAAAATCCTTACCTTACATCCCAGCTCCAATAGTTCCCGTAATGTCCCCCAAGTTAAAAAAACTGACCACCAGGAGCCTGGCCACCAGTGAAATGTTTCCGCCTTGAGCTGTCCTCTCAGAGGTTTTTGGCTGCTCAGAGCAGCCCTTTACCCTCCCCCCTCCCTCTCCCTCCCGTTTTCCTTCCCTCCCCCTAGTGTAAAACCCCTTTCCACAAATTAGGAATAGTTCCCCCAGCCCCAACCGCAATAAAATATTTATAAGAAACTCCCCCGATCTTTACTTATCTTCCTCTCTCCTCCGGCATTCTGACTGCCGGCAGCCACGTCTGTGATTAGCTGCCTTTCAGCCAATCACAGACGCGGCTGCCGGTCCCCCCTGCTTGCAGTTCGTTCAAGCAGAAGGCCGGGCATTGCGGTGGAGGGAGAGGGAAGGTAAGTAACGAATGGGTGACTTTCTTACAAATATATATAGCGGTTGGGGCTGGGGGAACTAGTGCCAACAGTCTTCCCCCGAGTATTGCTATTAGCCCTTCAGTGCCAACAGACTTCCCCAGAGAATTGCCATTACACTTTCAGTGCCAGCAGAGTATTTCCTTTAAAGGAGAACTAAACCCAATTTTTTATACTCCAGAATCTGAAAAAAAACCCCCCTAAAAACACAATAAACTATAAAATGCCCCTTAGTAAATGTTAAAGTAAATCAAAGCCTGTTAAGAACTGGATGAAATATCGTGTGTAGGTGCAGTGTCAGACCACACCCTCCTGACCTCAGTCTTCCTTGTTATCTGTCCTGTAAAAGGATTGGCTAGAGATTATTAATGGGTGTGACCAACTGTAACAAGTGTGCCATAGTAAGGCCTGAGATGTGCAAAACCTAATGGTCATGACCAAACTGTGTGATACTAGAATGCTGGGAAGTAAAGTAAAGCACAAACTGTGTTATTTAGGTAAATTCCCCAGCGCTTGTATCAAAATGAGAGGTAAGACACACGATTACTGGATTTATATCAAGGTGTTCTGCCTTCTGGTTCAGTGTTATGTGGCTTTAGTTACCCTTTAAAGGATCCACTGCCTGCAGGAGCTTACTTGCCATTTTAGAACTGTTCTCCTCAGTTCTTTTAGCTGAGCTCATCCTCCCCCTCCTTCCTTCACCTTCAGTTCATTTGCAACATTGTTTCCAAGTAGAGGGAGCTGAGTTCAGACTCTGTACTCACTACAATGTTACAAATAACAGCAGAAAAAGGAGAGCAGATCTGACACAGCAAGTAAAAGCTGACGAGATGCTATGAGAACACTGGACATCCTAGTTCTTTGCCTAGGTGGCCTATGCCTAGAAATGGCCTTGCAAGCTCACAGTGCTAGCTGAAAACACCACCCTTTATATGTATAAGTTTGCATAGTGCAGCTAGAAACATACAGCACATTTGTACAGAAGATAATGTAACAATCATCTCTTTGGATCAGTCTTTACTCCATATTACTTTGTAAATAATGATGGGGCTGAAGAGATGATGTTAAAGGACATATACAGATAGTGTTTATATTGTAACTCCATCTTGAATTATTTTTTCCTAAGAGCACACCCTCTCTTTAAACATGATACCAAGGGTGGATTGCTGCTTATCTTCTGTAAAAGACAAGACAGAGCATCAATCTGTACAGGTGGGTGATGTTGTTCCTCAGTCCTTCAGATTTCAGAGGGTAAATTCAGTAACTAGAAACTCATATGGCAAATGAGACTGAAATCAGAGTATAAATTGCTGCCTTGTTTTCTCTTAAAGGGTATCCTTGCCGTAGAAACTGATTTTGGGGGTTTTAATTTATAGAAGAACAGGAGGTAAAGGAGATGTCTTACCTCCCATTCTTCATAAAGAGCATGTCCCCCAAAAACTATTTTATGCTGTAGTGTGGGAGCGCTACTGTGTACTTTTGCCATATACTTTCATTATTTTTTGGAACTTATCAAGTTATTTTCATTTTTGTGTTCTTATGGGTTGTACAATTATTTCTCTCCTCCTATAGTGGGCAGTGTGCTTGTAGTCTATGGAGATATGTCCACAATCAGAAGGGTTTGCATAATGGTTAAAATAGCCCTTTCTCCATTATTAATTTAAACATGCAGAATATAAGCAACGATTTGCAAGTGCCACCTGGGATTCTGGGATTTTACATTAACCCATTCCATACTCTATAGTCATTAGAACACATGATTGATATTGTTGAGTGCAAGTAGCATGTTGATGTCAGTTTATCAATGGTTATATATTATATATATATATTATATTATATATATATATATATACAGAAATACGAAGGCACTCGCCGGTCAGAAACTTTTGAATGGCACCCAGGCATTTCCTTGCTTGGAATGGAGTGCTGATCGCTGCTGTTTCCTATAGTAAGACACAACTGGTGGTACAAGCAGGGCTGCATTTATACAGACTGGTTACTTTTACACTTGAATTTATTAAGCTAAGCTTTGCTGCATGTGTTCCGATATCCCTTTGATTACCATGTTGCTCTCTAGACTGGTTTGTAATCATCTCTCTCTTTCTATTACAGGAGATTATTTTGGTGAAATGTGGAACCAGATATTCCAATACATCAATAGCTCTGTTACTTAGATCTCCTGTTGAATTTAGTTGGGACAGCAAACAAAACTTTTGCTGGAAATTTATTTAACGTGATACAGAAAGCCATACTGAGAACTAATTGAGAGCCATCTGAACTAAGGGCTGCCCATTCAAGCTACCCAGCCAGAATCACTCAAAAGCTTATATCCAGTACATGCCTCAGAACAAAGCTATAACATCTCAGATGAAATGTGAAACTAGCTCCTTACTGAACATTCACTATTTGTAGTGACTCCTAAACCCACCCCCAATATCTGATTGGTTAAGATCCAAGATCCAATCAGATTTAAGATTGTATCTAGCCAGATTTGTGGGTGTGTGTATGAGACACTATAAACAGCATGAAATCTTCAGAGAAGCTCAGTTTTCTAATCAGCAGTCAATCTAGCAGGTCTAGCCTTTGTATTGAGGTTAGAGATTTGCAAGTAGATGGCTGGTTGTTTAGGTTGGCTGCCAAATAAATCGTTTTGCTCCTGGATTTCATACCATGGTGTTGTTGTAAGCAGTCTAAAACTGCACATAAATGTTGATATAACAGATAAATAATAATAATAGTGTTTTGATTACAGAGCCTGAAATTGTTCCTTTGGCCAAATAGCTGCAAATGTGACTAACCCAAGTGCCTATGTAGTTGCGCTGCTAGTTTCACTATTCTCTGACAAGCCCTCTCAAACAGCAGAGGGCAGATAGGGAATGTATAGGATAGGGGTTGTATATTGAAAACATGCAGTGTAAATACAACCAGGTTGTAATGAATGCAACCCTGCTACTTACATTACTACAATCATCCCCAATAATGAGATGATTTGATGACTAAATATATATCCACTAAATAAACTTATTATAAAATAAATATGCTTACAAATGCAAAATCACAGTTCATTCCTGTGCACAGGGAAATTATACCTCATTACACAGAAAGTGATGGTGGGTAATCCTGGAATGGAGCAACTAAAGAGTTACTACGTTATGTACGTAGTAACTCTTAGTTGCCGCCATTCACGTGGCAGGACGCACATAAGTAAACAGACCTTTCAAATGTTGCAAAAAGAAAGTTTATGCAAGCACTTTCTGCACATTTCCTTTAAGGTAAGGTATAAAAGGACATCAATACTGAAAAAATTGTTATCTTTAGATATCCAATGCGAAATATCTTCTGCAAGGGCTTTTTTTGCTATAACTAGAATGGAGACCGTGTTCATGCAAATCATGTGAATTGTATGATGGAAATTCCCTCTTTCAATGTGCCTCATAGTGATATCTGAGCATGCTTGCCCTCATAGAAACCTCTACAAGGAATAGTTAGAGGCGGAAACAAATTACACCAGAAATGGCTCCTAATTTCTGGGACTTTGAAAAGACATACAGGAGAACCGTTTGGGAGCAGAGGGGTAATTTCTGGCCCAATAATTAAAAAAATGATAAGAAAAAAATATTTTTTAGCCCTTCTCTAATATAACATAGTAGAAAACTACATGGCAGTAGTGCTGTTTTAATACTTGTCACCAAATACAGAGGATCTAAGGCTCACCAGGACTTAGGCTGCAATTTAGCTCTCTTGCATTTTATAGTGTCTCCCAAACACACCTTTAAAATCTGATTGATCTGATTTAAATCTTAAATCTGATTGGATCTTGGGTATTGGACCAATCCTATACCCCACCCCTAAATCTGATTGGTCCAATACCCTCGATCCAATCAGATTCAAGATTTAAATTAGACCAATCAGATTTTAAAGGTGTTTATGGGAGCCACTATAAAATGCAAGAGATCTGAATTGCAGCCTAGTGTTGGATTAGCTGCTGTACTGATAAGATAGCTGTTAGACTAGTATATACCTGGCTGGGTAGGTTCCATGAGCTACCTTCAGTCCTGGTGAGCCTTAGATCCTCTGTATTTGGTGACAAGTATTAAAACAGCACTACTGCCATGTAGTTTTCGTTTTTTTTTTTCATGTAATTAGCAGGGCTGCATTATTGTAAATTGATTTTATTTTATACTGTGATCATTCTAACTCGACTGGCTACACTGCAACTACCTGGCACCTAAAACAACGCATTGAGAAAGCTCAGTTAGGCACCAAACAACTGATAGTCGCTTTGCTTGCAGAACAACTAGCACTCTGCTACTAAAACAGAAATAAGGACCATATTATAAACCCGCTGTATTGCTTTTTAGCGATACCGTGGGTAAGTTCATTTATGATCGAGGTCGTAAATTATGATCGCAATCGAATTTAGGACCAAACATTCGTTAATTAATGAAAGTTCTATCGTTAGATATGATGCGGTAGTAAACTACCGCCAATGGTATTCTATGGGGATCGTAATCTATGATTTCGTTTATCGTAGATTTACGATCGGTATCGAAAATTTACGATTGTTAAACGATCGTTAATCCTCAATCGGTTTAATGATCGTAAATTTATGATACTGTAAAAAGATCGTAAAAAGCGATACCGCGACTTTATTAAATGTGGCCCTAAGACTTGCTGAAGGCCTCTGGCGTTTTATCTGTCTCTTGGCACACCACCAACATATGATTGGTCAATAATACAAGAGCCAATCAGATTAAGATTTGTTCTGGACCAATCAGATTTTCAGGGTGTGTTATGAGACAATATAAAACTTCATGAAATCCTCAGAGAAGCCGTTTGTAACCAGCAGTCAAACTAGCATGTTTTGCCTTTGTATTTAGGTTAGAGATTTGCAAGTAAGGGCTGGTTGTTTTGTTGGACTGCAGCGGCACACAAACCTCAGAGTATGTGCTACTTACATGTATTAATTTATAATATTAAGATGAGGCAAAGTCATTTTTTCATTATAGTGGCCCTTTTATATAGAAATAAATACGTGTAGGTAGCCACTAACTCTGGTGTGGGTGTTACTGCATGCCTTAAAGGGCAGTCCAGCCCCAAAAAAATTAAACTTACATACAGGTAAATCACCCCCAAAACCATAAACTGTAATAGTTTGAAATCTGAAATATATAGTCTAACCTGAAATCCTGCACAATGTCCTGTTTCCCTAGATTCTGCTTCATGGTTCTTCCAGTAGTAACTGTCAGTTATGGATTTGACAGTTGACATCACAGCCAATGACTGAATGTTAATCCCCTGTCTGCCTCTTCTGAGCATGCCCAGGCTCAGTAAATGCTCAGTACAGGTTTAAATTGCTCAGTTTCCATGAGGCATCCAGAAGCATAGCAGGCATACTAATGAATTCATAGGACAAAGTATGATATATCAACATATTTTATCTTTCTAAAAGATGTTCTTATGAGGGTGGAGTTGCCTTTAAATCCAGCACATGTTTTGCTCAGAGCAGTACCCCCTCCCTCTTAACCACTCCCACTTCCATCGACCGATCTTTTATCCCACAAATCAACTGTCAAAGCTGCATTCCACTGTCAAAACTCTCATCTTCCAGCTACACTAAAACTGCTCACAGAAGAATAGTTTATGAGCAGGAACTCTGAAGGACAGCTGAAATGTAAGATGTTTTAGATTGGTATATTAAGGAATTGGAGACAGATAAACAAAAAAATGAGGTGGTTGGTAAGAATATAATTTCCAGTAATGGCTAATTAAAATTTGCAAATATATTTTTTTTCAGTAAAGATGCCCTTTAATATGTTCAATAGAGTTCAGGCAGCAATATGGATTGAATCCTTGATGTATAGTTCACACACACTGCAATGAACAATTATCATAAAACTCTGACAGGCAGAAAGAACTTAAAGGGCATGTCCACCCCCAAAACTATTTTTTGCTGTAGTGTAGGGAGCACTATCCGTGTACTTTTGCCATATACTTTCATTATTTTTTGGAACAGTTATCAAGTTATTTTCATTTTTGTGTTTCTTATGTGTGTGTAGCAATTGATTTCTCTCCTCCTATAGTGGGCAGTGTGCTTGTAGTCTATGGAGATATGTCGCCAATCAGAAGGGTTTTGCATAATGGTTAAAGGGGAACTGTGGTCTTCCATTTTGTATGTGCCTTATGGAGGCAGCCATTGATCACCAGATCATCTGATTGCCGCCTTTACTGCTGGGAAATTCTAATTAACATACCAGAAATGCAAAATTAAATTATAATTCCCCAGAAGTCTCTTTACCCTTATTTGCATAATGAGCAAGGGAGTTGTGGGGAAAACTCTCCCTAACTCGCTTGAACTCTTGTAAATCTTATTTTTCAAAGCCCAGATGAATAAAAGCTATATGTTTACACATGAATACCAAGCTAATAAAGGCCGTGGATGCACTATATTTGATTGCTTTTATAAAATATGCCTGTATAATTTGAACATTTTAGAAGGTATTTGCAGAGGAAAAAAAGAAAATCTGGCACAATAATTAAAAAAATGCTAAGAAAAAAATATTTTTTTTTAACAAAATAGGAACTACATGGCAGTAGTGTTGTTTTAATACTTGTCACCAAATACAGAGGATCTAAGGCTCACCAAGGCTGAAGGCCTTGGTGAGCCAGGTGTATACTAGTCTAACAGCTATCTTTTGTAGCCCTTATGCCTAACCACAACTTATCAGTACAGCAGCTAATCCAACACTAGAACTGCAATTCAGATCTCTTGCATTTTATAGTGTCTCCCATACACACCTTTAAAATCTGATTGGTCTAATTTAAATCTTGAATCTGATTGGATCGAGGGTATTGGACCAATCAGATCTAGGGGTGGCGTATAGGATTGGTCCAATACCCAAGATCCAATCAGATTCAAGATTTAAATCAGACCAATCAGATTTTAAAGGTGTGTTTGGGAGACACTATAAATGCAAGAGATCGAAATTGCAGTTTAGTTTGGCTTAGCAGCTATACTGATAAGTGTAGTCTTGTATTTAGGCAAAAAGGCTACAACAGTTGGTTGTTGGTCTAGTAATATGTATATATATCTCAAAAAGCTCCCTTCAGCTCTGGTGAGCCTTAGATCCTCATTTTTTGATAATAAGTATTAAAACAGCACTACTGCTGGATAATTCTCTATTTATGTTATTTTAGATCAGGCCCTATCAAAAAATATTTATATCTTACATTTTTTTAATTAATGCACTAGAAAACTGATTTTCTTTTTTTTCTGGTCAAATTCCTTTATTATATATATTATTAAAATCAATAAAATATATTGCAACTACTGCCTATATATATATTTAGTATTCATTGTTAGTTAGGAGAGTTTTCCTCACAACTCCCTTGCTCATTATGCAAATAAGGGAAAGAGACTTCGGGAAATTCTAATTTAATTTGCATTTCTGGTATGTTAATTAGAATTTCCCAGCAGAAAAGACAGCAGTGAGCATGCTCCCAACCCTAAACCAAGGCAGCGGGTCAGATGATCAGTGATCAATGGCTGCCTCCATAAGGCACACAAAATGGAAGACCACAGTTCCCCTTAAAATAGCCCTTCTCTCTTTATTAATTAAACATGCAGAATCTAAGCAACTGATTGCAAGTGCCACCTGGGATTCTGGGATTTTACATTAACCCATTCCATACTTCTATAGTCATTAGAACTACATGATCTGATATTGTTGAGTGCAAGTAGCATGTTGGTGGTCAGTTTATCAATGGTATATATATATATATATCTATACAGAAATACGAAGGCACTCACAGGTCGGAAACTTTCAAATGGCACCCAGGCATTTCCTTGCTTGGAATGGAGTGCTGATCGCTGCTGTTTGCTCTATAGTAAGACACAAATGTTGGTACAAGCAGGGCTGCATTTATTACAGACTGGTTACTTTTACACTTGAATTTATTCAAGCTAAGCTTTGCTGCATGTGCTTCTGATATCCCTTGATTACCATGTTGCTCTCTATACTGGTTTGCAATCATCTCTCTCTTTTCTCTAATGGAGATTATTTCTGGTGAAATTGTGGAACCAGATATTCCAATACATCAATAGCTCTGTTACTCAGATCTCCTGTTGAATATTTAGTTGGGACAGCAAACAAAAATTTCGCTGGAAATTTATGTTAAATTAGATACAGAAAGCCAAATACTGAGAACTAAACTGAGAGGGAACTAAGGGCTGCCCTTTTAAGCTACCCAGCCAGATCACTCAATAAGCTTATATCCAGTACATGCCTCAGAAACAAGCTATAACATCTCAGATAAAATGCAAAACTGAAACTAGCTCTACTTACTGAACATTCACTATTTGTAGTGACTCCTAAACCCACCCCCAATATCTGATTGGTCTAAGACCAAGATCCATCAGATTTAAGATTGTATCTAGACCAATCAGATTTTGTGGGTGTGTTTATGAGACACTATAAAACAGCATGAAATCTTCAGCTCAGCTCAGTTTCTTAATCAGCAGTCAACTAGCAGGTCTTGCCTTTGTATTTTGGTTAGAGATTTGCAAGTAGATGACTAGTCGTTTAGTTGAACTGCCAAAATGAATCTTTTTTTAGCTCCTGGGTTTTGTACCCATGGGTTGCTGTATGCAGTCCATAAACTGCACATAAATGTTGATATAACAGCAAAAAATAATAATAATAGTGTTTTGATTACAGAGCCGGAAATTGCTTTCCTTTGGCCAAATAGCCTGCAAAATAGTGAATAACCCAAGTGCCTATGTAATTGCACTGCTAGTTTCACTATTCTCTGACAAGCACTCTCAAACACCAGAGGGCAGATAGGGAATGTATAGGATCAGGGTTGTATATTGAAAACATGCAGTGTAAATAACAACAGGTTGTAATGAATGCAACCCTGCTACTTACATTTACTACAATCATCCCCAATAATGAGATGATCTGATGACTAAATATATATCCACTGTACAATATAAGCTATATAAAATAAAAATATGCTTACAAATGCAAATCACAGTTCATTCCTGTGCTGCGCGAGTGGAAATTATTTCTCTATTACCCCAGAGCACCGCATAGCAGGAAAAAACCAACTTGGATACCTATTACACAGAAAGTGAATGGTTGGGTAATCCACCGGAAATAGCAGCACAACAACAGTAACATAGTAACTCTTTAGTTGCCACCATTCACGTGGCGGACGCACATATTAAACAGACCTTTCAAATGTTGCAACAAAAATGAAAGTTTATTGCAAGCACTTTCTGCACATTTCCTGTAAGGTAACAGGTATAAAAGGACATCATACTGATAAAAATTGTTTCTTTAGATATCCAATGCGAAATATCTTCTGCAAGGGGCAGTTTTGCAAAATCATGTGAATTTGGGAAAGGGAAATTCCCTCTTTCAATGCTGCCTCATAGTGATTACTGAGCATGCTTGCCCTCATAGAAACCTCTACAGGAATAGTTAGAGCGGAAACAAATTCACACAGAAATGGCTCCTATTCTTTAATTTCTGGGACTTTGAACAGACATTACGGAGAACCGTTTGGAGCAGAGGGTAAGGTGAGGATTTTTTACCACTACACAGTGAGGGCCAAGAGTAGTAGGTTAAATTTTAGTTTTGGGAGTGGACATGCTCTTTAATAAAAATGGATTTTTGCATTTTGACTCTATTGAGGTGCAGTGGAGACGGTCTAATGAACTGTATGACTCTGTATGATCCTCTGTGGTAGCGATATATTTAATGTTTACATATATACTCTTTGTTCTTACAGACACACTTTTTGGGGGGCAGAAGACACCATTTTGGGGGGCAGAAACACATTTTTAAAAGATATAAACAAACTGAGATACAAACAGTAACAAGTGGAGCCAATACAATTTTGCTGATACACACAGCTCGTTGTGTAATGGAGTTCAATCTGTAGTAGCAGGCACAGAATGCTGGCAGTTGTGTTTGAAAACATCTAGATGGCAAATGTTGGACATCCCTGCTCAATTCACTTCTCCCTGCACCATACACCTTTTTATATTCTCTTTCTTTAAAGGAGAACTAAACACAAATTTCTATACTGGAAATATCCACTCAAAAAACACCAATAAACTGTAAATACCACCCCAATTAATGTAATGAGTCTGGCCACACCTCCTGACCTCAGTCACACGTTCCCTTGCATGCCCGGATCCAACACGGAAACCCTCAGTTCCGAAATCCAAAAGATCCATCCGACTCCGGACGGATCCCTCGGATTTCGGAACAAATTTACGAAGAATTTCGAATGTTCAGCGCTATTTTCGATCATTTTCGAAAAATCTTCGAACGTTCGAAAATCCTCGAAAATACGACCGGAGACCACTTTCAAGTTTCTGATCGTATTTCGAAAATTGAATGTTCAAGGCTATTTTCGAAAATTTTCGAAAATAGATTCAAACGTTCAAAAAGTGAGGATTTTGAGGATTTTTGAACGTTCGAAGATATTTTAGAAAATGAATGAAAATAGCTCCGTACATTCGAAAATTCATTCCGTTTTTGGATCCTCGTATCTTCGAAATTCGCCCGATCCGGGAATCCGAAAACGGAACAAAACTTTGTAGTTTCGGCCATTATACTAAGCAACGTATGAAGAACATTCTGTATGATACTGGAATGCTGGGAAATAAAGCACAAACCCTGTATTAGTAGAGGAAAAACCAAACATATCAAAACAAGAGGTAAGACACAGATTACTGCTTTATGTCCAGGTACTGTGCCTTCTGATTCAGTGTTGCTCTGAGGCTTTATTTGTCCTTTAAAGGGGATTTCATGTGCGATTTTTTGCGTTTTCGATGCATTGCCGCGTTTTCAATGATCTGAAAAAAACGCAAGCGCAAACGCAAAAAAAAGCGCAGCAGTGTGGACTAGCCCTTAGAACCTGAAATGTCAGCCCACTAATGTCAACAGCAGGGAACAGCAAAGGGTATGAAATGAACTGACTGGAGAGAATATGTAGAATATCTAAGAAGGCATTACACAAACTAACATTTAACAATTTGATAATTTCCACTGAACTGTCCCTTCTCCCAGAACAATACTTCTTCAATAGCCAGATCACTTACTATACACAGTTATACAGGATAGTAATATAGAGAGTTTGGCTATATATTGATCATTAAATAGATTTTCTGTTTATTGAGCTATTTATAACAGGGGTACAGTGAAAAATAACAAAGTGGCAATTTTATTACATCAGCAAAGATCCATTCTTATCTGCTATCTGCCTCACGGAATCATAATTATTCTAACGCTTTGCAGCTGGACTGAGCTGTTAAAGGCCCTGCCCTTAGATTTACCACCAATGATCCTATTATCTGGTGCAGACTGGAAAATAATGATTGTCTGGCACTAAGGATATGCTGGTTTTCTCTACTAATTACTATCGTTTGGAGTAGCCACTGAGATTGTATTTTGTGAATCCAGCCCGAGAGAATGTGCAAGAGCTGCATGATTGACGGCAAGTTAGATTTGCAGACTGCTAATTAGGAATGAACAACCATCCATTCATTAGATGACAACCTAACTCGCTCTTCAACCCTTTATAAAGATCCCAGGTGGCTGCAATATTTGTTCAACCACAGGAATCTGTTGTCTCTAAATGATAAACCAGATAGCAAATTGGACAGTGTGCGATTTTCACATTGAAATTGGTAAGTTATATTAATCTGAGCTGTTTTAGAAGATAGCAGCTAAATTCAAATCTCTAAAGATTATAGTTTTCTCTTCGCTGATGAAATACTTTTGTTCTCTTCATATCTGAAACGATTTCCTGTAACTGCCTGCAGAAGGGTCACTTGTATGGAAATCTACACCCTACCACTGACAGTAAGAAAGTTAACCTGTATGGAAATCTACCTTACCCTACCACTGACAGTAGGAGGTTACACCTGTATGGAAATCTACTTTACCCTACCACTGACAGTAGGAGGTTACACCTGTATGGAAATCTACTTTTCCCTACCACTGCAGTAGGGTGTTTCACCTGTATGGAAATCTATCTTACCCTACCACTGACAGTAGGAGGTTACACATGTATGGAAATCTACCTTACCCTACCACTGACAGTAGGAAGTTACACATGTATGGAAATATACCTTACCCTACCACTGACAGTAGGAAGTTACACTTGTATTGAAATGTACTTTACCCTACCACTAATAGGAGAGTTACACTTCCCAATACAGTGCATATTGTGTTGTGCGCCTAAATGTAATGAATCCAGTTGGTCTGGTGGATTATACTGAGAAGGGCAGCGTTTAATTTGTCAAAATGGTGAAAATCTTAATAGCAGTGTTTAATTGTAGAACGGGCTAACAGTTTCTTCTGCTTGGTTTACAACAATAATAGGGTTGGACTGGCCAACCAGGAGATGGAGATTCCAGGGGGTCTACAATCCCTTCACCCATAAAACTGATAAAATTTAAAATTTAGATACAAGACCAATAGAGCATAAGAAAATGACAATCTAATAAATATAAGGAGTCAGGAGGAGCAAGACAGATGTGTTAAACTGTGAGAAATTAGGGGTACAAATTGAATGGGACCCTTAATGCATTCTGGTGAGCTCCTGGTGGACCCCTACACCCAGTCCACACGAACAATAATGTTCTTTAAAAAGTGTGGGTAAGTGCTACAGTCCCTGTTATACAATCCAATCTTCGACAGGGGGATCCCTGTTGTGTAAAGAGCCTATGGCCAGTGGATTGATTTGAACATTAAGAAGTTCTGTTTCCTGGAGGATAATTTAGAGAGAACCTTGTCTGCCAAGTTGTCACGAATGATCGTTTGAGTGTTTAGATGGTCTGTGGTAGTACCGTCATATCATTTGCTATAGCAAAGATATAAAAAAACAGAGATATGGTAGACTAATCAACCAGAACAGTTTTAATATATCTCTACAATCTAGCTTAACATATTGTAAAGCTTATTGTGTGCAATGTGTTTACCTCTGTCATACACCTGTCGATACAGCTCAATAAACTAACTATATGGAAACAGAGTGTGTTAACATTCCGCTTGTTGTACACAGTGGAATGCAGGGACACGGAGGACATTCAGGGGTTTAACTTCAAATTAACAGGCCCCCTGAAGAACTCTTGGATGCCTTCCAATTGCAACCATGCATGGAGGATTCTTTATTAATCTGTTTAATTTCAGCTTTTGGTTTACTTAGTTGTGTAAACATCTTTGCAATAAGGATACAAACTTAGATTAAACTATGCTTTCCTACTGTTACGAAATAAGAAGTAAAAGAATAATATTTGGTTTTATGGCCTTAGAGAACTATTTAGATAGGAAATCTGATTCCCAATGCTGCTGTACTTAAATGTATTGAACGTTTGTACTGCTAAACCCTAGTGATTAAAGTGACACATTTCTTTTTTTTTGACATCTCTAATATGGTTGGAGATTAAGAAATAAATGAAATCTGAGAGAGCTCTTGAGCGGATTGTTGCCCTTAGACTAGTCTGCAGTCAGGCCTTTGCCAGCCAACAAAACCTTGGGTTGTCCCATTATTCTGCCAGCCGATCTGGTTATTAATAAACTAAGTCGCGCAGGTGGTGCTGAGCTTGAAAGCGTTCTTCTTTTCTCATAATTCAGTTTTCATTAGTCACCATGGCAAACATTGAAAATGCCTGTTGAGGGGATTGAAATCGGAGAAAATAAGTGACATTACAGCATGGAATCATTGTGGAGAACAGCGAATTGATAAGCCCTGGTTCTAGCGGCTCGGCTGCAATTAATTTGTATGAATGTGCTCACCTTGGATTGCGATTTGGAAAATTCCGTCTGCTCCTGTTTAAACTTTCTGTTAAGAGATCAATTGAGGTTTCCTGTTGCCAATTAAAGTGTCCAGTCAGTTCAACTTGAGAATGTACAGAAGGATGTGGTGAGTTCACTTTATTCATCTTACTATGTGGGTTTCAGGTATTGTCTTTTCTGAGGGAAGTTGGGATCTAAAGACAGCTTCCCCTTTCTGATAATGTAAAGGTTTGACTTCTGAACTTTACCTCGTGTTCCTTCTTGGATTGATTGTTCTGTGTTTGGGATTCTAAGAGGACAGATATTTGTGTCACAAATCTAGTAGTGCTGGTATTGTGTACATGCTCTTTATGTACTTCGTCTCAGCATGTGTCTATACAGGTCTGGATTTAGGAAATAATAGGTCCTTGGCAGCACAGAAAACCAGGAGCCTACATATGAAAAAGGGGGACATCAGTTCTGTCCAATCTCACAACCACCGTCTCCTTGTAACTAAACCTCCAAGCACCTTTCACTTCCCAAAACAAATGAAAAAGTATGATCGAATGTGTCCAAAATGGAGGACAGACAGACTGAAACATGGAACATTTGATACACATTCAGGTCATTCCCTGCAGTGGGGAAAGATTACGGTAAGATCATATGGGGCCCTAGGCAGGGCAATCATAGTGCCCCCTTTTTGCTACATATATTGTATAGACCGTAATTTTGTTACTGCTTCTGAATGTAGTGGGATATCTGATGCTCAACTCCCAGACCTGTTCTATAGTTTGCATGTAAATGTGTAGTAAGGAGAAGCTGGGAGTTAAGCAGGGAAACATAGTTTGCAAACTAGAAATCAGAGGCGGTAGTAATATTCTTTCCACCTCCTCTATAATTATAGATCAAAGGGGGAAATTACTATAACGGTCCTTAGTTTTGATAATTCCTGTGAGTCAGCTTCAATTAAATTGGGTTTAGTTTGATAATTTTCTCTTTCCCATGGTCCTGTGCACATGGTGAAGTTACCCCATTCAATTCAACAAGCAATTATAGCAGAAGGAGCATCTGACATCACTGCATCTATCTCTGTAATGTGGGCAATGTTTCCTACAAGCTGTGTGCTCATAAGTATGCGCAGAACTCACAGAAAAGTGAAAATGTTACCTGTGCACACTGACGATATAACATTAGATGCAATATTATACTGTATCTTGGAATGCCGTAATCAGTCTTGATAAATCTCCCTTCTGGCATTTTAAGGGTATGTCCATTCATTTTTTGACTACCTTTTTTACAGTTTTAACCGAAGAAAGAGATGTAAAAGAGCTATGCATTAAAGAGTAGCATCAACTCCTGTTCTTCGTTCTTCAAAGATGGTCCACTGTCGGTGGAGGAGTGATCTGTGGTAAGTTCTATCCTGTCTCCTGCAAGTTTTACCAAGAACAGGAGGTAATGCATAGCTCTTTTACTGTACCTTCTGTTCTTCAGTTAAATTAAAACAACTATAATTAAAAAATGAATGGACATACACTTTATTACCATATTGTGCCTGTGTATAAACCCAAAAGGGATTTAACCCCTGCATGACTTTAACACCAGCTTTACACCGGTATTGAATACTTGCAACGGCTGCTTGATTGTCTTTTGCCCAGCCGCCGTAAGTAAGGGTCGGGACCACAGTTCCCCTTTAAATGAGCATTAATATGCAATACATGCAGTATTTTACAGGCAACTGAACTAAATAGACATGCTACTATTGAACCATCTCTCTCACAGACAGACCTGTATAGTAGGTCTAGAAATCTAATTACACTTAAGAGAAGTGAGGTCATATTGACAAAGGTTCAATTATAATAAGAAAATAAAGTATTGGCAAATTCCACTAGCTGCTTGTATGTGGGATGAAGTCACTAACCTTAACATACAGAAATGAATGTGAAAAGTGCTCTAGGTGCACACTTTAATTGAAATAATAGAAACCAGGAGAAATCATATATATTGAGTGGAATCCTTTTTTTGTTACTCAAAGGAAATTTTGTGCAATGATTTTGGGTGGATGAATATCTTATGTTTAGGATTTCGTAGGTAAGCAAAACTTAATGACTAATTGTGGTCGGCTCATATGGTGTTTTGAGTTGTGTGTGACCGCCACGGACAGGTGGCCTCAAACCCTAAGGTCCTGGTCTTTCTGGCTGGATGGCTTCGCGCTACACCCGACCAGAACAGCTCAGGATGCAGAGCTACTACAATTCAACTCAACCTTTTAGAATTATCGTGCTAGTTAACTGTGGTCTTATACAAGTGTCCTCCTTAAAGGGCATGTCCACCCCAAAACTAAAATTAACCACTACTGGCCCCACTGTATAAAAATCCTTACCTTACATCCCAGCTCCAATAGTTCCCGTAATGTCCCCCAAGTTAAAAAAACTGACCACCAGGAGCCTGGCCACCAGTGAAATGTTTCCGCCTTGAGCTGTCCTCTCAGAGGTTTTTGGCTGCTCAGAGCAGCCCTTTACCCTCCCCCCTCCCTCTCCCTCCCGTTTTCCTTCCCTCCCCCTAGTGTAAAACCCCTTTCCACAATTAGGAATAGTTCCCCCAGCCCCAACCGCAATAAAATATTTATAAGAAACTCCCCCGATCTTTACTTATCTTCCTCTCTCCTCCGGCATTCTGACTGCCGGCAGCCACGTCTGTGATTAGCTGCCTTTCAGCCAATCACAGACGCGGCTGCCGGTCCCCCCTGCTTGCAGTTCGTTCAAGCAGAAGGCCGGGCATTGCGGTGGAGGGAGAGGGAAGGTAAGTAACGAATGGGTGACTTTCTTACAAATATATATAGCGGTTGGGGCTGGGGGAACTAGTGCCAACAGTCTTCCCCCGAGTATTGCTATTAGCCCTTCAGTGCCAACAGACTTCCCCAGAGAATTGCCATTACACTTTCAGTGCCAGCAGAGTATTTCCTTTAAAGGAGAACTAAACCCAATTTTTTATACTCCAGAATCTGAAAAAAAACCCCCCTAAAACACAATAAACTATAAAATGCCCCTTAGTAAATGTTAAAGTAAATCAAAGCCTGTTAAGAACTGGATGAAATATCGTGTGTAGGTGCAGTGTCGACCACACCTCCTGACCTCAGTCTTCCTTGTTATCTGTCCTGTAAAAGGATTGGCTAGAGATTATTAATGGGTGTGACCAACTGTAACAAGTGTGCCATAGTAAGGCCTGAGATGTGCAAAACCTAATGGTCATGACCAAACTGTGTGATACTAGAATGCTGGGAAGTAAAGTAAAGCACAAACTGTGTTATTTAGGTAAATTCCCCAGCGCTTGTATCAAAATGAGAGGTAAGACACACGATTACTGGATTTATATCAAGGTGTTCTGCCTTCTGGTTCAGTGTTATGTGGCTTTAGTTACCCTTTAAAGGATCCACTGCCTGCAGGAGCTTACTTGCCATTTTAGAACTGTTCTCCTCAGTTCTTTTAGCTGAGCTCATCCTCCCCCTCCTTCCTTCACCTTCAGTTCATTTGCAACATTGTTTCCAAGTAGAGGGAGCTGAGTCAGGACTCTGTACTCACTACAATGTTACAATAACAGCAGAAAAAGGAGAGCAGATCTGACACAGCAAGTAAAAGCTGACGAGATGCTATGAGAACACTGGACATCCTAGTTCTTTGCCTAGGTGGCCTATGCCTAGAAATGGCCTTGCAAGCTCACAGTGCTAGCTGAAAACACCACCCTTATACTGTATAAGTTTGCATAGTGCGAGCTAGAAACATACAGCACATTTGTACAGAAGATAATGTAACAATCATCTCTTTGGATCAGTCTTTACTACCATATTACTTTGTAAATAATGATGGGGCTGAAGAGATGATGTTAAAGGACATATACAGATAGTGTTTATATTGTAACTCCATCTTGAATTATTTTTTCCTAAGAGCAACCCTCTCTTTAAACATGATACCAAGGGTGGATTGCTGCTTATCTTCTGTAAAAGACAAGACAGAGCATCAATCTGTACAGGTGGGTGATGTTGTTCCTCAGTCCTTCAGATTTCAGAGGGTAAATATCAGTAACTAGAAACTCATATGGCAAATGAGACTGAAATCCAGAGTATAAATTGCTGCCTTGTTTTCTCTTAAAGGGTATCCTTGCCGTAGAAACTGATTTTGGGGGTTTTAATTTATAGAAGAACAGGAGGTAAAGGAGATGTCTACCTCCCATCTTCATAAAGAGCATGTCCCCCAAAAACTATTTTATGCTGTAGTGTGGGAGCGCTACTGTGTACTTTTGCCATATACTTTCATTATTTTTGGAACTTATCAAGTTATTTTCATTTTTGTGTTCTTATGGGTTGTACAATTATTTCTCTCCTCCTATAGTGGGCAGTGTGCTTGTAGTCTATGGAGATATGTCCACAATCAGAAGGGTTTGCATAATGGTTAAAATAGCCCTTTCTCCATTATAATTTAAACATGCAGAATATAAGCAACGATTTGCAAGTGCCACCTGGGATTCTGGGATTTTACATTAACCCATTCCATACTCTATAGTCATTAGAACCACATGATTGATATTGTTGAGTGCAAGTAGCATGTTGATGTCAGTTTATCAATGGTTATATATATATATATATATATTATATTATATATATATATATATACAGAAAATACGAAGGCACTCGCCGGTCAGAAACTTTTGAATGGCACCCAGGCATTTCCTTGCTTGGAATGGAGTGCTGATCGCTGCTGTTTCCTATAGTAAGACACAACTGTGGTACAAGCAGGGCTGCATTTATACAGACTGGTTACTTTTACACTTGAATTTATTAAGCTAAGCTTTGCTGCATGTGTTCCGATATCCCTTTGATTACCATGTTGCTCTCTAGATGGTTTGTAATCATCTCTCTCTTTCTATTACAGGAGATTATTTTGGTGAAATGTGGAACCAGATATTCCAATACATCAATAGCTCTGTTACTTAGATCTCCTGTTGAATTTAGTTGGGACAGCAAACAAAACTTTTGCTGGAAATTTATTTTAACGTAGATACAGAAAGCCATACTGAGAACTAAATTGAGAGCCATCTGAACTAAGGGCTGCCCATTCAAGCTACCCAGCCAGAATACTCAAAAGCTTATATCCAGTACATGCCTCAGAACAAAGCTATAACATCTCAGATGAAATGTGAAACTAGCTCCTTACTGAACATTCACTATTTGTAGTGACTCCTAAACCCACCCCCAATATCTGATTGGTCTAAGATCCAAGATCCAATCAGATTTAAGATTGTATCTAGCCAGATTTGTGGGTGTGTGTATGAGACACTATAAACAGCATGAAATCTTCAGAGAAGCTCAGTTTTCTAATCAGCAGTCATCTAGCAGGTCTAGCCTTTGTATTGAGGTTAGAGATTTGCAAGTAGATGGCTGGTTGTTTAGGTTGGGCTGCCAAATAAATCGTTTTGCTCCTGGATTTCATACCATGGTGTTGTTGTAAGCAGTCTAAAACTGCACATAAATGTTGATATAACAGATAAATAATAATAATAGTGTTTTGATTACAGAGCCTGAAATTGTTCCTTTGGCCAAATAGCTGCAAATGTGACTAACCCAAGTGCCTATGTAGTTGCGCTGCTAGTTTCACTATTCTCTGACAAGCCCTCTCAAACAGCAGAGGGCAGATAGGGAATGTATAGGATAGGGGTTGTATATTGAAAACATGCAGTGTAAATACAACCAGGTTGTAATGAATGCAACCCTGCTACTTACATTACTACAATCATCCCCAATAATGAGATGATCTGATGACTAAATATATATCCACTAAATAAACTTATTATAAAATAAATATGCTTACAAATGCAAAATCACAGTTCATTCCTGTGCACAGGGAAATTATACCTCATTACACAGAAAGTGATGGTGGGTAATCCTGGAATGGAGCAACTAAAGAGTTACTACGTTATGTACGTAGTAACTCTTAGTTGCCGCCATTCACGTGGCAGGACGCACATAAGTAAACAGACCTTTCAAATGTTGCAAAAAGAAAGTTTATGCAAGCACTTTCTGCACATTTCCTTAAGGTAAGGTATAAAAGGACATCAATACTGAAAAAATTGTTATCTTTAGATATCCAATGCGAAATATCTTCTGCAAGGGCTTTTTTGCTATAACTAGAATGGAGACCGTGTTCATGCAAATCATGTGAATTGTATGATGGGAAATTCCCTCTTTCAATGTGCCTCATAGTGATATCTGAGCATGCTTGCCCTCATAGAAACCTCTACAAGGAATAGTTAGAGGCGGAAACAAATTACACCAGAAATGGCTCCTAATTTCTGGGACTTTGAAACAGACATACAGGAGAACCGTTTGGGAGCAGAGGGGTAATTTCTGGCCCAATAATTAAAAAAATGATAAGAAAAAAATATTTTTTAGCCCTTCTCTAATATAACATAGTAGAAAACTACATGGCAGTAGTGCTGTTTTAATACTTGTCACCAAATACAGAGGATCTAAGGCTCAACAGGGACTTAGGCTGCAATTTAGCTCTCTTGCATTTTATAGTGTCTCCCAAAAACCACCTTAAAATCTGATTGATCTGATTTAAATCTTAAATATGATTGGATCTTGGGTATTGGACCAATCCTATACCCCACCCCTAAATCTGATTGGTCCAATACCTCGATCCAATCAGATTCAAGATTTAAATTAGACCAATCAGATTTTAAAGGTGTTTATGGGAGCCACTATAAAATGCAAGAGATCTGAATTGCAGCCTAGTGTGGATTAGTGGCGTGTACTGATAAGATAGCTGTTAGACTAGTATATACCTGGCTGGGTAGGTTCCATGAGCTACCTTCAGTCCTGGTGAGCCTTCCTTAGCTCCTATGTATGGGTGACAAGTATTAAAACAACACTACTGCAATGTAGCTCTCTATTTATGTTATATTAGAGAGTAGGGCTAAAAAATATATATTTTTTTTAATTATTGGGTCACAGGAGATCTAGTAACAGAGCTATTGATGTGTTGGAATATCTGATTCCAATTTTTACTGAATAACCTCCAGTAATTGAGAAGAGATGATTGCAAACCAGTCTAGAGAGCAATGGGTAATTAAAGGGAAATCAGAAACACATGCAGCAAAGCTGAGTCTGAATAAATTCAAGTGTAAAAGTAACCAGTCACTTGCACACAACAATTTCAGATCATGTAGTTCTGATGACTATAGAAGAAGGGAATGGGTTAATGTAAAATCCCAGAATCCCAGGTGGCACTTGCAAATCAGTTGCTCAGATTCTGCATGTTTAATTAATAAATAGAGAAAGGGCTATTTTAACCATTATGCAAAACCCTTCTGATTGGTGGACATATCTCCATAGACTACAAGCACACTGCACACTATAGGAAGAGAGAAATCATTTGCTACACCCATAAGAAGCACAAAAATGAAAATAACTTGATAACTGTTCCAAAAAAATAATGAAAGTGTATGGCAAAAGTACACAGGATAGCGTTCCCTACACCACAGCAAAAAATAGTTTTGGGGGTGGACATGCCCTTTAAAGATTCAGAGGGAGGAACTGTCAATCAAAGTGAATGGCATGTATAGTCATGCCCTCCTACTGCTGTGAATTACCATATCCACGGTCCTCCCTATGAAGTAAATTACCATATCCCTCTAACTATAAACAGTACAGACGCTGCCACTATGTGTAAAGGTTCGTACACACATGCGATTGCAGGTACCGACCTGTGATGCACCATATGTATGAATGGCCGTTTTGGATGATAAATCGTGCAAAACGGCTGTTCGGTCAGGGATTGCCCTGACCGAACAGGGCAATCCCTGTTTGGGATTGGGGGACACTATAAAATGCAAGAGATCGAAATTGCAGCTTAGTTTGGCTTAGCAGCTATACTGATAAGTTGTAGTGTTGTATTTAGGCATAAAGGCTACAACAGTCCTCCAAGGTATGTGTGGAAGGTGGTAAAGTGTCCAATATATGTATGTTACATGTTGAAAATGTGAATGTTACAAATGAAAATGGTGAACCTGTCAAAAATGTGTTACCTGTGTTAACAGTCACTCACAGTGTTGGAAGGACTGCTGGGGGACGGTCATTGGAATCAGAGCAGGGAGACGCTATTTGCAAGTTCGTTCCATGTTCTGACCCAGTTGACTCAACCTCTTGTGATGCAGACTCGGAGATAACACTGCAGACTGACAGCACATTGAATGAGTTTGGACCTTCAGAGAGAGCAGTAGGGAATGCTAGGTTTCCCCTGGATATCACCCTGGTTCAGTCAGGTTACATAGGGCAGATAGACTGGGAAGGAGGGCTGGGAGACCAGAGTAGAAGTCCGATAGTGCCAGAACCAGTAAGGCCCGAGTGTATGACTGGAGAGGGAGGTGAGGAGGATAGCATTTTCCTGGAGACCTCCATGGTTCAATCTAGTGACTTAGTACAGAGTAACTGGGAAGGAGGGCTGGGAGACAAGAGCAGGAGTCTGACAGTTCCAGAACCAGTTGAGCCCAAGTCAGTGATTGTAGAGGGGGAAGGGGAAGAGAGAAATTCCCCTGGTCAGTCCAGAACGTTACTGACAGTGAGGAACAAGCAATATGGGATCCCTGATCCTGTACCCAAACTGCCTGAGTTGGTGAGTAGCAGTCAGAGTATAGACCAGGCTCAGAATTCAGTGTGGGGCAGGTGGTGAGTGGGGAAGATGTTGTTGTCCAGACTGAAGGAGACAAGGACATCTTTGGGCAGGTAGAGCTAAGCAAAGAACCTGTTTTCAAATCCGATAAAGGATTGTGTAGGGAAACAGGGATTGTTTTCCCGGTAAAACACAGAAATCTTACTGTACTGGAAGAGCCCAGGGATTGGTCTCTGCCTCAAGAGAAACCAGAAAGTATTGTGCAGGAGGGTGGTGAAGAGTGTAAAAAATTGTAAAAATGTTGGCAAAACCAGTAGTAAATTGGAATTTGGCCAACAAGGCATTCTGGGAAATATAGTCCAGGTGCCTAGTGAGCGCAGCAACCACTATTTCCAGCCCTTTGTTTACACAAGCACACCAGGGGGTGACAGAGCTGTCAGTGTTCAAATGGTTTATCCAGCAGGTAATGTAAATGAAGTTGTGGTACCAGGTCTGAAAGATGGTTGTGTTGGAGATGATCCATTGTTAATACAGTGTATAGAGGGTGACCAGTCTGCCATGGGTAACAAAATGGATCCCAACGCCAGCACAGCTTCTACCTATAGCATTGTGACTGGGGGGAGTGTAAAACCGCAAAAAAGAAAATATGTTTCCCAGCAATGCAATGTAACATATCATAAAAGGAGAAAGCCACCATGGCACAGCCGCGCCAAGGGGAGTTGGTCGCACCGGTCTAGGTTGTGTAAAACCAATCCCTATGCGACATCTAAGGGGGGGGTGTGACGAACAGTAGTGCAATTTAAAACCCCATAGACACTATCTGGAATTGCACTCCTAATTTTCAATTATTTCACCTTATTGGCATGGTCCAGCAGTATGGCAGCTCCCACATTGTTTCCCTGTCATGGGTTATCACAGGGTTAAATTCATGTTCATTTGTTCCTTTCCCATAGCCATTCCTATTTGGTGTTAAGTTAGCTGACCTAGCAAGTGGTCTGACTTCAAAGGGGCAAGGTGTGAAGTCCCTGTAATATACACACACTGTTACAGGCTAGTAGGCACCAGCTCAGCAGGGAATCTTCTAGTTGAGATTTGACCAGAAACCAACTGGCAGATCAAAGGTAATTCATATTCCTTAATAATTCAAGATGTAAAATTGTTACATGTTTTCATTAATACCCTTAGTTTATCCAGGAATTAATTCTGCATTTATAGATACCTGATATAATATGATAGCCCGAACCAAACTTGGGATATTATCCTTCCTAGGCCTACGATCCCCCAGATTTGTCATATTTGGTCTCATTCTGTTGGGTAAAATTAGTTACGGGCAATCATGCTATTATTTTGAATGTGACATGTATGGTTCACAGATTATGGACTAGAGGGGAATTGGACATTTAAAATTCCCTCCAAAAATAGGAACCAACCTTCGGGGGCAGAACCAAGTCCACCCCTCTAGAGACCAGACCGCTCCCATTTTCTGGCAAAGGATAAAATTGGAAGCCGGGTCTCAGCTCAGGAGTTCATCATAACATCTTCAATAACATCTAGCCAACAGGCTTATAGCAGGCAATATTATTTGGACTTTTCCCATATCTGGATTAACAAGCTCTGGACTCAGCTCATGGACTTTTCAGACGCCAATTATCTTTAAGCATTCATTCTTTTATACATTTCTTACCCTCACCTGTGTGTTACCATTTTTATGTTCAGTAAATTACTTTAGTTTTTCTTTATATTTTTATGCACTATTTTTGTCAACGTTTAATAAATGATATAAAATCATTTATAAGCTATTGTCCTATTCTGAGTATATCCCAAAACGAACCTGTGCCTTCGAAGTACGCTACTATAGAGAAGTATTGTGTAGGTATATAGAGATACTGTATAACTGTGTATAGAATATTAGGGGTGAATAACCAATTTTCTTACAGGTTGTTAGAAGTAGGGGTGCTGATAACCCCATAGTTATAGGTAACGTAGTGGCGGCGAGTATATTGATATTAATTAATATTAATTGTGTAGTATATCGTTTGTTCACTAACCCCACCGTCCGCCTGTCGGTTGCTTGGAGTGTGTTTTCCGGTAGCTGATAGGTGGTTGGACGTCACGGCCCGGAGGGTTTGTGACAATTGGTTGGCAGCGTTTGGGATCTTTGGTGTTTATACTCAGAATCTCTAATAATACAGTGTTAACTAATTAACTCTGTAGAGCAGAACCCAAGTTCTGTGGTCAGCAGCCGGTGCATTAGGATATATACTGAACAGGTAGACACACAGTGCTCTTCCCCAAAATCTTTTTCTCTACTTTTTCTACTTGGCAAAATGTCTGAAAACGTGAATTATAAAAGCATGAGTCTGGATGACTTAATCTATGTTTGCCAAAGCAGACACATTGATTCGTATCGGAAAAGGAGGGAGGAGCTGATTCGTGAATTAATGGAGGCAGATTTTCAAGCACAGGAAATGCTTGATGAGCCTACAGCAGGGATCACTCACTACGACCTGGACTCAAATGATATTGTTACTGCCCAGCAAGGAACACCACCAAGGACTGTATCCCCAGTACCAAGGCATAACCCTGCAGCTATAGAGTCTCCTCAGCTCCAGGCAGTGTTGCAAAAGTTAAGTGCTGTTGGCATTCCAGTTTCTGGAATGCCAACAGCAAGCTGAGATGGAAGAACGTCGGGCTGAGCGTGAGAGTGCAGAGCGACAAGCTGCATGACAATATGAACTGGAGATGGCCAAACTACGTCAGTCCGGCCACAGTTCATCCCCAAGTTCTCCTGGAGCAGGAGGAACAAGTTTACCAGTGAGTCACAAATTTAAATTTGCAGCAATGGAGAAGGATACAGACATTGATTTGTTCTTACGCTCTTTTGAGAGAGCCTGCCGTCAGTATCGTCTGCCTCAGGAGGATTGGGCCAGACATCTGACTCCACACCTGCGCTACAAAAAGCGCTGGATGCTTTTACAGAGTTACTGGAGGAAAGTGATAATGATTATGGAGCTATCAAGGCTGCTATCATAGCCAAGTACCAGCTGACCCCAGAGGTTTATCGTAAAAGGTTCTGGTCCATACAAAAAGGATCCACAGACTCTTTTTCGGATGTGGCTAGCAACTTACCACATTCTGACAATGGACTTAGAACCTCACCAACAATTCTTATGGAGCCCTGGAGGATCTGATGGTAAAAGATCAGTTTTTACAGGTTTGCCCAGCAGATGTTCGTCAGTTTGTGCTAGAGCGGGAACCCAAGTCAACAACCATTGCCGCTGAACTGGCAGATAACTTCATTGCAACCCGTGTGCCGGACATGCGCAGAAAGTTGTCCCAGGGATGGAAAGGAGGTAAACCATTTACTCCTCCTGCCCCTGTGAGCTGTCCACCCCAGAGACCGGAGACATCTGAGGATCGCACGTGTCACTATTGTCACCAGCCGGGACACTTCAAATACTCCTGTCCAGCACTAAAGAGGGCACCACCAGCAACTAGCCAGCAGCAGGCTAGAACCCCATCTGCACACACAACATCTACTGTTTTATTTGCCAGTCGAAAGGAAATCCAACGTCGCACTCAAAATCACCAGTTGGTTAAAGTGAATGACTGGATTGTTACTGGCTTCAGGGATACCAGAGCAGACATCACTTTGGTTCACTCTAACCTTGTTGCAAAAGAGAACATCCTCCCGGATAAGCACCTGACCCTCACGGCAATAGGGACACCCTTCCCAACATCGCCCAGGCCCGAGTGGAAATAGACTGGGGGGTTGGAAAGCAAGAGAAAGTAGTGGGTATCTTGGATGATATCCCTGTCCCAGTGTTGTTGGGGACAGATTTAGGCACATTAGTTGCCCTGTATCAAACCGCTGAAAGCATCCCGGAGTCCGAAGCTAAAGGTTCAACTCACACAAAGGTATTGTGCTACCGTGCGTTAGAACAGCTGGAGCAAGGAAGGGGTTTGACAGGACCTAGTTCACAGGTACCTGGGGTAAATTTGCAATTTGGTAATTGTTGTGTATCTAACATTAAGCTTGTATCTGTGGATAGGAATGCATGTATAAGTAATGTTAAGGATGCCAATGATTGTACTTGTGATAATATTGTACCGGAAGTAGCAGTTACTGGTAGTACTGCTAAGGTCTGGGGTTCAGTGTTGAAAGAGGAAGTCCAAGATATCCATTTCAGCTCTAACCTCAGACATGTAGATTGTCAGCAGTTGACCCCCTGTGTCACAGGGCAACTGGCTGAAACTGGTAGTGGCGCATGGATTGACGCACTACACAGTAACCCCAGTCTGGAGTCACCCAGAACAAAGGCTTCTGAATCACTAACAGAGGGGGCCGCCTCCAAGGTATGTGTGGAAGGTGGTAAAGTGTCCATATATGTATGTTACTGTTGAAATGTGAATGTTACAAAATGAAATGGTGAACCTGTCAAAATGTGTTACCTGTTAACATCACTCACAGTGTTGGAAGGACTGCTGGGGGACGGTCATTGGAATCAGAGCAGGGAGACGCTATTTGCAAGTTCGTTCCATGTTCTGACCCATTTGACTCAACCTCTTGTGATGCAGACTCGAGATAACACTGCAGACTGACGCACATTGAATGAGTTTGGACCTTCAGAGAGCAGTAGGGAATGCTAGGTTTCCCTGCATATCACCCTGGTTCAGTCAGGTTACATAGGGCAGATAGACTGGGAAGGAGGGCTGGAGGACAGAGTAGAAGTCCGATAGTGCCAGAACCAGTAAGGGCCCGAGTGTATGACTGGAAGGGAGGTGAGGGAGGATAGCATTTTCTTGGAGACCTCCATGGTTCAATCTATGACTTAGTACGAGTAACTGGGAAGGAGGGCTGGGAGACAAGACAGGAGTCTGACAGTTCCAGAACCAGTTGAGCCCAAGTCGTTGATTGTAGAGGGGGAAGGGGAGAGAGAATTCCCCTGGTCAGTCCAGAACGTTACTGACAGTGAGGAACAAGAATATGGGATCCCTGATCCTGTACCCAACCTGCCTGGTTGGTGAGTAGCAGTCAGAGTATAGACCAGGCTCAGAATTCGTGTGGGGCAGTGGTGAGTGGGGAAGATGTTGTTGTCCAGACTGAAGGAGACAAGGACATCTTTGGGCAGGTGAGCTAAGCAAAGAACCTGTTTTCAATCCGTAAAGGATTGTGTAGGGAAACAGGGATTGTTTTCCCGGTAAACACAGAACTTACTGTACTGGAGAGCCCAGGATTGGTCTCTGCCTCAAGAGAAACCAGAAAGTATTGTGCAGGAGGGTGGTGAAGAGTGTAAAAAATTGTAAAAATGTTGGCAAAACCAGTAGTAAATTGGAATTTGGCCAACAAGGCATTCTGGGAAATATAGTCCAGGTGCCTAGTGAGCGCAGCAACCACTATTTCCAGCCCTTGTTTACACAGCACACCAGGGTGACAGAGCTCTCAGTGTTCAAATGGTTTATCCAGCAGTTAATGTAAATGAAGTTGTGGTACCAGGTCTGAAAGATGTTTGTGTGGGATGATCCATTGTTAATACAGTGTATAGAGGGGGACCAGTCTGCCATGGGTAACAAAATGATCCCAACGCCAAGCACAGCTTCTACCTATAGCATTGTGACTGGGGGGAGTGTAAAACCGCAAAAAGAAAATATGTTTCCCAGCAATGCAATGTAACATATCATAAAAGGAGAAGCCCCATGGCACAGCCGCGCCAAGGGGAGTTGGTCGCACCGGTCTAGGTTGTGTAAAACCAATCCCTATGCGACATCTAAGGGGGGGGTGTGACGAACAGTAGTGCAATTTAAAACCCCATAGACACTATCTGGAATTGCACTCCTAATTTTCAATTATTTCACCTTATTGGCATGGTCCAGCAGTATGGCAGCTCCCACATTGTTTTCCCTGTCATGGGTTATCACAGGGTTAAATTCATGTTCATTTGTTCCTTTCCCATAGCCTTCCTATTTGGTGTTAAGTTAGCTGACCTAGCAAGTGGTCTGACTTCAAAGGGGCAAGGTGTGAAGTCCCTGTAATATACCACACTGTTCAGGCTAGTAGGCACCAGCTCAGCAGGGAATCTTCTAGTTGAGATTTGACCAGAAACCAACTGGCAGATCAAAGGTAATTCATATTCCTTAATGTAATTCAGATGTAGAATTGTTTTCATGTTTTCATAAATACCCTCAGTTTATCCAGGAATCATTCGCATTTATGATCCTGATATAATATATAGCCGAACCAAACTTGGGATATTATCCTTCCTAGCCTACGATCCCCCAGATTTGTCATATTTGGTCTATTCTGTTGGGTAAAATAGTTCGGACAATCATGCTATTATTTTGAATGTGACATGTATGGTTCACAGATTATGGACTAGAGGGGAATGGACATTTAAAATCCCCCTCCAAAATAGGAATCAACCTTCAGGGCAGAACCAAGTCCACCCCCTCTAGAGACCAGACTGCTCCCATTTTCTGGCAAAGGATAAAATTGGAAGCCGGGTCTTAGCTCGGGAGTTCGTCATAACATCTTCAATAACATCTAGCCAACAGGACGGACCCTATTGGCTTACAGCAGGAACTATTATTTGGACTTTCCCATACTGGATTAACAAGTTCTGGACTCAGCTCGTGGACTTTTCAGCGCCAATTATCTTTAAGATTCATTCTTTTATCCATTTCTTACCCTACCTGTGTGTTACCGTTTTTATGTTCAGTAAATTACTTAAGTTTTTCTTTATATTTTTTATGCACTATTTTTGTCAACTTTTATAAATGATATAAAATCATTTATAGCTATTGTCCTATTCTGAGTATATCCCAACGAACCTGTGTCTTCGAAGTACGCTACTATAGAGAAGTATTGTTTAGGTATATAGATATATTGTATAACTGTGTATAGAATATTAGGGGTGAATAACCAATTTTCTTACAGGTAGGGGTGCTGATAACCCCATAGTTATAGGTAACAGGTCATTCCGCTGTTTTCTCGGAATGTGGTGGCGGCAAGTATATTGATATTAATTAATATTAATTGTGATATCACTAACCCCACCGGATCCGATCTGTTCCGTCCGCCTGTTGGTTGCTTGGAGTGTGTTTTCCGGTAGCTGATAGGTGGTTGGGGGAACAGTCTCTAAACTCACTCGAAATTAGACTAAGGCTGGGTACACACTGAGGGACTATTTGCCGAATTTGCTGCGACCGACGGACATTTGTCCCGGCCAAACGCTCGGCCAGGACAAATGTCCGTTGGTCGCCGCAAATTTGTCCTCAGCCGAAAATGCAAACTGATCAAGCGATTGATCGAGTGTTCCCATAGGGACCCACACGATTGATCATAATTTTCCGTTACGTCCGATCATCCTACCCGATATTTTTACAGATGGTAAAACGCGTCAGGGAGCTTGCTGTTTCCTGTCATGTCTGTCCTGTCGTGCACTGTGAGTACACTAAAACAGGTGTACTCACACCTGGTGGAGGTTGTTCTAATGTTTTATCACTTCATAGGTTTTCATCTCAACACGTACATACGGAGAAATCCATCATGTTAAAACATGGACAATATGGACTATATGCCACTTTGGACTTTTGATATTATATGTGTATGTATTAATACATATGGTATAACATGTTTGGCACAGGCCCCTCCCCCTTGGTTAAAGGGGTGTGGTCTATCACAGGATTGTCTTTAAAAAGGTGTCCATGTGGGATGTGGGTTACACCTGATGAAAGGGACAGTGTGTCCCTGAAACGTCGTGTTAATGTGATCCAATAAAGAAGCATATATTCACAGAAGAGTGCCCCTCTCATGACTTTTTATGCTTGTGCTATAGCTGTGGGTCCATGGAAGAGGACCAGAGAAGGGAGCACCTTTGAAGTTTGTGGCTAAACTGCCAAAAAGGAGTGCCTAGGCCCGAAACCCAGTTTGCACTGTGAGTACACTACCCTGCTCCTTCAGTTGGAGAGCCTTACTCACGTAATGGGTTTCTGCCTATAATGTTGTCCTTAGTCTATAGGGACAGATAGTTTAAGACTGTTGCAAACTTTGAGCACTTTATACATTTTTTAAATGACATTATATTTATGCCTAATTTTGAAGACACAATCAATTCAAAAAGATAACATCCCATAAATAAATAAGTAGATAGCCCTTACCTATATACATATATACCAACAAGCAAAGAAAAAGATAGACAGGCTTGCTCAAAATTACACTGAATTAAATCAAATACATGGTGGACAAATATACATGTATAACAGTGTCACCCATCACCTAAATAACACCCCCCACCCCAGATGTTATAACCAGAACTCTACACCCTACAGTTAGATACTTATCAGATTCATAAAATAATATTAATATGTTATGTTACCGTGTTCGTTATTCAAGGGTATCTATTGTGAAATATTAACATCTAGCTTTATATATTTATGTAAAAGGTTACTGAGTGCTGTTATGCAGAAAACTTAAACTACTGAGGAAAAGAATGTTGGAAAAATAGATTGGTTCCAAAAAATGGCTGGGCAGAGTTGGGTAGTCCATGGGCAGGGCTTTAATATTCCCATCATCCTCTCATCAGTGTTGGGAGGTATAAGATACTCCCCTCAAACAGTCTCTGTCTCCGGCACCCCATAAATTACTGATCAGCTCAGTTTCTCTCTCCTTCCCCTAAATGCTCTAAAATAGGGTCATTCACATCCTCTAGCAGCATTGGATAAGCAAAGATTGACCCCACTGCAGTGCCTTCTGATGGATCAATCAAGTAATTTCCTTTTAAAGTCCGTTCTAATGAATAAACAGAGTAATTTATCCCACACATTCCTGGTGATATGTTGACATTTTTAACCCACTCCCAGTAGTGCCTGGTGTGGATCAAACCTGTTTATTTCTCTACTGCAGATGCCAGATCCTGTAATGCAACAGCTCAGATAACATCCCTGAAAGGTTGCAAGGCACCAAAGAAAACACAAACTGTGGTATAGTGATAAATTCTTATTAGATCAACTAATCTGTCAGTGCTGCTACTGGTGTCCTATATATTTAATATTTTCATTGATCTCTCTTCCTAATGGATTCTTTCATGCTAAGACAGAACAGAAGGGAAATAAAGATGTACTGTTATACGTGAAACTATCAGTGTAGATCTGGTATCAGGAGGGGCAGGTGGATACCAAAGCTGTAATTTTATCTTATTCCTCTATTGATTACAATGCTATTTACAATATTCAATTCTTTTTTTGTGGGGGGAGGGGAGTATCCATGTGTGGGGGGTTGGGAGTGGGAATTCTGGCGACAGGGACTTCAAGTCCCATGCAGAGGCTGGGATTTCAGCCCTGACTGCAAAATTCTGGATTTTTTTTGGCGTTCGGGGCAATCCTGTCCAAATCGGGATGTCTGGCAACCTTAGAGTAGTATGTGCTATTTGGTCTCTATGTGCTCTCTGTAATTGAGGTATGGTATATTTTTGATGTCACTCCTATGGAAGCTCCCACCCAGGGGTCAGAAGGCAGTTAACTGGAATAAGGAAAAATGGCTTAGGAGGTAATTTGCTTTTCCGCTAGCTATAGCTGTCAGGTAACAACAAGGTAACATGTCTATGACCTCTTTGTAATCAAAGAATACTAGTGAGCTTCGCACACCACTGTGGTTTATACATATCAGGGTTATTCAATAAAAGTTCTTATTGTTAAAAATGGTGCTAATTTTGCCCGAACCAATCAGATATTATTTAACATTTAAAAAGCTAACATCTGATTGGTTGGGGCAAAATTAGCACCATTTTTAATGATAAGAACTTTTATTGAATCTCCCTGAGAATCTCTACTGTCAATATTAGACAGTAGACTAAACACCACCACCACACTCCAGATTTGTGACCATTTATTGTCAATATTAAAAGGGCATGTCCACCCTTTAATACAACTTTTAGTATGTGATAGGCAATGCTTCCCCAGCCCCAAACGCTATAATATTATTTCCAGAAAGTCCCCCGATCATTTCTTACCTTACCTCTCTCCTTCGCTGCACATTACCGGCCCTCTGCTTGCATGGAACTGCAAGCAGGGGGTGGGACCAGCAGCCGCTTCTGTGATTGCCTGAAAGGCAGCCAATCACAGATGCGGCTGCTGGCAGTACAGAATGGTGAAGGAGAGAGGTAAGGTAAGTAATGATCGGGGAACCTTCTGGCATTAATATTATAGCGGTTGGGGCTGGGGAAGCATTGCCTATCACATACTAAAAGGGTTTTACACTAGGGGGAGGGAGACCAAAACGGGAGGGAGAGAGAGGGGGGAAGGCCTGCAGTGCGCAGGGGAGACAGGAGGCAGAGTCCTATATGGACTCTGCTGTCCTCCTGGTGGCCACTTTTTTGGACTTTGGGGGGACATTACAGGAGAACCATTTGGATCTGGGATGTAAGGTAAGGATTTTACTACACTACAGAGTGGGGCCAGTAGTGGGGGGAATTATAGTTATGGGGGTGGACATGCCCTTTAAGTGCCCTTTGCACCTTACCAGTTTGTATTGTCTACTTTCTGTAATCAGGCTGAGACTTTGTACACACACCTGACGGTGTTCCAATATATATATTCTCTCTAGCTAATTACTGAATAATGTAGGCTCATTAGCATTTTAACTTTATGAATGTAGGCCCATTAACATTTTAACTTTAGTTCTCCTTTAACATTTTTCATGTCTTTTGTTTACGTAATTTTTTCCCTTTAAATTCTTCATATTGTGCAATCTGTATAAGGGATATGCAGATGCATTTGGATGCATTCTTCCAATTATATTCCTAGCGTCTTTGAAACGTTTCCAAGCAAACGTGAAATCCCCATTGCTGTGATGTTTAAATAGTTGGAAAATGTCACCCTCTAGTGTCAACCATTTGGAATGACACTATTAACGTATCAATCTACATGTCAGGTATTGAATCATATGTGTAATGCTGATCCTGGCATTTCCGGACTCCAGAGACTCAGAGGTAATTTGCTATTGTCCAGCACAAATCAGAATCTGTACATTTATTGATTAACAGGTTTAGTTAAATCTCTCATATGACTGCAGGAGAAAAGTGAATCTGCTTCAAGTTGATTGCCAAACAAAAATCATTTATTGTCAACCATTTTTTGTAAAGATCTAACACCAGCTCCAAGGATGGTGCCTGAGTTAAAAGTTTAGACAAAGCCAGTTTACAGAGAGACGCTAATCAATGCACTTAGTGCTGGGCATAGTGATAGTGGCTCTGGGTAAATGAGCCCAAATTTTCCTTCTTGTTTTGTTGATCCTTAGTTAGAATTGGCAGGCTAGCTTCTGATTTAAGAATAGTTATTTGTAAGATAATCTAGATTGCAGTCATTTCAGGGATCCCTTTGTGCTGGACGGCAAAATAAATCCTGCTAATTTAAGTACATTTCTGCAAAAAATACATTTAGTCTTAAGTTGTCCTTTAAAGGTGAGCTAAATGTATTAGATCCTTCACCCACTGAGGATACGAAACACTAAACTACAAACGAAGCCGCAATCATTTCTGGATTACCCCATGGATTTGCAAGTAACATTTCCAAAACTTCTCCTTTAATAGTATTCCAAACTTTCTCTCTAAAGGGAAAGATTAATATCCTTGATGATGAGAACAGACTTATGGAGCATCAGTATTGAAATTTAGTTGTGTCACCTGTCACTTTCCAAGACATGGCTGGGTCCAAGCAACACCCATGTACATATGAATTTTTATCATCTGTCACTAATGTAAAAATAATCAGTAACAAATAGTCAACCTGATATTTTATTAAAGAAACATTTGCTATTTATTATCTTAATTTCAGCTTTATTTCATGATATTTCCTGTTCCAACTGCAGACAGCATAAATCAGCTGACAGTGCTAAACTGCTTGGCCTCTTAATGGACAAAAGCCTATGGGGATAGAGTTACTATTGTATATGATTTGGAACCTTCTTTACTATGATTTCAAACTTTGTAAATAGTAAAACTGCATGAAGCCACAATCAGCCTGTTAGCTTAAATCCTATTTCCTAGTGAAATCATTTTGGTTAAAATGCACCACTAGATGGTGATGTAAACACATATTAATATTGAGTGGTGTTTCTAAAGCATTAATGTTGGAGTTTTCCGATATCGATCCTTTTATCGCTGTGGTCGTTATTTTATGGCCCGGTCAGTTATATAACCATCTGGCCGTAAAATAACAATTGTTATTGGTAATTTACAACCACATGTTATTTTAAGACTGCAATAGAAAATTAGGCCCACTGCGGGCCATGGACCATTACTGTGTGGTCGTTTAACAATGTGCATTATGAGTATTTTGTGCTGCAGTCTGTAATGTATTATGTTGTCTTAAAATGCCAAAACAATCACAAAATTACTGATACTAGCGGTATCACAGTCAGGGGAGGACTGGCCCAGTAGGCTGAGGGGCAAATGCCCCAAGGCTGGCCTCTAATGAAAGATTTGGGCTGCCACAGATGCTATTATTTAGTTACGTTCCTGAAAGGCACAGCAAACTCCTCTAGCTCTAACATGGGCAAGGAACAGGAAACCTCTCCTCCTAGTACTCCAGTTCATTAGCCAGTGTTGTCAGCCCTCGCTGCTCTCCAGTTCATTAGCCAGAGTTGTCAGCCTTTGAGATCATTAGACAACATTAGTGTTGTCAGTCCTTCAGATTGTTAGCCAGTGTAAGTCAGCCATCCAGTTCATTAGCCAGTGTCGTCAGCCCTCCAGTTTATTAGCCAGTATTGTCAGCCCTCTAATTCATTAGCCAGGGTTCTCCACCCTTGAGATCATTAGACAGCTTTTTCAGTCCTTCAGATCGTTAGCCAGTGTAAGTCAACCATCCAGTTCTTTAGCCAATGTTGTCAGCCCTCCAGTTCGTTAGCCAGTATTATCAGCCCTCCCGTACATTAGCCAGGGTTGTCAGCCCTTCAGATCGTTAGCCAGTGTAAGTTAGCCCCCTAGCTCATTAGCAGTGTTGTCAGCCCTCCAGCTCATTAGCCAGTGATAGTCGGCCCCCCAGTTTAAAAATTGGTGTAACCTAAACAAAGTGTCTGACCTAAGCAAAGTGGGTGTTGCAACTGTTAAGGGCCACTTGGCAGTATTTGCCCCCCCAGGCCAAAAGGTCCCAGTCCTCCCCACAGTAAAGGATCAATATCGCCATATAACTACTGTATAATGTTCCTTTATAAATTGTATAAAGTGTATAGGGACGTTTCACAGAATTTTACAATTAGGGAGATACTTATCATGATGCAGCAGGCCTTAAAGGGTAACTGTGGTCTCCAATTCTTCCAAACTAGTAGGAATTATATAAAAAGCATTCCATCTTACCTTCAAAATAAAACCTAAAGCACATCTCTAGAAAGAATTTATGAGAAGTTACTGCTGGAAAGGTTTAGCAATATTTCTTCCTGCATGAACACTTCCTGTTTTCAGCTATATGACCAGCTTGTAATCATGTGACCAGCGCCTGCTTGCAATAATAGGCTCCTCTTCTCAACTGTCAATTTTCCCCCCAGGTACTTTCCCCAGCATTAAATCTTTACTGAGCATGCTTCTCCCTCAGGGCAGAGTGGTGGGCAGAGGTAAGGTGATGTCACTAAAGCTACTGGAAGCAGGAAGTTTGAACATTCACCCCAATGTAATTTCTTACAGGCTTCAGGTGATTGTTGGCTAATTATAAAAGAAATACTGCAGGCTTTCATTTAATACTAACTTGTTTGGAGACCACAGTTGCCCTTTAAATACTCATGCAGGAAGAGCTGCAAAGCTGCTATTGAATAGCTTGCAGGGGCTGTAGGGGTGTCTTTTGCGATACTCGCTCAGCCACAGCAAGTAAGGGGTGAAAGTCAGGCTAACCAGTATTATATCAATTAGCGCAGATTTATCCCCATATTTTACTGCTGCGGCTGTTGTGCTTTAAGGGGAAACAAAATGCCTCTGGTGCTGCCTACCTTGCCATCGCTCATAAAGTATAAACTCCATTGTTCTTTTCATGATGCAATTTTTTCAACTTGCATCATGGATGGGGCACTCCTGTTTCTTAACAGCTGAAAAGTGTGTGGGCACCTCACCATCAGAGACGGGATTTCCACCACTACGGACCATTTCTATTGCTGTCTCAAAGTTAAAGGGCAACTATAGTGTAAAAATTCAAACTTTTAAAAATCTCATACTATTTAACTATACTTCCCATCCCCCAACATGTGTTTCTCTTTCCAATCCATCCAACAGTTTTGTAGATATTAGATTTATAAGTTTTAAAGATTCAGAGGGAGGAACTGTCAATCAAAGTGAATGGCATGTAAAGTCACACCCTCCTACTGCTGTGAATTACCATTTCCACGGTCCTCAATATGAAGTAAATTACCATAAACAGTGCAGACGCTGCCACTATGTGTAAAGGTTCGTACACACATGCGATTGCAGGTGCCGACTCGCAATGCACCATGTGTATGAACATCTGTTTCGGACGATAAATCGTGCAAAACGGCTGTTTGGTCGGGTATCATTGTCCAACCGCCCGGGCAGATCTCCAAATGGTCGGCCGTTTCGCCCATGCACATTCATGGCATGATTATCGCCGACCTGTGATCACACGTGTGTATGAACCTTAAGAGTAAGCAGGACACACGTGTGTACTATCATCAAGGAGAAATCGAAAGACGTCTCTAACTAGTACAACATTTGTATATTATTAATAAAGTCAATTAATCTTCAATAAATACTGAGTAAACTTCAGAAACTCGGTAATCAAGAAAAAACTTTTTATCCCATCTCTCCCAACACATGTAAAAGCCATAAATGAAAGTTTATGGACAAACCGTGTATTATAACAGAGCCGACAGATTCATGTAAAGTAGCAGGGCTGATTATTGTAATTGATTTTTGATTTATACTGTGATCATCTAACTCGACGGCTACAGGTGTTTACCTGTAACCTGTGCTCTCTATATGTTTTCAAATACACTCCAACCATTTTCGACTGTCCTCTGCTATTAGAGAGTGTCTTTGGGTAAATGGTGATAGATGTAATCAACTACACCAAAATAATTTTGTTCAAAGCCAGTAATTTGATCAGGCAAGGCAACTAAATGCTGAGATAGCACTATGAACCTTATTTTCTACACTAAGCACAAAATAATGATAAATTAGATGTAGCAAACAAGAGGCTGCCACACTGCAACTACCTGACACCAAAACGAATGCATTAAGGGGAACTGTGGTCTTCCATTTTGTCATGTGCATTGATCACCTGATCATCTGACCGCGCGCTTGTTTAGGGTTGGAGCATGCTCACTGCTGTCTTTACTGCTGGGAATTCTAATTAACATACCAGAAATGCAAAATCAATTATAATTCCACAGAAGTCTCTTTTCCCTTATTTGTATAATGAGCAAGGGAGTTGTGGGAAAACTCTCCCTAACTCGCTTGACTCCTTTGTAATCTTATGTTTGTCAATATAGCATCATCAGAGGAGGGCACTCACAGGACTTCTCCAGCAGCAAGCGTGTTTAAAACGTGCGGGTAACATTGTTTTAATAAACATGCTTGCTGCTGGAGAAGTCCTGTGAGTGTGCCTCATTCGTCCCAGATGGTATTATTTGGATTGAGCACCCAGGCGGATGTTTTGATGGAGTGCCGTTATCACACAAGTCATTATATAATATATTTAATATATATATATATATATATACTAGCAAAAGTGTGCCCGTTGGTGCACAGTAGGTTTTTTATGTGTTAATTTTATTTAGTTTTATTTGCTGGAGTGTTAGTTACATATATTGATTAAAATATATGTGTAAGCTACCCGCCACTTACAAGGCCCTCCATATTAGGGTAGTCCTATCTAAGAATGACATATTTTAAGTAATAATGCTGTTATTTTTGTAGTGTAATTATTATGTATTAGATAAGTTTTTTCCTAATGATAACTTCCCGCGTCACTTGGAGCCTTTCCCGGTAGTTCCGTCTTCCAGGGGTAGTTTGCGGCTGGTCGCGGCTGAAAACCAGGCTCCCAGGCCCCGCCGTGAGTGTGGGGAGGCTCCCCGTGGCTTCCCGCGGTACTTGGAGCCATTCCCGGTAGTTCCGTCTTCCAGGAGAGAGAGACAGACCAGGTGCTGTTAAGTTGTATACATACAATACAGTACAAACATTAACTCCCTCCTCCTGCTAATCCCCAGGGCTCTCAAGCAGGAACAGGCAGCGTCTTAATACCTAGCAACAGCAGGGATCACCCACCATTTCTATAGGCAATGATTTCTCTCCCAGTTAAATGGAACACTATTGGCTTTTAACTGGATTCCCGACCAATGTGGAAGGGGTTTGTTAGATGCTGTAGTTTACCCACATGCGGCAGTAAGGAGGAACCTGGTGCTTGTTTAATATGGGGTATTCCTATTGGCTGCTAGAATACAGTCGGCCACTATTACAGTAATGTGACAATTTATAATAATTGTACTAACCTGGAAGCTGATCATTGTGAGCACTGCTGCTAACAGGACAGGAGAAAGAGACAGAGAGAGACAGAGCGAGACAAACACACAGAGAGACAGACAGAGAGAGACAGACAGAGAGACGGACAGAGAGACGGACAGAGAGACGGACAGAGAGACGGACAGAGAGACGGACAGACACAGAGAGAGAGAGACAGAGACAGACACAGAGAGAGAGAGAGAGAGAGAGAGAGAGAGAGAGAGAGAGAGAGAGAGAGAGAGAGAGACACATAATAGGGAGAGACACACACGTAGAGATAGACACAAACATCAGAGAAGAAGAGAGACACACACCAAGAGCAGAGAGACCACACAGAGAGAGAACACACAGAGAGAGACACACACAGAGAGAGACGACACAGGAGAACACACACAGAGAGAGACAACACAGAGACACGAGAGAACAGAGAGAGAGAGAGAGACACAGAGAGACTGTACATCGAAAGCAAAAATAACATTTATACACTTACCATCATAAGAAGGAAACTTCCATCAGGGAAGAAGCCAAAACAAGGGATTCCTTTAGTAAAGCAGCCTGTAAGAGAAAGAAAAGTCTTCAGTTAAAGTAGTGCCATTTGGCCACGCCCACCCCTCCCACTACACATGCATTTGGATGTGAAGCTCTCTCCCACAATGCAATACAGCAGGATATAACTCTAAAGCATCCTGACACTCTCTCCCCACAATACAGCATGATGTCAGCTACACCTAGCTCATTAGGGAAAGCAAACTTTTTTTTGATTGGCCATTAACTCGCACATGCTCACTAAGTCTCTACCCCAATGCAAAGCTAAAGGATGTTCTCTGTAAAGCATGCATTGCATCCGGAAGTGATGTAAACACTGCAACTTGTTTTCATTGGCTAATGGGTCTACAAGCAGCTACCAGAAGCAGCAGCCTATTGGATAATAAGGACAATAAGAAATTTCACACATTCAACCATTCCTTTTATTTCCCATGCAGAATTGAATAAATTTGAGAGTGTGTCTATAGCTCCCATTTTGACCAGTCCATTCAAACGTGGGGAGATTTGTATGTTGTACTTTTTTTATTTTTATTCATATGCCATTTACACACTGTTACACACTTATAATCTTTATTTAGACAGATCAATAAACTAATTAATGTTATACCTTTTAAATACAATATCACACTGAACATGTATAATATTATTTTAAAGCCTAAAAATCAATGCAATCTCCATAAAATGGAAAATATTTTTACGGTATATAAAGGAGGATATATATAGCCAGTGGTATGCAGATAGTTGATTTGATTTCATAAATAATAATATTATATATATATATATATATAATATTATATATATAAAGAATTTGACCAGAAAAAAAAGAAAATCTGTTTTCTAGTTCATTAAAAATATGTAGGATATAAAGATTTTTTGATAGGGCTTGCTCTAAAATAACATAAATAGAGAATTATCCAGCAGTAGTGCTGTTCATCACTTATTGCCAAATAATGAGGATCTAAGGCTCACCAGAGATAAAGGTAGCTCGTTGAGCCTACCTAGCCAGATATATACTAGACCACAGTCAACTGTTGTAGCCTTTATGCCTAAACAACAGACTACAACTATCAGTATAGCGGCTAAGACCAAACTAAGCTGCAATTTAGATCTTTTGATTTTATAGTGTCCTCCAAACACACCTTTAAATCTGATTGGTCTGATTTAATCTTGAATCTGATTGGATCTTGGTATTGGCCAAATCCTTACCCCACCCCATAATCTGATTGGTCCAATACCTCAATCCAATCAGATTCAAGATTTAAATTAGACCAATCAGATTTTAAAGGTGTGTATGGAAGACACTATAAAAATCAAAAGATCTGAATTGCAGCCTAGTGTTGGATTAGCTGCTGTACTGATAAAATTGTAGTTAGGCATAAGGGCTACAAAAGATAGCTGTTAGACTAGTATACACCTGGCTGGGTATGTTCCATGAGCTACTTTCAGCCCTGGTGAGCCTTAGATCCTCCGTATTTGGTGACAAGTATTAAAACAGCGCTACTGCCATGTAGTTCTCTATTTATGTTATATTAGAGAGAAGGCCTAAAAAAATGTTTTTTTCTTATCAATTTTTTTAATTATTGGGCCACACTTTTTTCTTTCTTGGTAAATACCTTCTAAAATAGTTCAAATATATACAGGCATATTTTATAAAAGCAACAAATATAGTGCATACCACTGCCTTTATTTAGTTTTGGTATTCATGTGTAAACATATAGCTTTTATTCATTCTGGGCTTTGAAAAATAAGATTTATAAGGAGTCAAGCGAGTTAGGGAGAGTTTTCCCCACAACTCCCTTGCTCATTATGCAAATAAAGGTAAAGAGACTTTTAGGGAATTAGAATTTAATTTTGCATTTCTGGTATGTTAATTAGAATTTCCCAGCAGTAAAGACAGCGGCCAGATGATCAGGTGATCAATGGCTGCCTCCATAAGGCACATACAAAATGGAAGACCACAGTTCCCCTTTAAGAAAGCTCAGTTAGGTACCAAACAACTGATAGTCACTATGCTTGCAGAACAAACTAGCAGCTCTACTACTAAAACAGAACTAGGACTTGCTGAAGGCCTCTGGCTGTTTTATACTGTCTCCTTGGCACACCCCCAACATATGATTGGTCAATAATACAAGAGCCAATCAGATTTAAGATTTGTTCTGGACCAATCAGATTTTGAGGGTGTGTTTATAAGATACTATAAAACTTCATGAAATCCTCAGAGAAACTCAGTTTGTCATCAGCAGTCAAACTAGCATGTCTTGCCTTTGTATTTAGGTTAGAGATTTTTTTTTGTAGGACTGCAGCAATGAATAATCTTTAGCTCCTAGGTTTATTGTCTATGGTGTCATTGTGTAGCAGTCTATAAACAGCACATACATGTTGATATAAAGGATAAAAATAGATTTTTGTTTACAGAAACTTCGCTTTACTTTAGTCAAATAGTCAGCAAAATTGTGAGCAAGCCTAATACATATGTAGTTGCACTACTAGTTCTACCATTCTCTGACAATGCGCTCTCAAACAGCAGATGTAACGTTAGGGGTTGTACATTGAAATCATGCCGCAAGGCTGTCAGAATCACTGCAGTATAAATACAATCAGGTTGTAATTAATACAGGCCTGTTACTTATATTAATTATAAGTGCTCCCAATTATGAGATGATCTGATAACTAAATATATATCCACTAACAATTTATTGCTCTATTGCCTAGAGCAGGGATGTCCAACCTGTGGACCTCCAGATGTGGGAAAACTACAACTCTGCAATGGAGGAATGCTGGGAGTTGAAGTTTTCAAAAATCTGGAGAGCTGCAATTTGGAAATCCCAGAGCCTTGCATAGCCAGGAAAAACCAACTTGGATACCGCATTATACAAAAAGCAAATGATTGGATAATCCACTGGAATGGCTGCAACTAAATGTGGCAACAAAAATCAAAGTTTATTGCAAGCACTTTCTGAACATTTACTGAAAGGTAACAGGTATAAAAGGACACAAATACTGAAAAAATAGTTATCTTTAGATATCCAATCTGAACTATCCTCTGCTAGGTGCATTTTTGCTATAACTGGAATGGACACAGTGTTCATGCAAATCATGTAAATTGCATGATGGGAAATTCCCTCCTCCAATGCTGCCTCAGTGATAACTGAGCATGCTTGCCCTTATAGACAGCCCAGAGGTCCAGAAGGAGGTGTCGGTTAAGACTGGGAGGAGAGATACTGAGCCTGAGCAAATCAATTACTGCATCTAAGGAATGCAGCGACACACAAACCTCAGACTATGTTACATCATTCCCTTTAATTAGGTACACTAATGAGAAATGCATTGCACAGTTGTTTTAAGATTAGGTCCACTTCATTATAATCCCCTCTACAGTTTATAGAAATAAAGCATAAACAAAAAAACACTCCTCCTGCCCTCCAACATGTTTAGTTAGCGCTCCTAATTGCCCCACCCTCCCTTACTCACTGCCTTCTTGCAGTGTCTGCGACACTTATAAGTTCTGCACAGCTTCACCATAGACCAGTGATGTCGAACCTTTTATATACAGACAGGGTTTTTCAATAAAAGTTTTTATCATTTAAAAAATGGTGCAAATTTTGCCCAAAGTGTCCAAAGTGCAAACCAAAACCTGCTTATTTATTGCAAAGTGCTGACATAAAAATGTAACCTTAGTAATGAGGTTTTAGTTCAGAATTACTGTCACAAACCCCCATGTCCGAAACACGCCCAGCCACCTATCCGTTACCGGAAAACACACTCCAAGCAACCGACAGGCGGATGGAACAGATCAGACCCGGTGTTTAGTGAACAAACGATATATTATTCAATTAATATTACTAAATATCAATATACTCGCCGCCACCACATTCCGATTAAATAGCAGAATGACCTGTTACCTATATCTATGGGGATATCAGCACCCCTACTTCTAACAACCTGTAAGGAAATTGGTTATTCACCCTAATATTCTATACACAGTTATACAGTATATCTATATACCTAAACAATACTTCTCTACAGTAGCGTACTTTGAAGACACAGGTTTGTTTTGGGATATACTCAGAATAGGACAATAGCCTATAAATGATTTTATATCATTTATTAAAAGTTGACAAAAATAGTGCATAAAAATATAAAGAAAACTAAAATAATTTACTGAACATACAAGCAGTAACACACAGGTAAGAAATGGGTAAAAGAATAAATACTTAAGGATAAATGGCGTCTGAAATGTCCATGGGCAGAGTCCAGAGCTTGTTAGTCCAAATATGAAAAGTCCAAATAATAGTTCCTGCTGTAAGCCAATACGGTCCGTCCTGTTGGCTTGATGTTATTTTAGATGTTATGACGAACTAGTGGGCTGAGACCCAATTCCACTTTTATCCTTTGTCAGAAAATGGGAGTGGTCTGGTCCCTAGAGGGGTGGACTTGGTTCTGCCCCCGAAGGTTGGTTCCAATTTTTGGAGGGAATTTTAAATATCCAATTCCCCTCCAGTTCATAATCTGTGAACCATACATATCACATTCAAAATAATATCATGATGGTCCATAACGAATTTTCCCAACAGAATAAGACCAAATACGACATATCTGGGATATCGTAGGCCTAGGAAGATAATATCCCAAGTTTGGCTCGGCTATGAAATTATGTGGTATCTATAAATGCAGAATTAATTACTGGATAAACTGGGTGTATTTATGAAAACCTGAAATATTTTACATCCTGAATTATTAAGGAATATGAATTACCTTTGATCTGCCAGTTGGTTTTCGCTCAATTCTCTACTAGGAGATTCCCTGCTGTTTTGGGTGCTACCAGTCTGTGACAGTGTATGTATATTACAGGGACTTCACACCTTGCCCCTTTAAGTCAGACCTCTTGCTAGGTCAACAAACACCAAATGGCAGTGGCTATGAACAGAAAGCTCAGAGCTTACAACGAACATGAATTTAACCCTGTGACAGGGAACAATGTGGAGCTGCCATACTGCTGGATCATGCCAATATGGTGAATAATTGAAAATTAGGAGTGCAATTTCAGATATTGACATTTCTCACCTGGGATAATGGACAGAGAGATCATCTGCCATTTCTCACTTGCTGCACTCCCCTCTCCCCTTCCTTGTTTGCTGGCATGTGGCACGTGCAGAAGCCGAGGGAGAGGTTGAAGTTCATGTGACCTCTCTTTCAGTTGCAGTGCTACACATTTCTAAAGCTCCGGATCGCAGGGGGGTAGCAGCCTGGTTTTTGTCTTTCTTCCTAATTGTGCATGCTGTGCACAATTAGCATGCTGTGCATGTGTGCCAACAGAGAATGCTCCAAGTGCCACGTCTGGCATACGTGCCAGAGGTTCGCTACCACTGCCATAGACCCTATTCTGCTTACACATCTCCACCTCCCTCCCCCTGCCTACTTTTCTCTGCTAATTCTCTAAAATGTTACAGAACGTGTGCTGGCACTGGCAGCCAAAAATCCTTGTAAGGGGTCAGGGATAGGGAACATATTATAATTTCTGCTTCTGGAGTGACAGGTCTTTTCTTGTAAATGCTGCGATTTCAAATGATGATTTCTCAGGATCTACAGCTCAGATTTAAAAAAAAAAAAAGGTTTTGGAGTAGAGGGATCTTGCTGTATCTTTTCAACCAGTGTATCTTCTACAACCAGTATGCCCTGATCTGGTAATAGGAAATGTTCTGGTTTAACTTCTACAGTGTTCTAATTCACTGTGTTAACCAATATTCAGCATTATTAGCATTACTTTTTGCTACAAATTGTTTGTCTCTGCTAAACATTCACCTTTTTATATATACCTCTCTTTATACATACCTCTCTATGTTCCCCTGTGCCACTAATTCATTTTTTTGGGAGTTAATCATTAACAAGAAGCTTTGCTTTGCAGTTAATAAAAGGACAGGTTCATGTCTCATGAAAATTAAAACCATTTGGCTTTGCCTTGTTTTTCTTTCTCTTCCTGGAATCCATTTGGTCACTGAATGTTCATGTATTGCTTGATGTGTACACAATACTAATCCTCTCAGTAAAGTCAGACCTCCCTGTCTTCTGTAATACGTCTAAAAGCAATTCAATATTTTCAATATATCTAATGACAAAATCCATAACCCTGATATTCTTCGTTTGTTTACCAGAGAACCTTTCTAGCCCATTGTTATTATCTTTATCGTAAGATTATCTGGATTTGGACTATTTATTTTGTGTCAGTTTTAACTTTGTATCATTTTTCAAAAGATTCCAATCTGTATAATTTATCGCTTAAATAAAGATAGTAATATGTATTTCCCTTTACAAGACATGCAGTGTGTGTGGTTAGGGGAAATGACTACAGTAAAGAAAATATATAGATACATGGTATCATTATTAATAGATAGCAAATTACGTACCATTTTTATATTATATTTTGTTATTAAATTCCTCTTAAAGGGGAACTAACTATGCCTGGAAACCTCCCTTCAATAAGCCCACGTGTGCCATCATGGTACACGTTAATGCCATCTACCCTAGATACCAGCCCACCAATGGCAAGGCACGTCTTGTTCAGACAAGTCCCCAGTTGTTTCCCATGACAAGCACAATTTTTAACTAAACATCCAGAGGAACCCCTGGTTCGATTCCTTTGACAATTGCAAATAATAAAAATATACATGGCCCCTATTCAATAACCCTGACAAATTCAGATAGTCCCTAAAGGATCCCAGCTAAATGCCCTGCTGTACCATTAGTTTTTTTGTGACTAGCAGCTAGAAAACATTTTAGGTTCACTGGAACCCGCAACATGAGCTGCTTTGCCATCCCTGAAGTTCTCCTTTTTGTGGTCTCTGTCCAAATGTCATCACCCTTGCCCAGACAGTGCTTTTACCATGTTACTAGCAGGATCAGTGAGATGTCAAATTGTGTTATGTCTACCTCTGCTGGAATGATCTTGCCTTTTGCAAGCAAGAAGATGCTGCATGTAATAGAAAGAAAGGAAAAACATATATTGTTCAATAAAGCTTTACTAAAAGTCTTTGGGCTGGATTTAGGGCAGTGACTAAGGGCAGGGGCTGTTGGTGTGTGGGACACTTTTGATCTAAAGAATAAAGCTTATTCTCTTTCTTAACTTGGATAATCGTCTGCAGTGATTTCGGAGTGCATTAACGTTTCCCCCTTTGGATCGACCTTTGGGAGCGACGGGTCTGGGGCATTAGCACCCGGACCACCTATCTTACTGGGTGAGCGTAATGCTTGTATTCCTCCCTTATGTTTATTGTTGAAAATTTATACTATAAACTATTGACTTATACAGTGGGACCAATTGGGAGAAGGGTCTGGGGCAAGGCACCCAGACCACATGTGGCTCTGAGTAAGTTTACTTAGCACCTGCTGGTAATTGATGTACTAAGTAGTGCTTTAATTACTGGAATTAGGAGGAGACATAGTTAAAGTCGCACTTACCATTAGCGCAACATAATCTCATAAATATCATAAAAATCTCATAATAATCATAAAAAGACACCTGTGCAGCCAGCGAGACCTATCTAATATACAGGGTTATTCAATAAATGTTCTTATATTTAAAAATGGTGCTAAGTTTACCCGAACCAATTAGATGTTACCTTTCAAATGTTATATAATATATGATTGGTTGGGGCAAAATTAACACCATTTTTAACAATAAGAACTTTTATTGAATCTCCCTGATAGTGTTTGTGCCAATTTCTTGCTCAATTTCATTAAAGTAGTGTAAAGGGTAGTGCCAGATTGCAGCTTCTGGTAAGTCTGGTAGCTCCGGCCCGCGGTAGGGACAGGAGCGTCTGAACTGAGGCAGGCGGGGTCAGCGGGGGATGCAGTCCCAGGTCGCGGCCGCCCCGCAAGAGTCCGGCCACGGCGTGTATCGAAGTTATAAAAAGGGGCGGAGCACGAGGCTCAGCGCCATTTTGTTGAGTGCTGGCAGGGAGAAGGATCTTCCCCACCCTCCCTTCCTATAGTTATATGGTTTTGAAAAGTTTTGGTTAATGGTTTATTACAAGGGGAAAAAGAGTTTGTTGGAGTCACAGCTGGCGGATGCATCCAAATACAGTATGAGCAAGAAACCTGCTCTAACACAATATTACATGGATTTATCTCTCATTTGAGGAACAGCACCCTTTATTGCATTGCCAGGTATGTGTTATTACACAGCTTGCACAGTGCAGTCATGAGACTGGGTGCCCTCCCACTGGGTTGACCTGTAAGTAAATAGATCCATCACCCAGACTGCCTGCTTACAGAATTTGCAAACTTAGGGGCATATTTATAAAGGTTTGTTAAACTTTTCGCACTATTACGCAGCGTTTTCCCCTAATTTGGCCTTTTCGCTATTTATAAAGCAGTGATAACCAGTGGCGAAAGGTCATTACCACTACATTTCGCTTTTCGCCATACATCGCTGTGGTAACAGCTCAAGCATATTTATAAAATGGCGAAAAAGTGTATTTTGCATTAAGTTTCAGCCATTCCAATTCGCCAAGTCTTAGGTGGTGAAAACGCATAAGTGGCCATTATTTATCCTGCCAAGGGTCCATGGAGGTGTCAGTACATTGTGGAGTGTTTCTCAATACTAATAAGTACTCAGGGGGGTGTTACACTATTTTCCAGCATTTACTGTAATACAATCTGCGATTTCGCTTTTTTAAGGTTAATTTTTCGCTTTTTAAAGATTTTTTTTTAATGTTCCGATTTTTTTATTTACCAATAAAATCAAATGGGGGTCTGAGGGACATATTTATAAAGGGCATTATTTTTGCTTTTTTTTCCCCACCAGCCTTTACCTAATTTTTAAACTTCATCTTTTCCTTTCCTCCAGTTATTAAAAATGCGAATTTTCATCAAAAGCGAAAATTATCTAGCAAAAAGTGCACTATAATGCTGAAACAGCTCAGCACATATGATGGTAAATAGGTAATACTCCCTGTGGTATTAAATTGGTTAATACACATAGAAAACGTCGGTGTTATTAAAATATAAAATTTGGTGTTTTTTTCAGCCAAAGATATAAGTAGTATAAAAACTCAAAAGGCGAATTTTCTCTATTTATTAATAGGATGATAGTGTATAAAACTCAACAAGGCGAATTTTCTCTATTTTATTAATAGGATAAATAGTGTAAAACTGAAAAGGCATTTTCTCTATTTTATTAATAGGAGAAATTTTTTAGTATTGCTTATTTTAGCAAACTGCAGCTAATTATAAATCAGTTACATAATATGGGAATTTCAATCCAATGTGATGGTTCTGATAGGCAAAATTGGAGGTGCCTATCCACAACCTGTGCCACTGCAGTAAGTAATTATTATATATAGTTCATAGGAAGGCACACTCCATATAGTATTTAGATAATACTCATTTATAGTGCTGAAAAACAATAAATGCCAAAATACACACAACGTTTCGGGGGGTCCAACCCCCTTCCTCAGGTGTCTCACCTGAGGAGGGGGTTGGACCCCCCGAAACGTGTTGTGTGTATTTTTGGCATTTATTTTTTCAGCACTAATAAATGAGTATTATCTAAAAATACTAAGGGTGTGCCTCCTATGAACTATATATATCTACATTAATATGGGAACATACCATAGTGCTGTGTAGAAGTCATGGTAATGGAACATCCAGTAAGTAATGATGTTTGGCGAAAATCCTGTTAAGGCACGGCCACACTGCAACGCAAACGCAATCGCAATAGCATGCGATTTCATTGCGTTTGCGCTTGCGATTTCTTCAATAAGTATAGGAAAACGCATGCAATTGCGATTAAAAATGCAGAACGCAAAACGGAATCGCACCGAAAAACGTGTTTTTTTTGCGTTGCCGCGTTTTCAATGATTTTGGAAAAACGCAATTGCAAGCGCAAATGCAAAAAAAAACACAGCAGTGTGGCCTAGCCCTTAAAAATGCAAAAAATGCAACAAAAGGGAGAAAAGGGGCAAAAAGGCAAAAATCCCCCTATTTATAAATGTCTGTAAATAAAAAAGTGACAAAGATAACTCTGAAATTACACTAGAGAGCAATCTCTCTTTTCGCAGTGATACCACACTTAACGCAATGAATAGGGCGAAAACTATCGCCACACATCACCGCATCGATACCTTTCTGCAAATGCGAAAGCGAAAATGAGCGAATTTATAAATAAGGCGAAAACAGCGCTATTTGTCATTGCGATGTCATGAAATGGCGAAAATAGTGATCCTTTATAAATATGCCCCTTAATTAATTTAATTTACTTGAGGTTCCCAGCTATATAACTGGTTACAAGTGGAGCTGCTTTTTAAACAGTAATTGTTGTTCTATTTTAGGCTGAGGCCACATTGTAAGACGTCCTATCGGACTGGAGCACTAGTGCGCATTGATGTGCCCCACAACAATTGGCCAACACTAGTGTGCGATTTTTAACGCGCGATGGAAATGCGCATTAACATGTGGCAGTGTGGCCTAGCCTTTAAAGGATAAATGGCACATGGATACCTTGCATAGGCTTCAAATTCACTATTAGTTTTTTGTATGTGTAAAACTTCCCGGCAAGGAACCTTAATTGTACCAAGTTGTCTGAAAAAAATGTTTGCCACGTCTTACAGTACATATAAAATAGTTTTATTTAACCAAAGTAACCTTCAGAATTCACAACAGTCAAAACAGTATGGGGAGCTAAAAATATTTAGGATACCCAGGGTTATAGCTAGTGACTACTTTATGTATGGACATGTGTGATTGGTTGTATCCTTGTCTAGTGTACAGAGGGGTGTGTGTCATTTGAATGAAGGGGGTAGAGATGGCTGAACTTTCTAAAGTTCAGTCCGTTTTCGAACTTTTGAACTATATGGAAAGTTCGAAAACGGACCCATTCAAGTCAATGGGAGTCAAATAGTTTGAAAAGTTCTAATAAAATTCAATTAAAATATCAATGGTAACTTAATGTAAATGGCTGTGGGACCTGGGAAATGATCTGGGGAACATGTTCGAATATCCAGGACATTTGAAAAATCAATTTTTCTCTCACTCGCGCTATTTTCGAGCTCGTTCGCGCCTAATTACCATGTACATTTTACTCGCGGATTCGATGCTCGACTTGCATTAAAGATGTTTGGAAACTGCAACTCCAGCTAAGAAAGATGCTGGATTTGTAGTTTCCAAACATCTTGAATGCCCCCCTCCCCTACCCACCCAGTTCAGTTTGTACATGTGGGCTCTTTCTCCTGTGGGCTCTCTTCTCCCTGTGGGCTCTCTTCTCCCTCTGGGGATCTCTTCTCCCTCTGGGCTCTGTTCTCCCTCTGGGCTTCTGGGCTTCTCTCGGCATTCTGGCAGGGGGGGCATTCCGGCAGCGCGCGCGCATTACTGTACTGCGCGCCGGCTGGCGTCACTGCCCGGCGCGGGCTTGGCGCCCGGGCGAGTGACGTCAGACCGGCGCGCCCAGTACAGAAAAAGATCGCGCGGCTGCCGGAATGCCCAGGGGTGGAAGTGGGTGACTCGAGTATAAACCGAGTCCGATTGTTCAGGCTGATTTGTCCGAGTATAACTGTAATTTGCTTTTCCGCTAGCTATAGCTGTCAGGTAACAACAAGTGGTAAATGTCTATGACCTCTTTGTAATCAAAGAATACTAGTGAGCTTCGCACCACACTGTGGTTTTGATACATATCAGGGTTATTCAATAAAAGTTCTTATTGTTAAAAATGGTGCTAATTGCCCGAACCAATCAGATATCTCTTTACATTTTAAAAAAAAAGATAACATCTGATTGGTGGGGCAAAAATTAGCACCATTTTTAATGATAAGAAACTTTTATGAATCTCCCTGAGAATCTCTACTGTCAATAGTAGACAGTTAGACTAAACACCACCACAACACTCCAAGATTTGTGACCATTTATTGTCAAATATTAAAACGGGCATTGTCCACCATTTAATCACAACTTTTAGCACATATGTGATAGCAATGATTCCCCAGCCCCCAACACTATAATATTATTTAAGAAAAGTCCCCCGATCCTTTATTACCTTACCTCTCGTCCCTTGCTGCACATACCGGCCCTCGCTGCATTGGAACTGCCAGCAGGGGGTGGACAGCAAGCGTTCTGTGATTGCCTGAAAGGCAGCCAATCCACAGATGCGGCTGCGGCAGTAAGAATGGTGGAAGGAGAGGGTACAGGTAGTAAGACGGGGAAACCTTCTGGCATTAATATTTATACGGTTGGGGCTGGGGAGCATTGCCTTCACATACTACAAGGGTTTACACTAGGGGGAGGGGAGACCAAAACGGGGGAGGGAGAGAGAGGGGGGGAGGCCTCTGCAGTGCGCAGAGGGGAACAGGAGGCAGAGTCCTTCTATGGGGACTCTGCTGTCCTCCTTGGTGGCCCACTTTTTGCGAATTGGGGGGACATTACAGGAGAACCCATGTGGTATGGGATGTAAGGTAAGGATTTTACTACACTACAGAGTGGGACAGTATGGGGGAATATAGTTATGGGGGTGGACATGCCCTTATAGTGCCCTTTGCACCGTACCAGTTGTATGGTCTACTTCTGTATTAATCAGGCTGAGACTTGTACACACACCTGACGGCATGTTCCAATTATATATTCTCTCTAGCTAATTATGAATAATGTAGGGCGTCATTAGAATTTTTAACATTTATGAAGTAGGACAGTAACATTTAACTTTAGTTCTCTTAACATTTTTCATGTCTTTGTTACGTACCCCAATTTTTCCCTTTCAATTCTCATATTGTGCAATCTGTATAAGGGATATGCAGATGATTTTGGATGCATTCTTCCATTAGAGTCCTAGCGTCTTGAAAACGTTTTCCAAGCAAACGTGAAATTTCCCCATTGTGTGATGTTTAATAGTTGGAAAATGTCACCCTAGTGTCAAAACCATTTGGAATGAAACTATTAACGTATCAATCTACATGTAAGGTATTGAATCATATGTGTTAATGCTGATCCTGGCATTCGGACTCCAGAGACTCAGAGGTAATTTGCTATTGTCCAGCACAAATCAGAATCTGTACATTTTGATAACAGTTTAGTTAAATCTCTCATATGACCTGCAGGAGAAAAGTGAATCTGTCAAGTTGATTGCAAACACAATCATTTATTGTCAACCATTTTTGTAAAGATCTTAACACCAGCTACAGGATGGTGCCGAGTTAAAAGTTCAGACAAAGCAGTTACAGAGAGACGCTAATCAATTGCACTTAGTGCTGGGCATAGTGATAGTGGCTCTGGGTAACTTGAGCCCAAATTTTCCTATTGTTTGTTGATCCTTAGTTAGAATTGGCAGGCTAGCTTCTGATTAAGAATAGTTATTGTAGAGAATCTAGATTTGACAGTCATTTCAGGGATGCCCTTTGGGCTGGACGGCTCCCAGTAATAAAAAAGTAAAAACTAAATCTGCTAATTTAAGTACATTCTGCAAAAAAATACAGTTAGTCTGAAGTGACCTTTAAAGGTGAGCTAAATGTATTAGAGCCTTCAACCACTGAGGATACGAACACTAAAACTACAAACGAAGCCGCAATCATTTCTGGATTTACCCAGGGATTGCTAGTACATTTCCACAAACTTCTCCTTTAATAGTATTCCACATTTCTTCTGAAAGGAGAAGATTAATATCCTTGATGATGAGAACAGACTTATGGAGGCTCAGTATGAAATTTAGTTGTGTCACTGTCACTTTCCAAGACATGGCTGGCCCAAGCAACACCCCATGTACATATGAATTTTTATCATCTGCAATAATGTAAAAATAATAAGTAACAAGTCAACCTGAGATTTTAGTAAGAAAACATTGTTATTTATTATCTTAATTTCAGCTTTATTTATGATATTTCCTGTTCCAACTGGCAGACAGCATATAAATCAGCTGACAGTGCTAAATGCTTGGCCGCTTTAATGGACAAAAAGCCTATGGGGATAGAGTACTATTGTATATTGATTTGGAACCTTCTTTATATGATTTCAAACTTTGTAAATAGTTTAAACTGCATGAGCCACAATCAGCATGTTAGCTAAATCCTATTTCCTATGAAATCATTTTGGTTAAAGCACCACTCGAGTGGTGAATGTCAAATCACATATCAATATTTGAGTGTGTTCTAAGCATGAATGTTGGAGTTTTCCGGATATCGATCCTTTGATCGCTGTGGTCGTTATTTTTATGGCACGGTCAGTTATATAACCATTGGCCGTTAAAATAACAATTGGTATTGGTAATTTACAACCACCAGTTATGTTTAAGACTGCAATGGAAATTAGGCCAATGCGGGCCATGGACATTACTGTGTGGTCGTTTTTTAACATGGCATATGAGTATTTGGACTGCAGTCTGTAATGTATATGTGTCTTAAAGGCCAAAACATCACAAAATTACTGATACGAGCGGTAGCACAGCAGGGGAGGCTGGCCCAGTAGGATGAGGGGACAAAGCCTGGCCTCTAATGAAAGGATTTGGCTGCAACAGATGCTATTATTTAGTTACGTCCTGAAAGGACACAGAAAAACTCCTTAGCTCTCATGGCAAGGAACAAGGAAACCTCCCTCCTAGTACTCCAGTTCATTAGCCAGTGTTGTCAGCCCGCTGCTCTCCAGTTCATAGCCCAGAGTTGTCAAGTCCTTCAGAGTGTTAGCCAGGTATTGTAAGTCAGCCATCCAGTTCATTAGCCAGTGTCGTCAGCCCTCCAGTTTATTAGCCAGTATTGTCAGCCCTCCACTTCCCTTAGCCAGGGTTCTCCACCCTTTGAGATCATTAGACAGCTTTTTCAGTCCTTCAGATCGTTAGCCAGTGTAAGTCAACCATCCAAGTTCTTTAGCCAATGTTGTCGCCCTTCAGTTCGTTAGCCAGTTATTATCAGCCCTCCAGTACATTAGCCGGGTTTGTCAGCCCTTCAGATCGTTAGCCAGTGTAAGTTAGCCCCCTAGATCATTAGCAGTGGTGCCGCCCCCAGCTCATTAGCAGTGATAGTCGGCCCCCCAGTTTAAAAATGGGTTTGAACCTAAACAAAAGTGTCGACCTAGCACAGAAACTGGTTGTTGCCAACTGTTAAGGGCCACGGCAGTATTTGCCCCCCAGGCCAAAAGGTCCCAGTCTCCCCACGAGTAAAGGATCAATATAGCCATTATAAATCTGTATAAGGTTTCCTTTAAAATCGTATAAAGTGTATAGGGACGTTTCACAGAATTTTACAATTAGGGAGATACTTATCATGGAGCAGCAGGCCTTCAGGGTAACTGTGTCTCCCAATATTCAAACTAGTAGGAAGTATATTAAAAGCCTGCCATCTACCTCAAATAAAACCTAAAGCAATCTCTAGAAAGAATTTATGAGAAGTTACTGCTGAAAGGTTTAGCAATATTTCTTCTGCACGACCACTTCCTGTTTCAGCTATATGACAGCTGTAATCATGTGACCAGCGCCCTGCTTTGCAATAATTAGGCTCCCTTCTCACTGTACAATTTTCCCCCAGGTACTTTCCCCGCATTATTAAATCTTACTGAGCATGCCTTCCTCCCTCAGGGCAGAGGGGTGGGCAGAAGGGGTAAGTGATGTCACTAAAGCTACTGGAAGCAGGAAGTTTGAAATCACCCCAATAATTTTCTACAGGCTTTCAGGTGATTGATTGTTGGCTATTATAAAAAGAAATACCAGGCATTTCATTTAATACTATGTTTGGAGACCACAGTGTTTGCCCTTAAATTAATAATGCAGGAAGAGCTCAAAAGCTTTGCTAGAATAGCTTGCAGGGGCTGTAGGGTGTCTTGATGATATATGTGTGGTTAAAATAAATCAAGTTAATGACTTTGGAGTGAGACCTCGCTTTTTTTGTGTTTTCAATTGATATATGTCCATAAGGGTTGGAGGATATGGGGACGTGGGCACCCACGGATGTGGACGAGTGCAGAGGATTCACCTTTTACTTTATTGTGTCTTTTGCGATACGCCGCTCAGCCACAGCAAGTAAGGGGTGAAAGCGGCTAACCAGATTATATAATTAGCGCCGATATCCCCATATTTTACTGCTGCGGCATGTTGTGCTTTAAGGGAAACAAAATGCCTCTGGTGCTGCCTACCTTGCCATCGCTCATTAAAGTTAAACTCCATTGTTCTTTCATGATGCAATTTTTTACATGCATCATGGATGGGGCACTCCGTTCTTAACAGCCTGAAAAAGGTGTGGGCACCCACCATCAGAGACGGGATTTCCACCACTACGGACCATTTTCTATTTGCTGTCTAAAAAGTTAAAGGGCAAAAAATTAGTGTAAAAAATTCAAACTTTAAAAAATCTCAACTATTTAACATACTTCCCATCCCCCAACATGTGTTTTCTTTCCAAATCGTCCAACAGTTGTGAGATATTAGTTAGATTTATAGTTTTAAAGATGCCAGAGGGAGGAACTGTCAATCAAGTGAAATAGGCATGTAAAGTCACACCCTCTATGCTGTGAATTACCATTTCTACGGCTCTAAGATGAAGTAGAGTAAATTACCATAAACAGTGCAGACGTGCCACATGTGGTAAGGTGCGTACACACATGCCATTGTAGGTGCCGACTCGCAATGCACCATGTGTATGAACATCGTTTAGGGACGATAATCGTGCAACGGCTGGTTGGCGGGATCATTGTCAACCGCCCGGGCAGATCTCCAAATGGCTCGGCGTTTCGCCCTGCACATCAGGCATGATTATCGCCGACCTGTGATCACACGTGTGTATGAACTTAAGAGTAAGCAGGACCACGTGTACTATCATCAAGGAGAAATTTCGAAGACGTCTCTAAACTAGTACAAACATTATGATATTAATTAATAAAAGTCAATTAATCTTCAAAATAAATACTGAGTAAAAAACTCTCAGAAACTCGGTAATCAAGAAAAACTTTTATCCCATCTCTTCCCACACACATGTAAAAGCCATAAATGAAAGTTATAGGTGACAACCGTGTATTATACGAGCCTGACAAGATTCATGTAAATTAGGCAGGGCCTGCATTATTGTAATTGATTTTATGTTATACTGTGATCATTAAATCATGACTGGCTAAAGGTATTTACCTGATAACTGTGGCTCTCTATATTTTTCAAAATACACTCCAACCATTTCTGACTGTCCTCTGATATTAGAGAGTGTCTTTTGAGGGTAAATGGTGTAGATGTAATCAATACACCAAAAATAATTTTTGTTCAAGCCAGTGAATTTGATCAGGGCAAGCAATAAATGCTGAGATAGCACGATGAACCTTATTTTTCTACACTAAGCACAAAATAATGATAAATTAGAGTAGCAAAACCAGAGAGCGCACACTGCAAACACTGACACCAAAACGATGCATAAAGGGAACTGTGGTCTTCCATTTTTGTATGTGCATTGTCACCTGATCATCTGACCGCTGCCTTGGTTTAGGGTTGGGCATGGCTCACTGCTGTTCTTGTTTACTGCTGGGAAAGTCTAATAACATACCAGAATTGCAAAATCAAATTTATAATTCACAGAGTCTCTTTTCCTTATTTGTTAATGATCAAGGGAGTTTGTGGGGAAAATCTCCCTACTCGCTTGACTCCGTGTTAAACTTATTTTTCACAGCCCAGAATGGGTAACGCTATATGTTACACATGAATACTAAATATATATCTATAATATATATATATATATATATCTATATATATAATATATTATATATATATATAGTCTGTGGACGAATGGAGGCACTCACAGGACTTCTCAAGCAGCAAGCGTGGTTATTAAAACGTGCGGGTAACATGTTTTAATAAACATGCTTGCTGCTGGAGAAGTCCTGTGAGTGCCTCCATTCGTCCACAGACTGTATTCTTTGGATGAGAACCCAGGCGGATTGTTTTGATGGAGTGCCCGTATCCACCAAAGTCTAGGATATATATTATATATAATATATATATATATATATATATATCAAGTCTAGTATAGTATATATATATTATATATCTATATATTACTAGCAAAGGTGCCCGTTGGTGCACAGGTAGGTTTTTTAGTGTTAATTTGATTAGTTTTATTTGCTGGAGTGTGTTAACATATATTGATTAAATATTATATGTTGTATGTAAGCTACCAGCAACTTAAAAGGCCATCCATATTAGGTAGTCTATCTAAGATGGACATATTTTAAGTAATATGCTGTTATTTTTGTAGTGTAAATTATTATGATTAGAGAAGTTTTTTCCTAATGATAACTTCCAGCCCGTTCAATGGAGCCTTTCCGGTTAGTCCGTCTTACCAGGGGTAGTTTGCGGCTGGTCGCGGCTGAAAACCAGGCTCCCAGGCCACGCCGCGTGAGTGTGGGGAGGGCTCCCCGGGGTTCCCGCGGTACTTGGAGCAATTCCACGGTAAGTTCCGTCTTCAGGGAGATGAGAGGACAGACAGGTGCTGTTAAGTGTTATACATACCATACAGTACAAACATAACTCCAGCCTCTGCTAATCCCCCAGGGCTCTCAAGCAGGAACAGGCAGGTCTTAATACCTAGCAACAGCAGGGGTGTATCAACCCACCATTTCTATAGGCAAATGATGTTCTCTCCCAGGTAAACGAACACATTGGCTTTTAACTGGATTCCCGACCATGTGGAGAAGGGGTTTTTTGTTAGATGCTGATAGTTTACCCACATGCGGCAGTAAGGCGGAACCTGGTGCTTGTTTAATATGGGTATTCTATTGGCTGCTAGAATATTGTAGAATACAGTCGGCCAATATACCAGTAAGTGACAAATTTATAATAAATGGTGTACTAACCTGGAAGCTGATCATGTGAGGCACTGGTGCTAACAGGACAGGAGAAACGAGACAGAGGGGGGGGGGGGGAGAGAAAGGAGAGAGGACAAACACACAGAGAGACAGACCGAGAGAGGAGACAGCAGAGAGACTGACAGAGAGAAGGACAGAGAGACGGGACAGAACGAGAGAGAGAGACAGGACACATAGAGAGAGAGAGAGAGGAGACACACAGAAGAGAGGAAGAGACACCACCAGAGAGAGCGAGAGACACACAGAAGAGAGAGAGACACACAGAGATGAGAGAGAGAGACACAACACAGAGAGAGAGACACTAACACAGAGAGAGCACACACACAGAGAGAGAGAGACACGCAGAGGAGAGAGAAGAGAGAGACAACCCAGACTGAGAGAGAGAGACACAGAGAGAGAGGAGGAAACCACAAGAGAGAGAGAGAACACACTCAGAGAGGAGAGAGAGAGACACACATCAGAGAGAGAGAGAGACACACCAGAGAGAGAAACACAGAGAGAGAACACCAGAGAGAGACACACCACAGAGCGGACACACAAAGGAGAGAGAGACAAACAGAGGACACCGAGAAGACCAGGAGAGAGAGGAGACACAGAGAGACTGTACACGAAAGCAAAAATAACATTTTAGGCCAATTACAATTCATACGAAGGAAACTTCCAATCAGGGAAGAAGCCAAAACAAAGGGATCTTTAGTAAGCAGCCGGTAAGAAGGAAAGAAAAGTCTTCAGTTACGTTAGTCCATTTGGCCACGCCCACGCGATCCCACTACACATGCATTTTGGATGTGAAGCTTCTCCCACAAAATGCAATACAAAGGATATAACTCGTAAAGCATCTGGACACTCTCTCCCACAATGCAATAATGGCAGGATGGTCAGTACACTACTGGGAAAAGCCAAAATTTTTTTGATGGGCCATAAGCGCACCCATGCTCACTAAGTCTCTACCACAATGCAAGCAAAGGGATGTTCACTGTAAAGCATGGCATTGCATCCGGAAAGGGATGTAACACTGCAACTTGTGTTCATTGGCGTAATGGGTGCTACAGAGCTACAGAAGCACGCATATTGATATAAGGACAATAAAGCATATTCCCACCATTCCTTTTTCCATTGCAGAATGAATAATGAGAGGGTGTGTCTATAGCATCCCATTGTGACCAGTCCATTCAACGTGGGAGATTCGTAGTTAGTACTTTTTTATTTTTATTTCATATGCATTTACAACTGTTACACCCACTTATAATCTTTATTGTGAACAAGCATTCAATAAACTAATTAATGTGTATACCTTTTTAAATTACAAGATACACTGAACCTGTATAATATTATTTAGCCTAAAAAACTCAATGCAATATCCATAAAATGAAAAATATTTTTACGGTATATAAAGGAAGGATTATATAGCCAGGGTTTGCAATATATTGATTGTTCATAAAATAATAATATATATATATATATATGATATAATATATTATAAGGAATTTGACCAGAAAAAAAAGAAAATCTGTTTTCTAGTCATTAAAATATTGTAGGATATAAAGATTTTTTTGAAGGGCCTGCTCTAAAATAACATAAATAGAGAAACCAGCGAGTTGTGACGTTTCAATACTTATTGCAAATTATGAGGATCTAAGGCTCACCAGAGATTAAGGTAGCTCGTTGAGCCTACCTAGCCGAGATATACTAGACCACCAGTTCAAATGTGTCGCCTTCTATGCTAAATACAAGATTACAACGTATCCTGAGAAGCGGGCTAAGACCAAACTAAAGCTGCAATTAGATCTTTTGCATTTTATAGTGTCCCAAACACACTTTAAAATCTGATGGTCTGATGTTAAATTCTTGATCTGATTGGATCTTGTGTATTGCCAAATCCTACCCCACCCTAATCTGATTGGTCCATACCTCAATCCAATCAGATCAAGATTTAATTAGACCATCAGATTTTAAAGGTTGTGTATGAAAGACACTATAAAAGGCAAAACGATCTGAATTGCAGCCTAGTTGGATTAGCATGCTGTACTGATAAAATTGTAGTTAGGCTAAGGGCTACAAAAAAGATAGCTGTTAGCATGTATAACCATGGTCTGGGTAGGTTCCAGGAGCTACTCTCAGCCTCTGGTGAGCCTTAGATCCTCCGTATTTGGTGACAGTATTAAAACAGGCACTACTGCCATGTAGTTTCTCTATTATGTTAATTAGAGAAGGACTAAAAAAATTTTTTCTTTATCATTGTTTTTAATTATTGGGCCAAGAAATCGATTTTTTTTTATTGCATAATCCTTCTAAAAGTTCAAAAATACAGCCATTTTTATAAAAGCAATCAAATATAGTGCATACGACTGCCTTATTAGTTTGGTATCATTGGTAAACATATAGCTTTTATTCATTGGGCTTGAAAAAAGATTTATATAAGGGAGTCAAGCGAAGTTGGGAGAGTTTCCCCACAACTCCCTTGTCATTATGCAAATAAAGGTTCAAGAGACTTTTAGGAAGTAAATTTAATTTGCAGTTGGTATGTTAATAGAATTCCCAGCAGTAAGACCGCGGCCAGATGATCAGGTGATCAATGGCTGCCCTCCAAAGGCACATAACAAAATGGAAGGACCAACAGGTCCCCTTTAAGAGAAAGTCAGTTAGGTACCAAACAAACTGATGTCACTATGGCTTGCAGAACAACTAGCAGCTCTACTACTAAAACAGAACTAGGACTTGCTGAGGCTCTGGCTGTGTTTATACGGTTCTTGGCACCCCAACATATGATTGGTCAAGTATACAAGAGCCCAACTCAGATTGAAGATTGTTCTGGACCTCAGCTTTTGAGGGGTTTTAAAGATACTATAAAACTTCATGAAATCCTCACGAGAAACTCAGTTGTCTCAGCAGTCAAACTAGCATGATCTGCCCTTTGTATTTAGGTTAGAGATTTTTGTTGTAGACTGCAGCAAGATAATCTTTAGCCTAGGTTATGTCTCATGGTGGTCATTGTGTAGCGTCTAAACAGCAAATACATGTTGATATAAAGGATAAAAATAGATTTTGTTGTTACAGAAACTTGCGATTACTTAGTCAAATAGTCTGAAAATGTGAGCAAGCCTAATATATTAGTGTTGCAACCCTATAGTTCTACCATTCTCTGACAATGCGTCTCAAACAGCAGAGGTAGACGTAGGGGTTGTAACATTAAAAATACTGCCGCAAGGCTGTCAGAATCACGCTATAGTATAAATACAATCAGTTGTAATTAATACAGGCTGTTACTATATCTAATTATGAAGTGGCCCCCAATATGAGATGATTGATAACTAAATATATTACACTAAAATTTATTGCTCTATTGCACATTAGAGCAGGGATGTCCAACCTGGTGGACCTCCAGATGCTGGAAAAACTACAAAAACTCTGGCAATGGAGGATGCTGGGAGTTGAAGTTTTAAAAATCTGGAGAGCTGCAATTTGGAAATAACCAGAGCCTTCGCATAGCCAGGAAAAACCAACTTGGATCGACATTATACAAAAAGCTGATAATGATTGGATAATCCACTGGAATGGCTGAATAAATGTGGCACAACAAAAATCAAAGTTTATGTGCAAGCCACTTTCTAGAATTTGACGGAAAGGTAAACACGGTATAAAAGGACACAAAGTACTGAAAAAAATAGTTATCCTCCTTAGATATCCAATATGAATTTCCTTGCCTAGGTGCATTTTTGCTAAAGCGGAAGGACACAGTAGTGCAAATCATGTAAATTGCATGATGGAAATTCCTCCTCCAATTGCTGCCTCAGGTAAAATCGACGCATGTTGCCCTTAAGACAGCCAAGAGGTCCAGAGGAGGTGTCGGTTAAGACTGGAGGGAGAGTACTGGCCTGAGCAAATAATTACTGCATCGAAGGAATGCAGCGACACACACAAACCTCAGACTATTTACCATCACGTCCTTTAATTAGGTACACTAATGAGAAATGCATTGCACAGTTGTTTTAAGATTAGGTCCCTTCATTACAATCCCCTCTACAGTATAGAAATAAAAGCATAAACAAAAAACCACTCCCTCCTGCCTCCAACATGTTTAGTTAGCGCTCCTAATTGCCCCCCCCCTACTCACTGCCCTTCTTGCAGTGTATGCGACACTTATAAGTTCTGCACGCTTCAACCATAGACCAGTGATGTCGAACCTTTTATACAGACAGGGTTTTTCAATAAAAGTTTTTATCATTTAAAAATGGTGGACAATTTGGCCCAAAGTGTCCAAAGTGCAAACCAAAACCTGCTTATTTATTGCAAAGTGCTGACATAAAAATGTAAACCTAGTAATGAGGTTTTTAGTTTCAGAATTACTGTCACAAACCCCCATGTCCGAAACACGCCCAGCCACCTATCCGTTACCGGAAAACCAATCCAAGCACCGACAGGCGGGAGATGGAACAGATCAGACCCGGTGGGTTTAGTGAACAAACGATATATTATTCAATTAATATTACAAATATCAATATACTCGCCGCCACACATTCCGATTAAATACAGAATGACCTGTACCTATTCTATGGGGAATCAGCACCCCTACTTCTAACAAACCTTAGGAAATTGGTTATTCACCCTAATATCTATACACAGTTATACAGTATATCTATATACCTAAACAATACTTTCCTACAGTAGCGTACTTCGAAGAAACAGGTTTGTTTTGGGATATATCAGAATAGACAATAGCCTATAAATGATTTTATATCATTATTTAAATTGACAAAATATGCATTAAAAAATATAAAGAAAACTAAAAAAATTTACTGAACATACAGCAGTAACACAAGGTAAGAAATGGGTAAAAGAATAAATACTTAAGGATAAATGGCGTCTGACAATGTCCTGGCAGAGTCCAGAGCTTGGTAGTCCAATATGAAAGTCCAAATAAATAGTTCCTGCTGTAAGCCAATACGGTTCGTCCTGTTGGCTTGATGTTATTTTAGATGTTATGACGAACTAGTGGCTGAGACCCAATTCCACTTTTATCCTTGGTCAGAAATGGGAGTTGTCTGGTCCCTAGAGGGGTGGACTTGGTTCTGCCCCCCAGAGGTGGTTCCATTTTGGAGGAATTTTAAATATCCATTCCCCTCCAGTTCATAATCTGGAACCATACATATCACATTCAAAATAATATCAGATGGTCCAAACGAATTTTTCCAACAGAATAGACCAAATACGACATATCTGGGATATCGTAGGCCTAGGAAGGATAATATCCCAAGTTTGGCGGCTATGATTTATGGTAGGTATTCATAAATGCAGAATTAATTACTGGATAAACTGTGGGTGTTTTATGAAACCTGAAATATTTTACATCCTGAATTATAAGGAATATGAATTACCTTTGATCTGCCAGTTGGTTTCTGCTCAATTCTCTCTAGGAGATTCCCTGCTGTTTGGTTGTCTACCAGTCTGTGACAGTGTATGTATATTACAGGGACTTCACACCCTTGCCCCTTTGAGTCGACCCTTGCTTGCCTAGGTCAGCTAACAACACCAAATGGCAGTGGCTATGAACAGGAACTCAGATTGCTTACAACTGAACATGAATTTAACCCCTGTGACAGGAACAATGGGGAGCTGCCATACTGCTGATCATGCCAATATGGTGAAATAATTGAAAATTAGGAGTGCAATTTCAGAATGGTCTATGGCGTTTACATTGGCACCCCTGGTCACACTTACCACCCCAGGAGTGGATCAAACATGACCTACCTATAAGACATGAAATGGACAAACTGACATATACTTATTGGTAGAAATACCTTCTGCTTGTCTGCCCCATGCAAACTTGTGATGGCTGCAGAATGTTATTTACCAGTCTCCCTCTAATATTAGCACAGTTAGAGGCAGTACATAAATGACATTGGACATTCTCACCTGGGTAATGGACAAGAGATATGCCATTTCTCACTTGCTGCACTCCCACTCTACCCTTCCGTTTGCGGCTGTGGCACGTGCTAGAAGCGAGGGAGAGTGTTGAAGTTCATGTGACCTCTCGTTTCAGTTTCAGTGCTACACACTTTCTAAAGCTCGGATCGCACGGGGGGTAGAGCATGGTTTTTGTCTTTCATTCCTAATGGTGCATGCTGGGCACAATTAGCATGCTGTGCAGTGTGCCAACAGAGAATGCTCCAAGTGCCACGTCTGGCATACGTGCCAGAGGTTCGCCACACTGCCATAGACACCTACTCTGCTTACACATCTCCACCCCTCCCCCTGCCTACTTTCTCTGCTAATTCTCTAAAATGTATTACAGACGTGTGCTGGCACGCAGCCAAAAATCCTTGTAAGGGGTAGGGATAGGGAACATATATATTTCTGCTTCGGAGTGACAGGTCTTTTTGTAATGCGCGATTCAAATGATGATTTCTCAGATCTACAGCTCAGATTTAAAAAAAAAAAAGGGTTTGGAGTAGAGGGATCTGCTGTATCTTTTCAACCAGATGATCTTCTACAACCGTATGCCCTGATCTGGTAATAGGAAAGTTGGTTTAACTTCTACAGTGTTCTAATTCACTTGTGTTAACCAATATTCAGCATTATTAGCATTACTTTTTGCTACAAATTGTTTGTCTCTGCTAAACATTCACCTTTTTTATATACCTCTCTTTATCAACCTCTCTATGTTCCCCTGTGCCACTAATTCATTTTTTTGGGAGTTAATCATAACAAGAAGCTTTGCTTTGCAGTTAATAAAAGGACAGGTTCATGTCTCATGAAAAATAAAACCATTTGGCTTTGCCTTGTTTTTCTTTCTCTTCCTGGAATCCATTTGGTCAATGATGTTCATGTATTTGCTGATATGTACACAAACTAATCTCTCAGTAAAGTCAGACCTCCCTGCCTTCTGTAATACGTCTAAAAGCAATTCAATATTTTCAATATATCTAAGACAAAATCCATAACCCTGATATTCTTCGTTTGTTTACCAGAGAACCTTCTAGCCCATTGTTATTATCTTTATCGTAGATTATCTGGATTTGAATATTATTTTGTGTCAGTTTTAACTTTGTTCATTTTTCAAAAGATTCCAATCTGTATAATTTATCGCTTAAATAAGATAGTATATGTATTTCCCTTTACAAGACTAGCAGTGTGTGTGGTTAGGGAAATGACTACAGTAAAGAAAAAATATACATGGTATCATTATTAATAGATAGCAAAGTTACGTAACATTTTTATATTATTTTGTTATTAAATTCCTCTTAAAGGGGAACTAACTTGCCTGGAAACCTCCTTCAATAAGCCCACGTGTGCATCATGGTACACGTTAATGCCATCTACCCTAGATAACCAGCCACCAATGGCAAGGCACGTCTTGTTCAGACAAGTCCCCAGTTGTTTCCATGACAAGCACAATTTTTAACTAAACACTCCAGAGGAACCCCTGGTTCGATTCCTGACAATTGCAAATAATAAATATACATGGCCCCTATTCAATAACCCTGACAAATTCAGATAGTCCCAAAGGATCCCAGCTAAATGCCCTGCTTACCAATTAGTTTTTTTGTGACTAGCAGACTAGAAAACATTTTAGGTTCACTGGAACCGCAACATGAGTGCTTTGCCATCCCTGAAGTTCTCCTTTTTGTGGTTCTGTCCAAATGTCTCACCCTGCCCAGACAGTGCTTTTTACCATGTTACTAGCAGGATCAGTGAGATGTCAAATTGTGTTATGTCTACCTCTGCTGGAATGATCTTGCCTTTGGCAAGAAGAAGATGCTGCATGTAATAGAAAGAAAGAAAAAACACTATATTGTTTCAATAATGCTTTACTAAAAGTCTTTGGGCTGGATTTAGGGCAGTGACTAAGGGCAGGGCTGTTGGTGTGTGGGACACTTTTGATCTAAAGAATAAAGCTTATTCTCTTTCTTAACTGTGATAATCGTCTGCAGTGATTTCCGAGTGCATTACGTTTCCCCTTTGGATCGACCTTTGGGAGCGACGGTGCTGGGGCATAGCACCCGGACCACCTATCTTACTGGGTGAGCGTAATGCTTGTATTCCTCCCTTATGTTTATTGTTGAAAATTTATACTATAAACTATTGACTTATACAGTGGGACCAATTGGGAGAAGGGTGGGGCAGGCACCCAGACCACAGTGGCTCTGAGTAAGTTACTTACGCACTGCTGGTAATTGATGTACTAAGTAGTGCTTTAATTACTGGAATTAGGAGGAGACAAGTTAAGTCGCACTTACCATAGCGCAACATAATCTCATAAATATCATAAATCTCATAATAATCATAAAAAGACACCTGTGTGCAGCCAGCGAGACCTATTATATACAGGGTTATTCATAAGTTCTTATATTTAAAAATGTGTGCTAAGTTTACCCTAACCATTAGATGTTACTTTTAAATGTTTATAATATATGATTGGTTGGGGCAAAATTAACACATTTTTAACAATAAGAACTTTTATTGAATCTCCCTGATAGTGTTTGTGCCAATTTCTGCTCAATTTCATTAAAGTAGTGTAAAGGGGTAGTGCCAGATTGCAGCTTCTGGTAAGTCTGGTAGCTCTGGCCCGCGGTAGGGACAGGAGGTCTGAACTGAGGCAGGCGGGGTCAGGGGGGATGCAGTCCCAGGTCGCGGCCGCCCGCAAGAGTCCGGCCACGGGTGGACTGAAGTTATAAAAAGGGCGGGAGCACAGGCTCAGCGCCATTTTGTTGAGTGCTGGCAGGGAGAAGGATCTTCCCACCCTCCCTTCTATAGTTATTGGTTTTGAAAAGTTTGGTTAATGGTTTATTACAAGGGGAAAAAGAGTTTGTTGGAGTCACAGCTGGCGGATGCATCCAAATACAGTATGAGCAAGAAACCTGCTCTAACACACAATATACATGGATTTATCTCTCATTGAGAACAGCACCCTTATTGCATTGCCAGGTATCGTGTTTATTACACAGCTTGCACAGTGCAGTCATGAGAAGGTGCCCTCCCACTGGGGTTGACCTGTAGTAAATAGATCCATCACCCAGACTGCCTGCTTACAGAATTTGTAAACTTAGGGGCATTTTTATAAGGTTTGTAACTTTTCGCCTTATTTAACGCAGCGCTTTTCCCCTAATTTGGCCTTTTCGATATTATAAAGCAATGATAACCAGTGGCGAAAGGTCATTACCACTACATTTGTGTTTTCGCCATACATCGCTGTGGTAACAGCTCGCATATTATAAAATGGCGAAAAAGTGTATTTTGCATTAAGTTCAGCCATTCCAATCGCCAAGTCTGGGGGTGAAACGCATAAGTGGCATTTATTTATCCTGCCAATGGGTCCATGGAGGTGTCAGTACATTGTGGAGTGTTTCTCAATACTAATAAGTACTCAGGGGGGTGTTAACTATTTTCCAGCATTTACTGTAATACAATCTGCGATTTCGCTTTTTTAAGGTTAATTTTTCGCTTTTTAAAGATTTTTTTTTAATGTTCCGATTTTCTTTATTACCATAAAATCAAATGGGGGTCTGAGGGACATATTTATAAAGGGCATTATTTTTGCTTTTTTTCCCCACCAGCCTTTACCATAATTTTTAAACTTTCATCTTTCCTTTCTCAGTTATATTAAAAATGCGAATTTTCATCAAAAGCGAAAATTATTCTAGCAAAAAAGTAGCACTAATAATGCTGAAAGCTCAGCACATATGATGGTAAATAGGTAATACTCCCTGTGGTATTAAATTGGTTAATACACATTGAAACCTTCTTGTTATTTAAAATAAAAATTTGGTGTTTTTTTCAGCCAAAGATTAAAGTAGTATAAAACTCAAAAAGGCGAATTTCTATATTTTATTAAACAGGATGAAGTGAAAACTCAAAAGGCGAATTTTTCTTATTATATTAACTAGGATAAATAGGTTTGATAAAAACTGAAAGGCAAACCTCGTTTCTCTATTTATATAATAGGAGAAATATATTTTTAAGCATTGCATTATTTTAGCAAACTGCATGAGATTATTATCTAAATCCATGTTTACATTAATATGGGAACATACCATAGTGCTGTGTAAGAATAGTCATGTTAATGGAACATTCCAGTAAGTAATGATGTTTGGCGAAATCCTTGTTAAGGCAACGGCCACACTGCAACGCAAACGAATCGCATAGCATGCGATTTCATTGCGTTTGCGCTTGCGATTTCTTCAATAAGTATAGGAAAACGCATGCAATTGCGATTAAAAATGCAGAACGCAAAACGAATCGCACCGAAAAACGTGTTTTTTTTGCGTTGCGCGCGTTTCAATGATTTTGGAAAAACGCAATTGCAAGCGCAAATGCAAAAAAAACACAGCAGTGTGGGCCTAGCCCTTAAAAATGCAAAAATGCAACAAAAGGGAGAAAAAGGGGCAAAAAGGCAAAAATCCCCCTATTTATAAATGTCTGTAAATAAAAAATGACAAAGATAACTCTGAAAACACTAGAGAGCAATCTCTCTTTTCGCAGTGATACCACACTTAACGCAATGAATAGGGCGAAAACTATCGCCACACATCACCGCAGCGATACGTTTTGCAAATGCGAAAGCGAAAATGAGCGAATTTATAAATAAGGCGAAAACCGCGCTATTTGTATTGCGAGATGTCATGAAATGGGAAAATAGTGATCCTTTATAAATATGCCCCTTAATTAATTTAATTTACTTGAGGTTCCCAGTATATAACTGGTTACAAGTGGAGCTGCTTTTTAAACAGTAATTGTTGTTCTATTTTAGGCTGAGGCCACATGTAGAACGTCCTATCGGACGGGCACTAGTGGCATTGATTGCCCACGCGACGATTAGGGCAATAGGAGCCATGGATGCGCATACAGATTGCATTCCGACATAGCGCATGTGAGCGCACCAGTGTGGCACAACAATGGCAACACTAGTGTGGATTTAACGGCGATGGAAATGCGCATAACATGTGGCAGTGTGCTAGCCTTAAGGATAAAGGCCATGGATACTGCATAGGTTCAAATTCACTATTAGTTTTTTGTATGTGTAAAACTTCCCGGCAAGGAACCTTAATTGTACCAAGTTGTCTGAAAAAATGTTTGCACGTCTTACAGTACATATAAAATAGTTTTATTAACCAAAGTAACCTCCAGAATTCACACAGTCAAACAGTATGGGGAGCTAAAAATATTTAGGATACCCAGGGTTATAGCTAGTGACTACTTATGAGGACATGTGTGATTGGTTGTATCCTGTTTAGTGTATCAGAGGGTGTGTGTCATTTGAATGAGGGGGTAGAGATGGCTGAACTTTCTAAGTTCAGTCCGTTTTCGAACTTTTGAAACTATATGGAAAGTTCGAAAACGGACCCATTCAAGTCAATGGGAGTCAAATAGTTTGAAAAGGTTATAAAAATTCAATAAAATATCAATGTGTAACTTAATGTAAATGGCTGTGGGACCTGGGAATGATCGGGAAACATTTTCGTCGAATATCCAGGACATTTGAAAAATCAATTTTACTCTCACTCGCGCTATTTTCGAGCTCGTTCGCGCCTAATTACCATGTACATTTTACTCGCGGATTCGATGCTCGGGTATAGGCTTTAATGGACACTTTACTCGTAGATTCGATGTTCGCGCCTAGATACCATAGACATTTTACTTGTGGATTCGATGCTCGTGTATAGGCTTTAATGGATACTTTGCTCGTAGATTCGATGTTCGTGCCTAGGTACCATGTACATTTTACTCGCGGATTTGATGCTCGCGTATATGCTTTAATGGACACTTTACTCGTAGATTCGATGTTCGTGCCTAGATACCATGGACATTTTACTCGCGGATTTGATGCTCGCGTATAGGTTTAATGGACACTTACTCGTGGATTCGATGCTCGTGTTCGCGCCTAGATACCATGGACATTTTACTCGCGGATTCAATGCTCGTGTATAGGTATAATAGGCATTTTACTTGCACATTCGAATGGTCGAACATTCGATATTTATCGAAAGTCCGAAAATATCGAAAATCCGGGTCCGGGATAGTTCAAGAAGTCCGAATTCATTCAAATTCGAATAGTTCAGCTCGAACTCGGGTTCGAGTTCGAGTTCTAGTCCATCTCTAGAAGGGGGCTGTGCTTTTTTTTGTTGGCTTGGGGGTGGGTGGGTTTTTTGTGTGGAGGGGTTTACTGGATGGACTGTTGTTGTTTTTTTCAACCCAAAAGTAACTGTGTGCATACTAGAATCTGCTTCATTGATAGAATTTTCCTCTTCACAGAGAACATGTGCTAGAATTGACCACAGAAATAATGATAAAAAGTAATGTTGCTTTCCACGTGAAATCCATTAGATGGCAGGAGAGGACAGAAGAAATATTCAACTACAGTAGGTAGAAGGGATTCTCAGTTTGACATACAAATAAAGAAATCAAAGCATTGCTGGATTATCCACAAGACTAAGGCTAAAGGAACATGGGTGTGTGTGAGGTGGGGTGTTGGGGTAGTTACTCACTGATGGTACACTGTGTTTCTTTCCTGACTTTAATGCCAGCTATTTGGGCAATAGTGGCAAAGTTGCACTGGTGCAATGCTTGTGGTGGGTGCATGTGAGTCTTTCTGGATACCACAGCTATTCCAATCTTGTTCTGCTAACCCTTGATACATCCCTGCAGACAGGTTAGGGTAAATACAAAAATGAAATCAGCAGCCCTTGGTACACTGTGCTGTTTGGGATTTTATAAATGATCATATTACATCCCCATTCATTTTAATCTAGCTCTGAATCAAAGGTGTGTACTGTAGATAATCAAGTTTCATGATTTGTGCTCCTACATAATACATTATATACACTATACCCACGTTTTCTAGACCACCAGAATCTGGCATTGTTTATTACAATACAGTATTCCAACATTGCTATGCTATAAACATCGTAAATATGTCATGTACAGTATTTGCTATTTTCCAAAGCACAAAAAAAATTTCCACGAATCCTTATTATACAGCCTTGAGTTTATTGACGTGCTTGAAACTGAAAGGAAACATGTACTGCTATTGTTTGTAATTCTTCTTTTGAAAATAGATGAACACAATAGTGTGTTTGCTTTATTGCAGTGACTTTGTACTTGGCCACATGGGGATTTGTACTTGGCCACATGGGGATTTGGGGAGCTTTGGCCACATGTACTTGGCCACATGGGGATTTAGGGAGCTTATGTTTCTATTTTATAGTTTAATCAAGTTTCATTGGATTATAGTTTGATGAAAGTTGCATGAAAATGTTACTTTGTTTGTGTCAAATTGTATGTTTTGTCATTGTTAAAATGTGCTGTTTGTCATTGTGGGTGTTTTTCCTTACAATGTGTGTGTACTCCAGGGGAGCTCATATTCATTGGTAATGGTTACTATGCACATAGTACATAAACACATCCCTGAGGTCTTGTCTCCTAGCAATAGGGAAAAACAGTTGTCATGCTAATTAACAGAAATAAATCAACTGATTACACCCATCTAGGTAGATGTGTAAGTGTCAGGCTAAGGAATTTTTTGGTGCCACCAACAACACCTTCAGGACTACAGAGGTCATGAGCATGGATGGCCGGGAGTTTGAGAAGGTTTGCAACTGTAGTAGAATGTGGCATCTTGCTAGATCCCAGAACTGCCTGACTTTAATTGTGATTTTAAAAATAGCACACACATACTGTACAATGGAGCAATATTGCACAGCAGGGCATTTCAAACTGTAACGAGAGTAGTAAATAGCTACAGATGTAAACAGTACCATGTCTGCAGAAAAAGATGAAAAAATCAGCCATATTTCAAATGTTAAAGGTAAATTATACCCCCAGAGCCCCTCCAAAGCACCCATCTTCTGTTTAATAAAGGTGGAGGACCTTAACTAGTACAGCAGTTTAGTACTAAACTTGCGGGGGTAACGTCACCTGAGCCAAGCAACCCTGCTCCCCTTACACTCTTTCTTATAAGCAGCTCTTAATGATCAGAGCACCTTTGCTCCCTGAACTAAACAAATGAATAAAACTCTTGCTGGTTTATTTAATAATTGGAAAGAAGAATACTTGTGTAATACCTGAACCCATTATGTTCTTGTGATTACTAAGGGTAGAGTTTTCTTTTTTGCATTAATTTTTTTTAAAAGAGATTTTTGGTCCTGCATTTAACTGACTTATAGCCTGGAAACAACTAATTAAATTGGCCTTTTTACAGAATAAGTAAACTTAAATTTTTTTTTAAAGTTAATTTGAAAGTTTTTATCCCCAGAACAACTATACATTGTAAAATTCTTCTCTGCTAAATTATTTGGTTTTGCTTCTGATTCTGAATGTTCCTTTATTCTTTCTGGTAGTTCTGGTGGCACAATATATAAATACCATGGTCAAAAAGTGGTATTGAATGACTGAATGTACTGCTTTTTTATTGTTCCCATTATTTGTCTAGGAAAATATAAAGTGTATACATGTGCAAACTTTATATATAGTAGTTCTGTTGGGATAGTGGTAGAAAGCTCTGTTTCTATCAAGACATGAGTACATGGGGTTGCAGGTATAATTCCCCAGACTTTTTACCAAAATGTTAATATTATATTTCTTAAATCCATGCTAGCTAAGAACTGAACTGAACTTGTTTTGTATGAAAAGCAAAGAAATTTAAATATGTTTACACAAAAACTGCACTGATACTCTCGTTCTGTGTCAGAGGGAGGGGTAATCTCAGAGCTGTAACATAATTGAAGCAAGGCTGTAGCTTCCTGTGAAGAGTACTGTGTACACTTAGCTGGGTGTGCCCAGCTAAGGTGGATTATGGAAGTTGGCCCATAGTACCCACAGGTTAATTTCATAAATCATATAGAAGCCACACAAAGGGAAAAGTGGTATCTTTGTGTATCTTGGGGCAATGTTGTCTGGAGACTAAGGGGGAGATGCAATATGGGCCATTTCCGTCTAAAACCCACGTTAACACGAAGAAATTTCGGGTTAACGTGGGTTTTAGACGGATTGTAGAGCACAGCACCATTTCCAAATGTATTTGGAAATAGCACAGAGCTATAGATCCAAAACCCCTACCGTTAAGTTTTGCGCTACATAGTAGCGCGACACTTAACGGTAGTGTGTGGGAGGCGTTAAACCCATGCTCTTACCTTAGTCCGATACCGCGATGCAATAACTGATGTAATCTCGTTTACGTCAGTTATTGTATCGCGAGATCAGGGCTAAGGTAAGTAACACGGCGTACAGAATTGGATCTCCCCGTTAATTTCCCCATTAAGTGGACCCTAAAATAGCTGAGTATACAGCTACTTAATCTCCCTGCATGAAGTTTACTGAGCATGTCTGTCCCACTGGGTAGGGTAAAGCATGGTTATAAAGTAAGAAGGCATGATATTCATTTTAATCAGCAGCTTTAGCTTTGTGAATCAGGATAAATGGGTTTTTAGTCACTCTTTTAAATATTTTTAGATGTAATAATGTTGTTCAAACAATATTAAAGGGAAGTTGTGGTCTCCATACAGTAGTGTCTTATTTAAAATAGCTCTCTTATACCTTTCAAACAAGCCTACAATGATGTCTCTAGCTTCTCTGTGTCTTAAGTTTTAGACGTGTAAAGTTAGACTCAGATGTGATTTAGCTGGTGATGTGCTAGTTGGAAACACCACCTTTTATACTGCTGTAACTTTGGATAGACTGCAGCTAAAAACATGACCCTAGAGCCATTTTTAGTAAAGGGCACTTGCCCTTATTACCCAAATTTCCCTTTTCCTTTTACTTTACTCATACACACATCTGTGCACTCCATAACACTGAAACACGCACATGAGCTTAATTTTCAATGTAAAAACTAGAGTTAAAACTAGAGAGCAAAACCCCAGGAATTTTCACTGAACTGCAATATGGCTATGGTATTGTACCATAAGGCTTAACAAGTGAGTTTCCCTTTAATTTAGAGTAATATTTACAGCTTTCATTGGAACCTCGCTGTTTCTAAACATGTTGGATGTTTTTGAACTGCTCAGCGAACAATGCTAAATTAAGGTGCATTGTTGGAAATTTTCCATGTCTTTAGAATGGTAGATGTGAATAGAAGTGTATGTAATAATCCAGAGATTATGGAGGGCGCGGAGCTATTTGCTTGTGAGGCAGTTAGTCCTCTGTAGATCCTTATAAATAGAAGGCAAGTGATTAAAGTTAGCTCATAAATGTCATTAAGTAAATACAAAATATATCTACACGGAATGGAACCAAGTTGATATAGAAGTGGTTATAGTTGCTGCAATACGTTATTTTGTATATTGAACAGATGCATATCGGAGGTAAAAAAGCTTCTACTAAGAAACTAGGAAATAAATAAACCCCTTTAAAACCAATGTGATTTGCAGCGGTGTTTCTCCCTGACATCACCAATGTTGAATCATGCAGTATATTGGCAAATCAACATGCTCTGTAAATGTTCTATTTACACCACTTCAGACACATTCGTTGTGCTATAAATGTGTCAGAATTGTGTGTTATGCATTCATCTTAAAATGGAAATTACACTTTCTACCCGAGAGCAAATTATAGAGGACCTATAATGTGTAGATTTACAGAATAATGGAAGGTTATAGCAATAGGAAATAGCATATTTATGAGTAGAAGAGGAATATAGGCCTAGAACTTGCAATAAACTCAGATGTTAAAGGGAGAAGTGTATTTCTGAAATAATTATATGTTTATTAATGCAACAAATCAATTCAGTTAACCCATCATATAAAGCCAGTCACATATCCAGTCCTGCTAATAATACTCAAAGAATAGGTCTTTGTCTTTCGTTCTTCTTTTGAATGTGAACACTAAGAGCACTTACGGCTGTGCATTGCTTCATTGGTTATAATGGGAGATTTCCCAGACTCCACTTCTACCTGCCATTTCTGTAGCATTCAGCTATGTTCTATATTCTTCTCCTCTAAGATTCTGAGGGGGCAATTACAATATATACTGTACTATATAATCCACCACCATTATGGATCACAATGGGACCTAACAGTACGATAATTTCCTTATAATCTGAGTGCTACTACGTAGTAGCACGCTGATTATAAGTTGGCTTACTTCCCTCACCTCTGTTTTCTCCCCCCTTTGGTCTACCTTCAGTTGCATTGCCTGCCACTAAGTTTAACATCTCCCGCACCACTGAGGAAGGCACAGCTCCTCCTCTTCCTTTTACTTTGTGCACAGTGCTGAACTATCGCGCAAGCGACATTCCCGAATCACTTGCGCAATAGATCAGCACTGTACAGGATGTAAAATGAAGAGGAGCCGCACCATCCACAGTGGTGCGGGAGATGCTGAACTTAGTGGCAGGCAAAGCAACTGAAGGCAGACCTGATGGGGGAAGAAAACAGAGGTGGGGGAAGTGAGGAGGGGGGAAGGATAAGAATAAATGACAGAGGGTTATACCTGCCCCCCCCCATCCCTGCACAGGGACCAGGATTGTTCTCAATCGAGGGAGTGGATTATACTAAATAATGAACCCCCTACATAAAATTATTCATATATTAGGCCTGCGGCCTCATGCTTTTATATGGTCACGGAACTCCTCTGTGACTTCTAATATCCTTTTACAGTAGGGGGCGTATTATCTACTATATAAATAGTGTAAAGCATACCACAGGGCAGTGTCATTATTTACTATTAAAGGGACACTATACTGAAAAAATTACTTTGCCTCATCTTAATCTATAATTGAATACATGTAAGTAGCACTTACTCTGATTTGTGTATGTTGCTGCATGCCTTCAATCCAGCACACATTTTGTTTAGGAGCAGTACCCCTCCTTCCTCTTTTAACCACTCCCACCCATCCGGCCTGACTTTTTTTTCCCACAAACCAACTGCCAAACTTGCACACAGCATACAGTATTCCAACTGTCAAAACTCTGCTACCATTCCAGCTACAGCAAAACTGCTCACTGAACTTCATTGACAGCTGATATGTGAAATGTTTTAGATGGGATATCTAAATAAATAGGGGGCAGATCAACATGAAAATGATACAGTAATGGGCAACTTAAAATAACCTTTTTGTCGGTATAGATGCCCTTTATAGGAATTAACCAATAAAAGGATCAAACATTGCAGCAAACATAGGCTTTTAGTATAGTATAGTGTAGTACTGTATGGTATTAAACAGTATGGGTTTGTATGGTATGATATTTTATAGTATGGTACTGTGTAGTTTGTATGGTGTAGTATATTCTTGTGATGGTTCTCATTCATCCAGGTCATGGAATATCTGTTGTATTCAGTTAGATCAACTGGACTTAAAATTTAGTTCTTGAAGACATTTGGCTAGTCATCAGACTGGCTTTCTCAATTCAGAATGACTTTTCTGTTGGCAATTATGTACCCTGGAAATTCCCAATTAGCATATTACAGCCAGGTGTTAGGGACCTTCTGAATGAAAGGCATGATTGCATTGTGGCTAAGAGGTGTTATAGGAACATGACAGCAGTTAATGTCGAACCCCCCCACCTTTATTCAGCCATTTATGTGAAAATAAAGAAACCAAACCTGAATAGAGGTGGGGGTTCGACACCAACTGTCTGCCATGTTCAATGTTGTTTTGACACCTTACCCTGGGCAGTTCCTATAACACCTCACCTCTAACAGCTCAGGCCAGGTTCCCTCGGCTTCAGCCTTCAATGTAACTTCCGGAAATGGAGGCAGAAACCTTTTCACAGGGAGACAGGCTCCTACTCTTCACTTTCCTGGACTTTAGGCAAGCACAGCAGGAGAACCATTTGGAGAAGAAGAGAAAGGTAAGGATTTTTTTAACACTACACAGTGGGGGCCAACATGGGGTTAAAGGAGAACTGTGGTCTCCAAACAAGTTGAGTTTAAATGAAAGGCCAGTTTCCTACCTTTAAAACGAGCCACCAACCATATAAAGAAATGACTGACCAGAAAGTTAATGGGTGGGAGGCTGACATGTGACATTCCTAAGGATTCTCCTGCACAGTGCCGCCTGCAAGCACAGCCAAAGAATCCCTCGGTGTGTGAGGGAGACAAGAAGTCCCTCCTCCTCTCTGATGTGTGAAGTCCTGATAGAGTAGTAATGGAATCTACAGCCCTTCTCTCCCACTATGTGAAAACAGCCTTTTCAGGCAGAGTTCTTACTGTTTCCACAGAGTTTTCTGTAGGGGGTTGGTGGGGGTCTGAGTGGCCCACGGCACCCAAGAGTGGGTGGGGCTTATGCACCCGTGAGTGGTCGGGGCTTATGCACCCACGGGTGGGGCTTAGGCACCTGTGAGTGGGCGGGGCTTAGGCACCCACGAGTAGGCGGGCCACATGGGGCTGTAAGAGAATGCGCCAAGGGGGGCCTGCAACTGGAGGGACCATGGGGTCCATGAGTGGGAGGGACCAAGGGGGCTGCAAAGGGAAGCTGTGTAGACACAGTGCAGATTGACTGACATGGTTTCAGAGCAGAAAGCAGGAAGTGCAGGGGACCTGGTGATGCTGATGCCATATCACACACAATAATGTAAATATCTTCAAAACTATGCAAAATAAACAATGAAAATTAATTGCAAAAATTCACAGGAGAGCAATTCCTATCAATTTACCTAAAGTCATTTTTGGACCACAGTTTCCCTTTAAATTTTAGTTTTGGGGGTGGACATGTCCTTTATGTCATTTTATAAATTGGTGTTACCTGATGAATAGTCTGTTTAAAGCCCACTGGACAATATTTAAAATCCCACAACAATATTACTACAACTTTACTATTCCCTCAAGAAATAGAAAGTATAAAATGTAAAGGCAAATCTGCTATGTCAACCCACCTGCTCACTGTGTAAGTGGAATTCTAGCTTTTGTTGGCTGTTGTATAGAGTAAGAGATAGTAGTAGCTACTACGCCCCCCGCCTTAGCAGGAAGTGCAAGTAGCATAGAGAATATGTTACAATGTGATTGCTCATATACTATTACAAAGCAACAGATTGTATTTGGTATTTGGATATGTGCATTTTTATAATTACCATGCATGTGGCAGCTGTGATACTGTGCTATCTTCTTTGGTTGGTGGATTGTTTTTACAAGCTGGAAGATTGCTGGCCATCAGCATCAGGGGATCCTGCTAAAGTATTACATGTTATTATCCAATAGCGTATTTAGCAAATAAAGGGCACTTGACCAACTGAATCTATGCAGAACAGAAGGAGAGGCTAGTCTGGATGCACATGTCCAAATTCCATAAGATTTCCAAATGGTTTACTATGGAATGCGCCGTGAAATCAGTGGTATATGAACAATAAAGATGAATGTAACCTTTGCATTCTGTTCCGCCAGTGGTTCTGCAGACCTGGTTGAAGCAGATTTTAGAACATTGAATTTCGACACCAAATTCTGAAATGTAAATCAATAAGCAAATATCTTATATCTTGGTAATATTCACTCACTGCTGCTGATCCACCATGGGCAGTGGGGTATATAATATAAACAATAGGAATATGTCAGTGCAACCAGTCTTAAAGGGGAACTGTGGTCTTCCATTTTGTTTGTGCCTTATGGAGGCAGCCATTGATCACCTGATCATCTGACCGCTGCCTTGGTTTAGGGTTGGAGCATGCTCACTGCTGTCTTTTCTGCTGGGAAATTCTAATCAACATACCAGAAATGCAAAATTAAATTATAATTCCCCAGAAGTCTCTTTTCCCTTATTTGCATAATGAGCAAGGGAGTTGTGGGGAAAACTCTCCCTAACTCGCTTGACTTCTTGTAAATCTTATTTTTCAAAGCCCAGAATGAATAAACGCTATATGTTTACACATGAATACTAAATATATATATATAGGCAGTAGTATGCAATATATTTGATTGATTTTATAAATATATATATAAAGAAATTTGACCAGAAAAAAAAGAAAATCAGTTTTCTAGTTCATTAATTTAAAAACTGGTAAGATATAAACTTTTTTGATAGGGCCTGATCTAAATAACATAAATAAGAATTATCCAGCAGTAGCGCTGTTTTAATACTTATATCAATAATGAGGATCTAAGGCTCACCAGAGCTAAGGGAGCTCATTGAGCCTACCCACTCAGATATATATATACATATATACTAACCAACAGTCAACTGTTAGCCTTTATGCCTAAATACAAGTCTACAACTCATCAGTATAGCTGCTAAGCAAACTAACTGCCATTTCGATCTCTTGCATTTTATAGTGTCTCCCAAACACACCTTAAAAATCTGATTGGTCTGATTTAAATCTTGAATCTGATTGGATCTTGGGTATCGGACCCGCTATACCCACCCCTAGATCTGATTGGTCCAATCCCAAGATCCAATCAGATTCAAGATTTAAATTAGACCAATCAGATTTTAAAGGTGTGTATGGGAGACACTATAAAATACAAAGAGATCTGAATTGCAGTCTAGTGTTGGATTAGCTGCTGTACTTATAAGTTGTATTTTGGCATAAGGGCTACAAAAGATAGCTGTTAGACTAGTAATATACCTGGCTGGGTAGGCTCCATGAGCTACCTTCAGCCTGGTGAACCTTAGATCCTCTGTATTTGGTGAACAGTATTAAAACAGCGCTACTGCTATTTATTTTATATTAAAAAGGACTAAAAATATTTTTTTCTTAGCATTTTTTTAATTATTGGGCCAGATTTTTTTTTTTCCCTCTGCAATACCTCTAAAATAGTTCAAATATATACAGGCAATTTTATAAAAGCAATCAAATATGGGCATACCACTGCCTTTATTTAGTTTTGGTATTCATGTGTAACATTAGCTTTTATTCATTCTGGGCTTTGAAAAATTTACAAGGAGTCAATGAGTTAGGAGAGTTTTTCCCACAACTCCCTTGCTCATTATGCAATAAGGGTAAGAGACTTCTGGGGAATTATAATTTAATTTTGCATTTCTGGTATGTTATTAGAATTTCCCGCATTAAAGGCGGCAGTCAGATGATCTGGTGAATAATGGCTGCCTCCATAAGGCACATACAAAATGGAAGACCACAGTTCCCCTTTCAAGCAAAAGTGTTTTATTATCACATAGCTGTGCTCACACATGCAGGGAGATTCAATTTAAGTTCTTATTGTTAAAAATGTGGATACTTTTGCAACAACCAATCAGATGTTAGCTTTCAAATGTTAAATAAGATCTGATTGATTGGGGCAAAATTAGCACCATTTTAAATGTTAAGTCCAGAGAGTATATAATTCAGAGTGCACACCAGTCTTAAACCACCAAACTGTGTTTATTAACACGTGACGTTTCGGTACCCGTGTGGCACCTTCCTCAGACACACAATAATTCAAACAAAGTGCAAGTGCTGTTTAAATATCAGTAAATTACAACAATGACCCCTAGTGTACAATAAGTGTAATAACAGGAACCCACATTATATATTAGGCAAAAAAGAGTGCCAGTGTACATCTAAAATACATATAATAACGTTATATAAAATAAAGTGCATATTTATCTGTAGTACTATCCCTATCCAGGAATATTAATATAATAAAACGTACATGTCCAATTAATATAAGTCCTAATATTTTTGCACTACTTACAAAAACAGATCATTTTTGCAATGCAATCTTAGATCTGTGAATGAAACTTCTCAACTTTCACTGTATTAGGTAATGGAAATCTATTTATTTCTTTATCTATTTTTATTCATTCAGACTCAGAGTCGAACTTGTCCACACAGGGAAAAAATGTGTGTTGGGCCCATGCACTATTCACACATAATAAGGAGAAGTGAGAGAGATAGTACATACAATGAAGGGGAACTGTGATCTCCATACAATACATACTACCTTAGGATCATGCTTCTAGTTGTAGTCTATCCAAAGTTACAGCAGTATAAAAGGTGTTTTTCCTGCTAGCACTTTTAGCTGTGACATCACAAGCATTTGGGGGTCTGCCCCCATTTGGAGCATGCCCACTGCTGGGAAAGAGGATCATCACCCTGCCAAACTTCTAAATAATTTTTAAAGCTAGTCTAAAAATATTTAAGGTGTCCATAGGTAGAGGAAATAGACAGAATGTTTGAAGGTCTGTTACTAGCTTCAGAAATTATTGATTTTTGGAGGTGTGAAGGCTTATGACACAGCTTAAAACACATGCCTATCACTAAGGCACAGACGCAGGGCAACCTGGAAAGTGTAACTTTACAAGCCTAAAATTCTCAAAAGCCAGAGGCGTGTTTGAAAAGTATTAGAGAGCTCTTTTGTTAACATAGAGGACTTTCATGGAGACCACAGTTACCCTTTAAAAGGAGAGATAAAATGTTAAGAGTGCCAATTCATGCTTCATAGTGGACCCCATGTTTTATATTTCCTGGAAACCTGGTGGGCCACAGGTGGGTGCAAAGTTTTGCCTGCACTGTTAGTTTGTAGCAGCCAATCAGATTTTACCTTTTTACTGGTCTACTAAAGTTAGAAAACATTTAATTACATTGACAGCTGCAGAGTAACAGCAATTTCTTTTCACCTCGTATAAGTTGTGTTGAGTTTGGATATATACGGGGGGCCATGTCCCGAGAGCTGTAATACTTTTGTCTCTTTTTATCACTATAATGGTGGTTGCTGTGGTTTTAAAAAAAGATGAGCATGTAACAACCGCAAAAAATTAACAAGTCAATAGCAGCTCTTTTAATGCATATATCTGGCATTAAAGTCCATGAAGGTGTTTACACAGAAACACTGTTTATGGAAAGCTGCATTCAACTCGGTTCATTGGATATGTGAGGGTAATTCATAATGACATCACCCTGACAGTTTTCCATAAACAATCATAACTGGGAAGAATCCATTAGTATGTCTTGGGCTACCAATCAAGATGAGTTGAATCCCTAGGCAGTGGGTCAGTCTAAATATGATAAACACAAGCATGATCATCAACCTGAACGGCAGGTACATGACTGTATCTTTCAAAAGTCTGTGATTGTCTTTTTCCATAAAATCATATTCTTGACAATTCTTTAGTAGAGATGGACTAGAACTCGAACTCGAACCCGAACTATTCGAGTTCGAACGGACTCGGACTTCTCGAACTAACCCGGACCCGGATTTTCGATATTTTCCAGACTTTCGATAATTATCGAATGTTCGAACGTTCGAATATGCAAGTAAAATGTCTATTAAACCTATACGCGAGTAAATATTGAATCTTCGAATCTGCGAGTTGTCGAAAGTCCTGGTCAACAGGGTTATTATATGGTTATTATATGACTAGGTTATTATATGGTTATTATATGACTTGGTTATTATATGGTTATTATTAATAACCATATAATAACCTAGTCATATAATAACCATATAATAATCTAGTCATATAATAACCATAAAATAACCTAGTCATATAATAACCATATAATAACCTCGTCATATAATAACCATATAATAATCTAGTCATATAATAACCATAATATGACTAGGTTATTATATGGTTATGATAAGACTAGATTATTATATGGTTATTATATGACTCTGAAGTTCGAAAGTTCGAAAACGGACTGAACTTTATATAGTTCGACCATCTCTATTCTTTAGCATAGATTGATTGATGTGGGAGAATGACGTATGCCATTTCATAATTACAGACATCCCACCCTGCCACTGTATGCTTCCAGGCAGTGTGGGAGAGGGGGCGTGACAGGGGGGGCGTGGTGGTGCATCATGATGCCACTGATGTCACGCAGTGGGCGGGACAAGTGTGTTAGGAGGTGGGTACACGGGGTTAGGGCATTTTGGGGCGTGGTGTGGGCGGTCCAGGGGCTTGAAAGCCAAAAAGGGGGTATGATGGGGAGGAGATTCAATACTCTTCTCCGTCGTGGGAGTTTGGGGTGGTCTTGCAGGAGCGCATAAGACCACCCAAATTCACAGGAGACTCCCAGAAGATCTGGGAGGGGTGGGGTACCTGTAATTAGTCCATATCCTTGCCCGCAAATTAACAATGTATTTGATAGGAAAAATGTTTTCTGACAGTTCCGTTATCTGGGACTAGAAACAATCAATACACATCCAACATACCATTAAGTTTATTATTATAATTATACCCATTTAGTATATTCATTTTTCAGCTTTATGAGGAATGTTCATGTAAAAGTTAAGTTTTAGTATCTTGTAAGATGAATTAATCTAAGAAACTTTGTATGTGACCTTTATTTTGTATTTGTATTTTGTATGGGTTCTGCTACTGGGTTGTTGGATTTGATGAAAAGGTAGATATTTTTGTTATCAATATTATTTATTTTTGTTTAGTTCCTCTATTAGCTATATTGTAGTCTAGATAGCAGGTGTGGTTTACCTTGCCTAACGCCAGACTATAAATTCATATTTAGGAGAATGTTTTCCCATTGTAAAGAATTTGTCATGTGACACAAACAAAGGTTGCCTTGAGCATCACACACGTTTTGATGGTTTTAAAGGATTTCTAGTCTTTTATTATGTGCTAACTACATGGTACAGGTAGTACAACTGGAGACACATATTGCAGCTTTCTTACAAACATAACACGTACAGTATCATTTTACAGATCATTACAGTATGAGCTGTGTGAGGGGGGCTTTCATGAATAGATTATAGAAAAATAGATCTTTATTTGTTTGTATCCCTGGTCACCATCTTACATTCATTTTAACTGGTGACATAGATAATGCATACTTACCCTTGCTGTTCTGTAACACCTGTAGCTTGCTGCAAATGTGATGGAGCTTCAGTGTTTGTTTGATAACAAAGCATTAATGTGTAAGGAGTAGGGATGGCCGGTTCGCGGATCCGAACCCGGATCCGCCGCGGATTTATCCCGTTCGCGAATGGCGTATTTTTCCGGATTTTCCGCCTTCCGAACTTCCGAACCGCGGTTTTCTTGTATTTTTTTTCAATAAGTATTTACGAAAATTTTCGAAATTACGAGGATGTCTCTTATTTTCGTAAATACGTACTTTCGCGAAAACGCGTAAATTTGAGAATATTTTTCATTTTAATGGGTCTGCTCGCGGATTTTCAAATTTTTTCGAAAATTCGTGGATCCTCGAGCGGACCAGATTTTGCGAAGTTCGGACATCTCTAGTAAGGAGTTTTCATTTTTTTTTTTTTTTTACAAAGCTTTGGGTTAAAGGCAAACAAACTTATAATAAAAAGTAGAAACTGTGCAAGATCTAAGAGCTTATTTTAATGACAGTATACAAGATAAAATGTCAATGAAACTCCAAGGTGAACAGTTGTCCTATTGGGAGACACATAAAAATGAAGAATACATTAAAGATGGAGTATAATAGAGATAATCTTTTTATTTAATGTTTGAATCATGTGTGGCTGAAAAAAAAAAGCCCCCTCTATATAATGAAATGAGAATGCGACAGTTCTAGTCCAGCAGGTCACTGTAGATTGTTTCCTTTTGTTAATAATTTTTATGTTGCTATTCTACTTTCAAGTTTGGGAATTGGAGTCTTGCATGACTGACGCCTTTCATGCCCCTTTCTAAGTGACCTACTGCTACTGGCTGCATACAGAATTGGTTCTGTGAGCTCTAATAGGCAGCTTTAAGGCCAACGTGGAGATGACATAAAAAGTGTCATTTTTAGTGTCTTTTATTTATCCATGGGTAATGCATTGAAGGAGGACTAAAGCTAAAAATTAAATAGGCATGACTGGATTCCAGTAGCTTTCCCATGTAAAAAAAACGGAAAATTTGAGATGAAGCCCTCATGGTTTCCTGATGTCACTCTAGGCTTTTAGTGTTGCCTACATTTTCTGGTTACAGATAGAGATGTCCGAACTTCGCAAAATCCGGTCCGCTCGAGGATCCGCGAATTTTCGAAAAAATTTGAAAATTCAAAAATCCGCGAGCGGACCCATTAAAATGAAAAATACCCCTGAAATTACGATATTTTCCGTATTTTCGAAATACTAGTTTTCTCGTATTTTCGAAAATTTTCGAAAATATGTATTTTCGAAAATACGAGTAATCCGCGTAATTTCGAAAATTTTCGAAAATACGTATTTATGAAAATAAGAGAAATCCTTGCATTTTCGAAAAATTTCGAAATTACGTGTTTTCTCGTATTTTCGAAAATTTTCGAAAATCCGCGAAAACCCGTAATTTTGAAAATTTTCGAAAATATGAAAAATCCGCGAATCGGAAGTTTGGAAGGCGGAAAATCCGGAAAAATCCGCCGTTCGCGAACGGGATAAATCCGCGGTGGATCCGGGTTCGGATCCGCGAACCAGCCATACCTAGTTACAGACAAGAATCTGCAAAAGCCCAGTTCAAAGAAGGGGAATTATCATAAATGAATAAGGGGAATGTATTAACTTTCTTGTAAAGACAAGATAAATTATATTATGGTTATTCATATCGGAGATCCCCCAGTTTCTCATTCACCCTGACTATATTCAGTGTAGAAGATCTTCAACCCACACCCCAGTCCTTCCACCTTTCTCCTATGCACATCCTTCACAGAGAGATCTAGCTAAAAAAGGGGACAAAATCCATTAATCTAATAATAAATCAAGTTTAAGTGATTTACTGTGTAATATGGGCCCAAATTGCTATATTTGTAACTGTGCAAATGCTATTAGTTACCTAAAAAATATGTGATTGTTGGTGCTGCCCCTACTTTTTCCCAATTTCCTCTGCTTCTGGTAACAGCTCCCTGTTCGCCAAATCTTAATATGACTTTAATAAGGTGTACCTTAACAACAGAAAAGGACCATGGGAAATTGTAAAGAGAGGGAGTATCAATTATTGAAATTGTTACTTTTTAGCTTTTAATTTTTTTTTTTTATAAAACACAAGGTCCATATTTCATGAAAAATCACATTTACTTTGACATTCATTCTTCTTTAATATTATACATAACTTACGGTATGAACCTATACAGAAAAAAATCCACTGGAGTTAATGCAATATTAACAGCCATAATAAATGTATCATCATTGCCAAGACAATATGGGAGATTCAGTAATCTGTTCATTTTTAGTCAGTTTCTGAATCAATCTTTTGAACTATTCCTACATTTAGGAACAGTGGTATCACTATTCATCTACAACAGTTGCCTGTGTTAAGAAAAGATCATTTAAATTGGAGTTTAGCTTAGGTTGACAAGAATATTCAGGATGATAATATATATATATATCCCTTATATTATATAAATAAATTTATAATTTCATGGGAAATACATTGGGTTTTTCGGAGGTACTATGTTGGTGGGGGTGTGTAAAAGTAATATACATAGGGACAGTATTTATGTGTTGTTTAAGCACTAAATAAATAGTTATATCAATATTAACAAATATGTAGTAATGACATTAAACTATATAGAAATGTAAATAAGGCAAAATATATAAATAAATAAAATTACCTGCACACTCCCCACTCCTGTTTTGTAATGATATCTTCAAAATGGACTGTTAAGCCACACCCAGAAAGTTTTACAGGTAGGCAATGGAAGCTTACAAAGGAACATATTTCTCACTTCCCTTTTAGTGTTGTATCCAATGGTGTGCTTAAAGGGGAACTGTGGTCTCCAAACAGTTAAGTTTAAATGCAAGGCCAGTTTCCTACCTTTAAAACGAGCCATCAACCACCTCTCAACCTGCTCCACAGCCCAAGATATACAGAAATGACTGACCAGAAAGTTAATGGGTGGGAGGCTGACTTGTGACATTCCTGAGGCTTCTCCTACACAGTGCTGCCAGCGAGCACAGCTTCAGACTCCCTCAGTGTGTGAGGGAGACAGGAAGTCCCTCCTCCTCTCTGCTGTGTGAAGTCCTGACAGAGAAGGTAAGGGGGGTCTGAGTAACCTACGGTACCCGCGAGTGGGTGGGGCTTAGACACCTGCTTGTGGGCAGGGCTTAGACACCAGCGAGTGGGCAGGGCTTAGACACCCACGAGTGGGCAGGGCTTAGACACCCGCGAGTGAGCGGGGCTTAGACACTCACGAGTGGGTGGGGCTTAGACATCCGTGAGTGGGCGGGGCCACGTGGGGCTGTAAGATAATGGGCCATGGGGAGCCTGCAACTGGAGGGACCATGGGGTCCATGAGTGGGAGGGACCAGGGGGGCTGCAAAGGGGAGGAGGAGACACAGGACAGATTGACTGACAGTTTTAGAGCAGGAAGCAGGAAGTGCAAGGGACCTGGTGATGCTGCTGCCATATCACACACAAAAATGTAAATATCTTCAAAACTATACAAAATAAACAAGGGAAATAAATTGCAAATATTCCAGGGAGAGCAATTCCTACCAATTTACCTCAATTTACCTAAAGTTATTTTTGGACCGCAGTGTTAGCCAATCAAAACATTTTCTGAGTGTTAGTAGGAAGTTGCAAGACTTATTTGCCACTTCCTTTGTAAAACAGGTGACAGTCTCTCAGCTCATCCCACCCATACCCCTCTCAATAGAAACAAAGGAGAGCTGCTGTTTGCTGGGCAGTAAGAGCAACCAGTAGATCTCCAGGTGTTTTGGACACTACAACTCACAGAATTCCCTAACTACAGGGTGCTTGTAGAGGAATGCTGGGAGTTGTAGTTTGAATTCCCGAATTACAGAGTGCTTGCAGAGGAATGCTGGGAGTTGTAGTTTGAATTCCCTAACTACAGAGTGCTTGTAGAGAAATGCTGGGAGTTGTAGTTTTCAAACATCTGGAGATCTACTGGTTTCTTATCCCTGCTATATATGATAGAGGGACTGAAAGGAAAACATCTCTATGCCGACTTCTCTGAGACAATGAAGTGGGTTTGTTAATGGTTTATTACATTATCTAAGCAATAGACCCCCATAGAAGCCATGAACCTGTGTCCTGAACTGATAAATGTAATAAGATTGAAACATGACAGGATAGTCTGGGTTCTTTATGGGACCTCACATTTACCAATAGTGATCCATCTCTAAAACATTGACCAATAGTGATTCCTCTCTAACGGAATCCCTGGTGACAGCTGTGAGTTAGGCTAGGCAACACTAGCGCGTTTTTGCGCCCGTGTTTTTGCTCGCAATTGTGCCCGCGATTTCCCCTAAAATGGAAATTGCGGGAATGCAAAAATTACCATGATTTCCGATGAGCATGAGATTATGCGTCCATTCACGTTTTGGTAATGCATGCGTTCACCATTTTTCGTGTGTTAACTCATGTGTTTCCATAACGGAAAATGGCAAAACAGACGCGGAAACGCAAAACGCACAAGAATCATGCACAAAATCATGTGCGATACCATTCGCGATTGTGTGCGTTATTTGGTGCGTTGTAGTGTGGCCTCAGCCTTAATGGGGAGGGTGAGTATTGAAAGAGAGATTGATAACTTTAATTATAGAATGATCCAATGGATCTGCTATTGATCTATTATTGGTTGGAAATTTAAGGGGAAAGATTGATTCAAGCTCTGTATTTCACTGTGGTGTTTCTACTAAACTATAACACTCTATACAATGTTACAATAAATAGGTCAAGAATAGAGATGGACCGAATCGCTGATCTGAACCCAGTTCCGTGACGGATTTCCGTGATTCACAGATTTTGCGGGAATTCCGCTTTGCAGATTTTTTTGAGATGCGTTCGTAAATTCGAAGAAAATTTCAAGGAATTTTTGAAAATTTTGTCAAAATGATACAGTAACTTGCTGTA